>CM057453.1:822045000-822360000 GCA_016271365.2 Neoceratodus forsteri | reverse complement strand
CAATGCAGCTGCCTCAAAGGATGCCGAGAACGAGGAGCACTGGATGACAGTGGGCTCAGGGAGGGTTAGAGCAGTCAGGCAGAGGCACATTCCAGATCCTATTCCACTAAGAATTCATATGCCACACTGGCAAATGAGGACAACCAAATAGAGGTACCCAGGGAAGTGGAAGGAAAGGATGTGGAGGTTAGGCAAGGAGGTGACCTCAGTGGGGAAAGCAGTGGACCCCAGAGGGAGGAGGAAGTGACCTGGTGGGGACTCCATCATAAGAGGGATCCAGCTAGGAACACAGGAGGGGAGGACAGGGAGGTGAGGTGTCACCAGGTTACGGCATGGAGGGATGGAAGGAAGATACTGGGGATCACTGGGAAGGCAAGACAGGAGGGTGAGCTGGATGTCATTATCCACCTAGGTACTAATGACTTGGAAAATGGGGAGCCAAAGGAAGTTCAGGAAGAGTTTAGGAAACTGGGGAGGGTCTCAGCAAGTAGCTACTTCTGTCACTTTCTCAGAAGTACTACCTGTGAGAGGCAAGGAGAGCATAGGAGTGCATGCACTAGGAACTTTAACTCATGGTTGAAGAACTGGTGCTGTGAGGAAGGGTTGGATTCATTGGTGACTGGGGACCCATCTGGAGGATGGAGGTTTGTTCAAGCCTGACCGGCCTGCATCCATCCTGGAGGAATCCAAGCACTCAATGATAAGTTTAAATGCTACATTGACAAGCATTTAAACTACAAGGAGGGTGGCAGGCCAGCAAGGATGGTACCACTTGCTCACCCCCACAGCTAGTAATGGAACCAGTGAACCAGAGGAGTGGGCTATCTCTGCAAAGCAGTGTGCAAAAGTTGAGATTAGTGTCCAAAAGGTGGATAAGCAGAAGGGGCAAAATTCAGCAGAGGGCAGACAGCAAGGAGAACCAGGATAAATGACAACCAAGGAAGGGGCTGGAGTAGAACAGTGAAACAGTCTAGGGAGGTCAAATCATGGAAAGCCATGTGTGCAAATGCCAGGAGCCTTAGCAACAAGATGGAAGATCTGGAGGCTGTCATGGTACAGTCAGACCTGGACATTGTGTCCATCACTGAAACCTGGTGTAATGATAACCATGACTGGGAGATGGCCATACCTGGCTACAACATATTCAGAAGAGACAGAGCAGGCAGGAAGGGAGGAGGAGTGGCACTGTATGTGAAAAATGACATAAGGGCCACACAGATCCAGGAGGAACAAAATGGGAGAGATACTGTGGGTTAAGCTGGAAAGGAAAATGGGCCAGCCATCTGCACAGGTGTGGTCTATAGACCACCAGCCCAGGAGGAAGAAACAGATAGGGGAGCTGATGCTAGCCATCCAAGGATGGCAGACAAAGGTGAGTAGTACTGGTTGGAGACTTCAATATACCAGACGTGGACTGGAGCATCCCAGCAGCAGCATCAACTAGAGCAGATTTATCCTGGACTCCTTCAGGGTGCCTTCCTCAAGCAACTGGTCATGGAACCAACTCAGCAGAAGGCAATACTGGACCTTGTGCTCACAAACAGGGACAGTGTGATGGGGTAACAGTGGGGGAGCACCTGGGTAACAGTGACCACCAGTCATTGTGGTTTGAAATCACAGAAAGAGCAGAAGCAAACCACAAAAACACGATCCTGGATTTTAGGGGCAGACTTTGGGAAAATGGGGAGATGCTTGAAAGAGGCATTAAGGGAATGGGACAGGAATCAGGATTGAGGAACAGTGGGCAGTATTTAAAATGGGATTATAAGAACAACAGAATTATGCATTAAGCAGGTTAGCAAGAGGAAAAGAAAGAGGAGACCATTATGGTTTTCCAAAGAGGTAGCAAAGAAAGTGAAAGCCAAAAAGATTGCATTCAGGCAATACAAAAGACACAGGCAGAAGGGATAGGAGAAGTACCAGGAGAAACAAAGGGAGGCAGGAAGTCAGTAAGGAAGCCAAAGCTTAGACAGAAGAACACATTGCAAAATCAGTGGTTAAAGGGACAAAACCTTTACAGGTACATAAGTGAAAAAGAAGGACAAAGGGAGGGATAGTGAGACTGAAGGGGAGGATGGGATCCAGTGAAGGATGACAACAGTAAAGCTGACATATTGAACCGGTATTTCTGCTCAGTCTTTACTAAGGAAGAGGGGGTAATGGGTCTGAAGGGGGTACAAGGGGTGAGAATGGTACAGAAATGGACACAAGTCCCTTTACACGAGAAAGGGTCCTGAAGGAACTGGAAGGTTAAGAGCTGATAAAGCAATGGGGCCAGATGGGGTGCACCCCAGGGTCCTTAAAGAACTAAGAGAGGTGGTGGCTGAACCTCTGGCTATCCTGTTCAGCCAATCACTGGAAACAGGGAGGTACCCAAAGACTGGAGGACAGCAGATGTAGTCCCCTTATACAAAAGTGGGAACAAAGAGGAAGCAGGAACTACAGACTCAGTCAGCCTCACCTCAGTAGTGGGAAAGATCATGGAAGCACTACTGAAGGAGAGATTGGTGGAACATCTGGTTGTCAATGGACTACAGGACCCAAGGCAGCATGGTTTCACCAGGGGAGGTCATGTCAGACCAACCTCATTGAATTTTTGACTGGGTGACTAGGAGGTGGATCAGGGAGGGCAGTGGACATGGCCTATCTGGACTTCAGCAAGGCCTTTGACACTGTGCCACATAGAAGACTATTACACAAACTGGGGAATATGGGTGTGGGCAGGACAGTAGTGTGGTGGGTAGGTAACTGGCTGGGTGGCAGGACACAGAGGGTGGTGGTAAATGGCTGTCACTCCACAGAGGGAAGAGTGACCAGTGGGGTACCACAGGGATCAGTGCTGGGACCGGTCCTATTCAACATCTTCATCAGTGACATTGCACAGGATATAGAAGGCAGAATTTCACTGTTCGCTGATGACACAAAGCTCTGTAACAGAGTAGACACACCAGAGGTGTAGACAGAATGAGAAGGGACCTGCAGAAACTTGAAGAATGGTCAAGGGTTTGGCAGTTGAAATTCAATGCAAAGAAGTGCAAGATAATGCATATGGGGCACAAAACCCTGGCACAATATATCAGTTGGGGGTGAGGATATAGCATGCACCAAGCAGGAAAGGGATCTTGAGTTGTCATCTCTGATGACCTCAAGGTAGGGAAACAGTGTGACAAGGCATCAGATAAAGCAAATAGGATGCTGGGATGTATAGGCAGGGGCATCACCAGCAGGAAAAGGGAGGTCATAATTCCTCTATACAAGACACTAGTGAGGCCCCACCTGAGTACAGTGTACAGTTCTGAGACCATACCTATGTAAGGACATAGACAGGGTAGAGAAGGTTCAGAGGAGGGCAACAAAGATGGTGCATGGGTTGCATCACAAGTCCTATGAAGACAGGTTGAAGGAACTGAACATGTACTCCTGGAGAGAGGAGGGAGAGGGATATGATAGAGACATACAAGTATCTTACAGGGAGGAACAGGGTGCAGGAAAACACTATTTTAAGCTAAAAAGATGTTTCAGGACTAGAGGGCATGGGATGAAGTTGGAGGAGGACGATTCAGAGGAAACATGAGAAAGAATTTCTTCACAGAACGGGTGGTGGACAAGTGGAACACCCTGCCAGAGGAAGTGGTGGGGCTGAAACAATCACGGGATTTAAGAATGCATGGGATAGACATAAAGGAATTCTAGAGGTCAGGGGTAAGGGGAAATAGACTTCTAGGAAAACAAACTGAACTTACAAGCTCAAATGGGCAGACTAGGTGGGCCATAGGCCCTTATCTGCTGACACTGTCTATGTATCTATGTATCTATGTAGATGGATTTGACTGTAGGCGTTTTGTCAGTTTCTCCAAACTGACCTTGAAAGCATTTTTGAACAGTTTGATGTTCTCATTCCTTACTTTATTCCTCAGTTTAGAGAGGTACAGCTCTGCCTTCTCACCAAAGCCATCATTTTTAGTTGTGTCAGCCTCAAAGCAGCTCTTAATTGATATTAGCATGTCATACGTGGATGTCGCAAGTGGTTTCTCCTTTGACTGCAATAGTTCTGTCGCAGCAATAATGTCACCTGAATTATCTGTAATAAATGCCAGTTGTACTTGTAGCTCATCGTACCAGTCGCCAGTAAGGCTCGTAGATTGTTTATTGAGGTGGCATCACTGAATCTTTCTTGAAAAAGTCCTTCAGGTAATGTAGGTGTGTTGAGTGGTATGCCACAGCTGCAAACCATGTGTTCCATCTTAAAACAGGAACTGGTGGTAATGCAATCATTTCTCCTGGAGCTTCCAGATCCTGCAAAAATGTGATGAATTCTCGTTTGCGTTTTGGTGATTGCTGAAAAGCATATTTTATCAATGAAACCAGTTCATTAACTTTTTTGAAAGGAAGCAGCCATGTATCCCCAACAAGGGACAAGACATGTGCCCAGCAACACACATGCACAACATGGTCCCCAAGAACCCCGCAAAGTGCATCACTGAAACATTTTATCATATAACCAGCGCTGTCACTGACAAATGAAACAACATTCATAAGGTCAATGTCACAACTCTGGAGAGTCTTCAAAACAGCTTGAGCCACTGTGGAATGGTTGACAGAGTCTAGTTCTATGCTGTTTCCAAGATATGTTTTGCCCCCTTCCAACACAAAGACAACATTAAGAATGCACTGTGACTGTGCATCCATGCTCTCGTCATATATCACAGACAAGGATTTCCCAGTCACAGCTGCTTTAAAGTCTTCAACAATTTGCTCTCTTACCTTGGGTAAATAGAGTTGCCTCAGGGTGTCTGCTTTTGGCACTGCTCCACTCCCCATCACATACTTGCACATCCATTCCCTCAGCTGTGGATAATCCATCTTCTCCAACGGGATATTTGCAGCCCCCCATGCCTTAACTGTGCCCATGACCATCTCATTTCTTACTATGGATGATTCTGTTGCAGCTCTGAAACTGCTGGTCAGGGTCATCTGCCTTGCTGGTCTTCCTTCACTAGCAGCTCATTCCTTATTCCTAGCATGTTTCTTGCTGAGCAAATGATCATTGACTGTATTTTATCTGGTATGGTCCAGGACATGGTTGCAGTAAGGACAGAAAAGTTTTTCTCCATCCTCATAGAGGCCTTCAGATTTAAACTGATGGGCTCACTTCTTAGCTGATGTGTAGCAAAGCTTGGCTCTCTTCTTCATTGGTGCAGCAAACATCATGCAGGAAGAAAGTATGAATACTGAAATCACAACCAAAAAAAAATAATTAGTAGTGTGTTCCACTAATCTGCTTGATAAGAATTCAACAAAATGGAAGACTCTGATCCCATGGATGGGGCAATCCATGACTTTTATCCTCTGGCCATGATGATGGCAGTAGCCACTGCATAAAGCCCCCATCTTCCAGGTACAATGGCAGCAGCATTCTATGACTCCCATCCTCCAGGTGTGAAGGCAGCAGCGATCTATGAACTGCATCCTCCAGGTACAACAGCAGCAGCATTGTATGGCTCCCATCCTCCAGGTATGATGACAGCAGCAGCCTATGACTCCCATTCTCCTGGGATGGCAGCAGCAGCTTCCAGTGACCACCATTCACTAGGTGAGATGGCGGCAACAGTCTACAACTCCCATCCTCCAGGTACAATGGCAGCAGCAATCTACAACTCCCATCCTTCAGGTGTGAAGGCAGCAGCATTCTACAAATTGCATCCTCCAGGTATGACAGCAGCAGCATTGTATGACTCCCATCCTCCAAGTACAATGGCAGCAGCAGCCTACGACTCCCATACTCCAGATACAATGGCAGCAGCAGCCTATGACTCCCATTCTCCTGGGATGGCAGTACCATCCAGTGACCACCATTCACTAGGTGAGATGGCAGCAACAGTCTACAACTCCCATCCTCCAGGTACAATGGTAGCAGCAATCTACAACTCCCATCCTCCAGGTGTGAAGGCAGCAGCATTCTACGACTCCCATCCTCCAGGTGTGAAGGCAGCAGCAATCTACAAATTGCATCCTCCAGGTATGACAGTAGCAGCATTGTATGACTCCCATCCTCCAGGTACAATGGCAGCAGCATTGTACGACTGCCATCCTCCAGGTACTATGGCAGCAGCAGCCCACGACTCCCATTCTCCTGGAATGGCAGCAGCAGCATCCAGTGACCACCATTCACTAGGTGAGATGGCAGCAACAGTCTACAACTCCCATCCTCCAGGTACAATGGCAGCAGCAGCCTATGACTCCCATCCTCCAGATATGATGGCAGCAGCAGCCTACGACTCCCATTCTCCTGGGATGGCAGTAGCATCCAGTGACCACCATTCACTAGGTCAGATGGCAGCAACAGTCTACAACTCCCATCCTCCAGGTACAATGGTAGCAGCAATCTACAACTCCCATCCTCCAGGTGTGAAGGCAGCAGCAGTCTACAACTCCCATCCTCCAGGTGTGAAGGCAACAACAATCTACAAATCGCATCCTCCAGGTATGACAGCAGCAGCATTGTATGACTCCCATCCTCCAGGTGTGAAGGCAGCAGCAGTTTACAACTCCCATCCTCCAGGTGTGAAGGCAGCAGTAATCTACGAATCGCATCCTCCAGGTAGGACAGCAGCAGCATTGTATGACTCCCATCATCCAGATGGGAAAGTAGCAGCAATGTACAACTTGCAGATTTTCCCTAAGAGAAGTAAAAACAGTTATTTATAGAACTCAATGTAACAGCAGGTCTCAAGAGAATCTCTTGCAGTAGGTCACATCTTAGAAACTGCAGTGCAACTACGAGACACCAGGACCGCACAGACATTTTTTGCTAGTAGTCCATCTGGAGCCATGCACAGCTATATAGGGAAGATAAACATGATGACAACATCGCCATGTGTGACCCTACATACACTGCTAGCAAAAAAGTTTCCATGTGGTCCTGATGCCTGATGGTTGTAGTTCCTAAGGTGTAACCTGCTGAAAGAGATTCTCTTGAAGATGTACAATTACGAAAAGTTCATACACAAGTGTTCTTTGTTTCTGTTGAGGGGGACCTCAAAAGCTCCCTGGATCCCTATTGTAATCCTCCACATGCACACACACTAACTCTACAAGCACGGGGCACACAGAAGACAAAAGTTGCTTTGGGATCTTGTCCCCCACCCCAGGCCAAAACACTGGATTTCAGCTTCTTTGGCTGACACGCACACATACATACACACACACGTTAAGCACAAGATGCAGCATTAATTTAATGCACAGACCAGGAGTGTACACATTTTTTGTTACCAGCACTTCAACAATACAATGTTTGAGCACCACTCTACAAAATGCATTTTGGACACCACCACCAACCTCCCGAGTTTTAACCACAGCATCAACATCTTAAACACCCCACAGGTTGCACCTATAGACAGGCCTCAGCATTGGGCAAGCAAGGAAGGAGCTGGGGAAGCAGGAACAAAGTTCACACTCTCTCCCTGAAGGTAGGAGGGGAAGGAGAGACTCCTCCGCTCAAGCCAGGGAGATAATCTAGAGGGCTAAAATATTGAGAAGAGTGGGGCACTCATCTCTGTATGGGATCCTGACCCTTCCATTGCCCAGGCACATTTGAGGTCCCCAAAGAAAGGGGGCAGGTAAGGAGTAAAGTAAAAAAAAAAAAGGGAAAGTTACTCTGCCCCCCGGGCTCCTTGCCACACACACACACACACACACACACACACACACACACACACACACACACACACACACACCTGCCCCATTTGCTTTTTAAACCTTTTACCTTTTTAGCCATGCTGCACACCCCTTTTTTTGTCAACTCCCATTTCTACTCATCGCTTGGACTATCTTTCGGGCCATCAGTGGTCTCTCTCCACCACTCTCTTGTGTCCCTGCCCTCTGCCACCCCAGATGGCAGATATCCATTGGGTAATCTAGTGTAATCCTTTACCAGATGGGTTCTCCACCAAGGAGAAAGGTTCCAGTGTGGGCCATCCTGTGCAACGTCTTGGCCCCTCGGGTGCTGTTGAGATGGTCTTCGGGGCCAGACCAGATCAGAGAAGAGGTTTTTCCTCTTTTGTCCCTGGGGTGTGGCACGCCATGGCACCAAATGCCAATGTTCACCACACCCCCCCAGTCAGTTGGTAGGCACACTGCTATATCCCCAGGAGTCAGCAGGCACTAGACCGTATCCCCACCATCCTCCTGGGGTAGGCAAGCAGTCAGACACCTTCTCCTCAGCTGGCCCTCCAGTGACCCAATTATGTTTAAAGTGCAGTATCTCAGTAAAAGTACAGCAGGGTTAAAAAGCAATGGAGTCAGTGTGTGGCAGGGTGCTTAATTTTCCTCTCAGCTAATGAGGTAAACGAGGAAACAAAAAACTAGATCTCAATAAAAACAGCATAGCGGCACCCACAGTCACAAACTTTTCACATCACCCAATGTCCCCACCATGCCGGTATTAGCGTCTGATGCCCCCCTTTGCCACTTCATGGCACACAGCAACCTCAGAGATTTCTGCACCCCCCTCAAAGTGCTGTGCCACACAGAAGACTAAGGTGCCCCCCCCAAGTTTGATTTCAGCATTATTGGCTTGCTGCAAATGCACCACACGCACACACACGCGCACAGACACACACACACACACACACACACACACACACACACACACACACACGCCTTGCTTTATAACTCTCTCCAAGGTAATGTACTTTGCCAGAGCTACACGACCCTTTCTATGAGGCCGGGAGATCAGAGTGCTGTGGGTTCAGTTCCCACATCTGACACTTGGGTTAATATCCCAATACTGACACTGTAGTGCAGCATGAGAGGGGTGCTGCACTTCTGAGGTGCCGTCTTTCCGATGAGACGTTAAACCGAGGTCCCATCTGCCTGGATTGGTGGTAGTTCAGGTGGATGTTAAAGATCCCATGGCACTTATCGAAAAGAGTAGGGGAATTTCCCCGGTGTTCTGGCCAAATTTCCCTCATTCACTAAACAAATACCACCAACAGCTTAATCTGGTTCAAATTCAATTGCTTACCATCTGTAACCCCCCAACCCGGTCGCCCCTGAAAAAGGGACTTCTAGGCCCAGTGGGCTTACTGGGTCAACAAAATTCAATAAAATTCAACAAAACAACAAACAACAAGAATATTACGGGTAAATATTGGGGGGGGAGGGCATGCAACATATGGGGTCAGGCATAAAGGCAGCATTAATTTAACTCACCAACACTTTCAGTTTGCAAGAACACCTCCACAAAATACTGCACATACAAGGGCATGTGGGAAAATGGCAGTAACCCATTTTAATTTTAGTCCAAAAAGGCAGCTTTACAGCAACCACATGGAGGTACATGTACAGAGGAGAGGTACTCACAGAATGCAGAATGTGGCTTCACACAAAACACACCATTCACTGAATTTGAATCAAATAAAAACCAGCAGTGAGATGCAGCACAGGGTTGGGTCTGTGTTCTGTGAGTACCTCTCATTTTGGACCCTGCCACCAACCTCCTTTTAAATGCAGCATTTACTGTAGATATTTGATACCCCCTCACAATAGTGCCGTATTTTACCTGCAGTAACTCCAACTTCTACTGTACACAGGACTGTGCCTAGGACTTTAAGGGCTCCCCTGCAAAGCACTTTGTAGGGCCCTACCTCACAACCAAAACATCAGTTCAAAAAAATACTATTTAATATTACCTTACACTATCTACAGTAAAAAGCAAAGTAAGCAATATACAATAAAAAGCAAAGTAAAACAATAAATAGTTGCATTCACCGGCCCGTCAGCGCAGCAGCTGGTTTCCACTTGCGGTGCCGGCAACCCAGGTTCGGGAGGGCCAGCTGGGGAGAACGACTTGAGCATCCCACACAGCTCGCCTTCTCTGGGGGAAGGTGGGCCAATGCCTGCAACTTGCCTGACCCCGAGTGGAGGCTTGAAGTGCAGCAAGCCCTGTTCGCAGGGGGGCTGGCTGTGATGCATGTTGGATGCTGGCACAGCACCTTGACATCAGGGCACACACCACATCAGGGGAGGAAACCAGAGGAAAAAAAACAGTCTTCCATCACTGGGAGCGTGCCCTTGATATGTCACCACTCTCTCAGGCCACCTTGCCTGACGAAACAAGAAGTGTACGGGGTGTACGGGCCCCACCTTGTTCCCTGCCCAGGGTGGTATAACCGTGGATACATGGGGTGCAAGGTTGGTCTCGGGCCAGGTGGTTGGCAGAGGGATGACTTCCAGGTCAAGTACTACATGCAGTTTTGGAGGCCACACTTAAAGAGGGACATTGAACTCCTGGAGAGGGTCCAGAAGAGGGCAGCCAAAATGATCTGGGGCCTGAGGGACAGGCCCTATGGGGAGAGGCTCGAACAGCTAAATATGTACACATTGGAAGAGAGAAGGGACTGGAGGGACATGATAGAGGTCTTCAGGTACATGAAGGAGTTAAATAGGGGAGGAGCAGTCAGGGTGCTCCGAAGGAAGGAGGGGAAGCAACTAGAGGGCATGGGTGGAAGCTGGAAGGGGGGAGATTCAGGGGAGAAAGGAGGAGGTGCTACTTCACTGAGAGGGTGGTGGAGCCATGGAATGTGCTGCCCAGGGGGCTGGTGGAGGCAGAGACGGTGGAGGGGTTCAAGAGGGGGTGGTACAGGTACAGGGGAAGGGTTCTGGAAGCAAAGTCCTGTGCAGTAGGAATATCTGGGACTGGGAAGGGAGAAGCCAGAGAGGGTGAGGGGGGCAGTAAGGTCAGCTCCCAGGGAGGGTGCTGACCAAACGAGCAGACACAAAAGACCGTTAGGCTGATTCTGCTGGCACGTTAGTATGTTAGTAATGAACAAAAGCAATGCAGCCACAGAACAGATTGGGGGATCTAATACACTATGTACTCCTAAGCAAGTCTGAGAGTCACTGCTGCTTACTGTACAGTATGGGCAGTGTGTAACCAGGGGTCTCAGGCTGGATGGGAAAGGGCCAGCTAGGAATGGATACATCTGAGGGAGGTCCCAGCAGATGGCAGGAAAAAGAACTTAAAATAACGTGCCCAGATATGCACCAATGCCCCCCCCCACACCAACTTGGTTTGGGTCTGCAGGAAAGAACAAGTAACAGACTGATATGCTTTGCCTTGCCCAGGTACACGGTGTGTGAGGAGCTCCCAGCCCTGATACAAACTCGCTCTGGGCCTCATAGAAAGCACTGCACCCCAGAGAAAATTTGCAAGGAAGTGGAGAGACTTACACTTGCCATTTCCTGGAGTGTAATCCAACATTGGGGGTTGTATGGGAATGCATAAATGATCTTTAGTGAGTCTGAAGGTCTGTCAATAGCTGCTCCCCCCACACCCACACTGTGCTAGAGGGGCACACAATGGCAAAAGTGTTCCAAGAAATACTCAGACCCCACCACCCTACTTAGACACTCCCTTTGATTTGTGTTCCTTGCTACACGCACACGCACACGCACACACACACACACACACACACGCTCTTCATGCTAGATCACCTGCACTGCTCTGGAGCACCTTGGACCCCACTCCCCCACCCCTCCACACACGCATTGATACTGGGGTTCTTCCTGTTAGGATGACCTGCGCTGCTCTTGG
Organism: Neoceratodus forsteri; assembly: GCA_016271365.2. Classification (NCBI taxonomy): domain Eukaryota; kingdom Metazoa; phylum Chordata; order Ceratodontiformes; family Ceratodontidae; genus Neoceratodus; species Neoceratodus forsteri. Next base: position 822,348,404 of record CM057453.1, on the reverse strand, counting down.
GCACCTCAGATCTCCCCCCACTCCCACACTGTGCTGCAGAGGGGCACACAATGGCAAAAAAGTTCTGCGGGATACTGAGACCCCACCACCTTACTCAGACACCCCTTTTGATTTTTGTTCCCTGCTACACACACACAAATACACACACACACACACACTCTTCATGCTAGATCGCCTGCACTACTCTGGGGCACCTTGGACCCCACTCCCCCTACCCCTCCACACACGCATTGATACAGGGGATCTTCCTGTTAGGATGATGCTCTTGGGCACCTCAGATCTCCCCCCACACCCACACTGTGCTACAGAGGGGCACACAAGGGCAAAAAAGTTCCGAGGAATACTCAGACCCCACCACCCAACTCAGACACCCTCTTGATTTTTGTTCCTTGCCACACACACACACACACACACACACACACACACACACACACACACGTTCTTCATGCTAGATCACCTGCACTGCTCTGGGACCTTGGACCTCACTCCCCCTGCCCCCCCACACACGCACTGATACAGGGGTTCTTGGCTGTATATACAAGTTAAGCAGACAGAAACAAAGGAACTGTGGGTAACCAAGGACAGACCATTTTATTTTATGAAGTTAACCAGGCTAGGCACATAAAACTCATTCCAAGGTGTAAACTGTAGGGTTGCATGAGAGGGAAGTACAGCAAATAAATAGTACAAATAATGAGGGCATCAAAATATACATTAAAGGAAAAAATATACATTAGCCTAAAAATGAGGATTCCATGCAGTTTAAAATGTTCAAAATACAGCAAGATGTGGACGCTCCTACCCACAGTAAAGGTAGCTAAGGGCCACCATGCCCATCAAGTCTGCCCTGCTGATTTTGAAAATGGGGGTCCAAAGACAGGTGCCTTAGCGCATCATGGAGTGAGAGGGTGCTGAATCCAAACCTCAAGGATACAAGACAACAAAGGAAAAAGCAGACGAGAACCTCTGACCCCCCGCAAACACACACACACACACACACCGTGGACCCTACACAATTTGTTGCCGTACAACACACAATTTAAAAAAAATATGATCTGCGAGCATCTCCGACAACCCCCCCACACACACACATGCAAACAAACATTAGCAGTATAATATTTCACTTTAGTTGCTTCTTACCGGATTGCTGGTTTTAGGAATGACTGAACACCATAAGTAACTTCTAACAGCTCTGAGGTTTATTCAACAAACATACATTAGATAGAGTAGCAGGTCTCAGCAGAAGAACTACTACTACAATCTGGTCGTGCACTTTCTAAAACCCAGTTTCCATCCAAGACATACCATTAGCCCAAAACTGCAGGGGGATGTGGACTAAACTATTCTACACTGTTACTAGGTTAAGTTACCACATACTACAGCTCCCCTTCTAGTAAAAGAAAGCAATTACCTTGATTTTGGTTTGCATATCAATGACAAATAATTACCAAGCACTATTAACATAATGGTTGAGTCTTACTTTGTGATGAGTTAGGGTCTAAAGTCACTGGTACTGAGCTCTGTTGAAATAAGTCTTTACCACTGACTTAAGTCATAACAAAATCTCTGAACCTCTCAGGAACTTTAAGCAGACGCCCTCTTCTGGTAATTCAAGTAGACTGCACACTGGGTACAGCATCAGGACTTTCTGGCAAAGTGTCATTGAAAACAACAGGTTCCATCTCAGGTTGCTCATACTCTTGACAAGTGTCCTGTTCCTGGCTATTGTCCCTGGACAAAGTGTCTGCAATCATAATACATTTTTCTGGAGTATATATTACCTGTATGTCATATTTCTGTATCTGTAACAGCATCTGCTGCAATCTTGCTGTAGCCTTTCCAGTTAGTTTGTTCAGTATGGACTGTAGTGGCTTGTGATCTGATTGTACTTTCACTGACCTTCCGAAAACATACTGATGAAATTTCTGTAGAGAGAACACAATCGCTAGCAACTCTTTTTCTATCTGTGCATAGTTTCTTTCAGCACTGGACAATGACCTAGATGCATAAGCTATTGGTATGTTTCTTTGCAGTAGACAAGCACCTAGTCTGTACTTAGATGCATCAGCTTGGATTTCAATGCCCTCTTTTGGATCAAAGAATTTCTAATACTGGTGCAGAAGAAATAATCTCTTTAAGCTTTTGTAAGGTTTCTTCCTGTGCTGGCTGACACTGCCATATGACATCTTTTTTGTGTAGCTGCCTTAGTGATGCAGTGAGGTTTGCTTCATTCAGAATGTACTGCGCCAAGTATTGAGTCATTCCTAACAGTCTACGTAGGGCTTTTTTATCTTCGGGAGGGGGCATCCCGGTTATTGATTCTAGTTTGACTTCATCAGGTCGTAGCCCATTTTCAGTTAAGATATGCCCCATGTATTTCACCTCACTCACCAAATACTGTATTTTGTCACTATTGAACTTAACGTTAAGTTCCACTGCTCTGTCCATTACTTTTCTCAGAATATTGTCATGCTCTTCCTTGGTAGCTGCAGCTATAAGCATGTCATCAGCTATTACAAAAACACCTGATACGTCCCCAAAGTGTTCAGCATTTTTTTGCTGGAATACTTCACTCGCAGACCATAAACCAAAAGGAAGTCTGTGAAATTTGTACCTTCCCCATGGACTGTTGAATGTACATAGGTCTGCAGATTCGTCATCTAATTTGATCTGCCAGTACCCATCTTTTTCATCTATAATTGTAAAAAACCTTTTATCTGCAAGTTTACTCTGAATATCCTCCAATGTGGGGATGGAGAAGTGATGTCTTCTGATAGCTTTATTTAAGTCTCTAGGGTCCAAACACACCCTGATCTCACCATTTTTCTTTTCGGTAATTACAAGGCTGTTTACCCATGTTGTAGGTTTTCTTAACTTGCTAATCAACCCAATTTGCTCCAGTTGTTCCAGTGTCTGTTTTAGTCTGTCCATGATTACACATGGGACTTTCCTGCACCCATGTATCACAGGAGTAACATTTGGGTCAGTATGTATGTGGTAAACTCCTGGGAATTCTCCTAGGCCTTCAAACACTGTTTTATATTGTGCAAGAAGTTCCTCTTTTGTGCTTGGTTTTAAGCACCTTTACTTTGCGAATCAGATCCAGGATGACACACACCTGTTGACCCAGTAGGGAAGCTCCCGATGTGTTGGTGACATAAAACTGCAGATTGGCCTCTCTGTCTTGTGTCTTACACTTTAGCGTCACTTCCCCTTCAGGATTAATTTGTGCTCCTCCATATGCCATTAGGATAGTACTGGTCGGCTTGATTTGTACCTGGCATGGAAACTGCACAATCACTTCTTTAGTCAGTATACTGGCTTCAGCCCCAGTGTCTAACCTGAACTTAACTGGCTGTCCCATTATCTTCAAGGTAGTGTACCACCCTTCATCTGGTACGTGGTACTTGTGTCTGCACCATTCCTTGTTTTCTTTTTATAGCACCTAGAAATAGTGCTTCTACCCCTTTGGTTATTTTCTCATGAGGTTTGTTGGACTTTTTGGACCTGCACATTTTTGAATAATGGTTGAGGCCACCACATTTGCAGCATTCTTGTCCATAAGCTGGACAAGCCTTTGGTGCATGTCTCTTGCCACACCTCCCACACGTTTGATTTTTGTGCATGTGTCTCACATGTTAGTAGCTGGCGGTCTGGTTTTTGGCCTGTTTTACTATCCTGCCTAGATTTATGTTCTACAGCATGGATAAACTTATCAGAAGTCTCTTGTGACATCACTCTTGCCTGTACCCTTGTTACCTCTTTGGCTCTGCATATGTTCACTGCTTTGGCCATTGTGAGGTCTGGGGATTCCAGTAGCTTTTCTCGGAGCCTGTCATTGGTGACGCTGAAGACAATTTTATCCCAAATCATTAAGTCCTCAGTCTCTTTAAACTCACAATTCTGAGCTTTTTGCCTGAGCTCTGTAACAAACTTATCTGTACCTGAGTGCTCATTGAACGTATGGACCCAAAACTGATGCCTCTCAAACACCAAGTTTTTTCTTGGTTCACAATAATTCTTAAATGCTTCCATAACCTCAACTGCTTTTTTAGCTTGTGGGTCAGCATATGTTATATTGAGGGTATTGTACACCTCAAGGGCATCATCCCCGATTGTGTGCAGCAGAATTGCAATTCTCATTTCCTCTGACTTATCATCTAATCTCATGGCTGTAAAGTACAGACTTAATCTCTGTGCCCACCTTCTCCAGTTTTCTGCAAGATTTCTGGTCAACAATAGTGGCGGAGGTGGCTTAAATTGCTCTATACTGCCAAAAATACTTTGTTATACAGTCTTTTAGTAAGCTTTAGGTATTCACAAATACTGTCTTTTTGTTTCTTTTCTTGGCAGCACAAACTTTTCTTCTTTCTTGCAACTGCAGCACTGCAAGTTCACGTCTGACACCGTAAGTAACTTCTAACAGCTCTGAGGTTTATTCAACAAACATACATTAGATAGATCAGCAGGCCTCAGCAGAACTACTACTACAATCTGCTTGTGCACTTTCTAAAACCCAGTTTCCACCCAAGACATACCATTAGCCCCAAACTGCAGGGGATGTGGACTAAACCATTCTACACTGTTACTAGGGTAAGTTACCATATACTACAAGCAGTGTCTTGTATCCCCTTCCCAACACTCTTTACCTGCCTCATTAAACCCCAAATATTTGCAGTCAGTAAAAGCGGGTACCTGATGTGTCCAGGGAAGTAGTGGCAGACTAGGCAGGCTTGCCGTGCGATTCCTGGATAGTCGTCGAACTTGCAGTGTTGTTTTTTTTTTTTAATCAGAGCGAGCACTTAGCAGAGGGTGGAATTAGAGTGAATTCTAAAAAAAAAGCCGGCTTTCCAAAATGGCATTATCAGCGTTCTTGACTGCTTGGCGTTCTTGGCGTCCACATGGTCTCATCTCTGGGGTCATATGTCCTTCTCTCCTACGCTCCTGGCTGTACTCCTGGATCAATTGGGGTGGTTGACTGGCAAAAGTGTACCTTTTATGCAGCCCAGTTCCCGAATGCTCACGCAAGCAGCGTGAGTTCCGTAACTCTACTGTGGGACATTTAAATTTCTGGCAGCCAATCAGATTTCCGTGATTCTGGCCTGAATCGCAGAATCACGGTAAAACAGTGGCCTTGCCTATAATCTGCTAGCTATTTTCATCTGTTCTTGTTGCATACGGACTTATGTGCTCTCCCAGCTGTTCCTATTACTATGTTTATTAGCATTTCCAGAACCATTATAAACTGTGCCTTTTAAATGTTTTGTCTATAAAATATTCTTCTTTAATATACTAAGCATCCACTTATTTCAATTTTTTTTGTTTACTGTAGGTGACTTCTTATGACTCAACAGCTCTGCCCCATATAAATTCAATTAATTTTATCCCATGACATTTTCTGTCATTTAGTCATCCCTTATTTCCTCAGCTGGAGCAGCACTAAACTTCATAAAGTCTTACTTTTAGCTATGGGGGTTTCTATGGACAGTGTTTTATTTACTAGCTGATTTTTGCAATGCTAGCCTTGTGTATTTAGTTAATTGAGACCCCTGACCTGCTAACCATCTCCTGCTTCTTTGGCTGAGATGGAGGCAAAATGCTTTAGTTCTGATTGACTTGACCCAAGTCCTATAGTTGCAGCATCCTTTAATCTTTACCAGGCTTTAGTAGCAGACACATAGTTTTCCCAAGCTCTATATTGCCTAATATGGTCTGATTAAAATTCTGCTAGCCACTTTCATGTGCCGTTCTTGCATAGTGAATTCTACAGTATGCTAGCTGTCCCTGTTATCCGTAAGATCACTGATATCCTATGTCCTAATACCAACTGCACCTAAAGGCTGAAACTACAAATAGTTATATTTGATTATACTGTGCTGGTGCTTATCTTTAGACCTGCATTTTTTTCTAGTAACTTTTTATTCATTAGCAGCTTCACCCAGCATACTACTGCACTGATTGAAATGGCACATAAAACAATTTTACTTCTGCAGGACTTTAATTCTTGACATGTGCAATACTCTTCAATTCTCAGCCATTTGCTGTTTTAATGTGATTGCTATTTCATGGTGAATCCTGCTGATTGCTATTATGTACTGTCACTAACGTGTTTTATAATAATAATAATAAACTTTATTTTTTAAGTGCCTTTCATGATAGCAAGGTGCTTTACAATACTTAAAAACATAATTCCATAAAACAACAAACATAATAATAAATAACACAACAGATCCATACAACAAAGAGCCACTGATAGGCCTGATGCCACAAAAAAGTATTAAGCGCCTGTTTAAATCCCTCCCCACAGTTGCACACTCCCAAAATTGATGGGGTAGAGAATTCCAGAGGGTAGGAGCCACAAACATAAATGCACAGGCCCCAGAAGACTTCAAAGTCACCCTCAGAACCTCCAGCAACCCCTCGTCAGCCGAACAGAGCTGTCGCACAGGGCTGTAGGGAATTAGAAGCTCTTTCAAGTAGTCGGAACCAAGGCACTGCTTTGTACTGGGGGCTACCATGGTCAGTATTTCAGCGAGTAGCCGATCCCTGTAATACTAGCTCTGCATATTTAGTTAATTGTAACCCCTGACTTGCTAATCATCTTTTAATTCTCTTGCTGAGGCAAAGCTACCTTAATTTTGGCTGACTTAGCATAAGTCCTATACTTGCAGGAAACTTTCATCTTTTCCAGATGTTAGTTTTTGACACATATTTCTTAGGTTCTGTCTTGTATAGTACTGTCCGATTAATATCCAACTAGTTGCTTTCATGTGCCTCTGTTATATAGTGAATCTTAAAAGAATGCTAGCTGTCCATGTTATAGGTATATTCACTGACACTGCAAGTCCTGATATACAGTACGTTATACCTAGCAGATGAGACCACTTCATCTATAAAGTATTACATTTTGCTAGGCTATGCTAGTGCTTATTTTTAGCATTCTTTTTTTGGAGTACCTTTTCATTCATTAGCAACTCCACTTAACATCAATTAGGTTAATTTGGTCATAGAAGAGTTTGGACCTTCTAATCAGTCCCCATCTCTTCAGTAGGGACGGTAGCCTACTGCATTAACTGAAATTACATAAAGAAAGCAATTTTACCTCTGTAGGGCTATTAAACATATAATAGACTTTGCAGACTGCCTAAAGCATGTTTAACTCAACATTTAGAATATTATTTGATTTTTGCTATTTGTTGTTTCTGTGTGATTGCTGTTATTTAGTGAATTGTACTAGCTGTCATCAGGTACTGCCACTAATATATTTATGCACTACTTAATGCTGGATATGCAGGACACTTGGAAAGCACTTTATTTTTTTATTCATCTCAGAGCGTGGGTGCTTCAATCATTGTCATGAAGGCTTTGCTCTTCATCTTTGGTAAGCTTATTCAGTTAAATCAAATTAGTTAGAAAGGGGAACCACATTTCTTCATATTTACCATATTCTTCCTTTATTAAGTATATTGCCTTATCTACCTTGTTATGATCTAACATCTTTTCTATCCATTCTAAAGATACTGGTGTGTTTGTTTCTTTCCAGTGTTGCAAAATGATTTTCTTAGCCACCAGTATTCCCGTGTTGATTAACCTTTTCTGATTTATTTGTTCATCCTGTAAAAATATATGTATATCAAATATCCCAATTCCAGGGTCAAATGGGAAGTCTTAGCCCAGCATTTTACCAAATAAGGCAAATACTGAATCCCAAAAGTCTCTAATTTCCTTACATCCCATCAACACATGGGATAATGTCACTTTTTCCAATCTGCACCTCTGAAAAAGCTCGGACAAGGATTATCCATTTTATTCAATCATGTGGGGGTTAAATATATTTTATGTAGAGTGTTACTGTATTTGCAGTAGTCTTTTGTTCCTCACCTCAAGGTTCTCTGTATTAATAACTTCCAACCCTTCTTCTTCTATAATAGGCTTTTTGAAATCCCTTTTTCAAGCTTTTCTAGTATCTTTTAACTACTCACAACCATCATTTATTAATATCCTGTTTAAGCTAGCTATCAAGATTTGCAAATAACTCCTGTGGTGTTGAGGCCCCCAGTGTTAATATATTATTATTTTTTTTATATAACATTTTTAACTTGGAGATATTGTAGTTTCTGAGTGGTTGGTATCCCATATTTCTCCTGAAATCTCTCAAAGGGCATACAAATTCCCTCTTTATAAAAATGTTCTATTACTTGAATACCCTTTTCTAAATACCAATTTTTGAATGTTCCATCTAAGGTAGATGGGGTAAAAGAACTGTTATTAAATATCGGAGTGAGCTTTGATAGTGTAGTAGAACCTCCTCCAAGTTTACAAAACATTTTCCAAGCATTGTTAATTGATTTAGTTGATGCTAAACAAATCTCCTTATTACTTTTTTTCTGGAAATGAAACCACCAAGGAATTTCTTAAAAGCATACCTTTTAATTTATTTTCCTATAAGCAAAAGCCCACTGTTAATTTATCCTCTGGGTCGTAAAACCAATAGAAAGCCACTTCTAATTGTGCTGCAAGATAATGCAGCCAAAAATGTGGGCATCCTAATCCCCCACTCTCTCCTTACTCTGGTATAATTTGTTCAAAGCAATCCTATGTTGCTTTCCGACCCACACAAACCTTATTTTTAATATATCTACAAAAACTTTATTTTTCAAAGTTATAGAGATTGAGTCAAACAAAAATAACAGCCTTGGGAGAATGTTCATTTTTAAGATGTTTATCCTACCAATCAGCACTAGGAGGAGGAGATATTGCCATTTATCTAGGGTTGATTTGATTTTCTGTAAAAGTGGGTCATAATTTATTTGAACATCCCTATTGTGATTCTGAGCCCGACTCACTCCTTAATCTTGTCCATACTAATGTTTTTTAAAGTCTGATTTGTCAACAACTCCAGGTCTCCTAAACATAATTCTTCGTTTTCCCCACAGTTGATCTTGTACCCTGAAAGAGCACCATATTCCCCCATAATGTAATTTATCAATGGTTATGTAATCTCTAGTTTAATTCTAAAGACAATAAACATATCATCTGCATAAAGCATAATTACCAAGGTGACGGTTGTTAACCTGTACATCCAACAATTCTTTCTTAGATCGAATTTTGACTGCTAGGGGCTCCAGAAAGTGGGCAAGCAAAAGAGGGGAGAGTGGGCAATCCTGCCTAGTCCTCTGCAGGAGAGGAAAGGATGGGGATATCTGGGAATTTGTTCTAATCCTGGCTTGGGGTGAAGTGTATATTAATTGGATCCATTTAAAACATTTTCTATGAATCCCAAAATATTTCAGGGCTTCCATTAAAAAAAAGGCCACTGCACCTCATCATAGGCCTTTTTGGCATCCAGTGACAGGAGTGTAGTGTCAGTACCCAAGAAGGCATGTATCAAGTTAAAAGCCTTCCAGGTATTATGTTGTAATCTTTCACCTTCTATAAAGCCCACTTGATCCTGATGAACTGCCCCCAGAACAACTTGTGTCAGTCTCTCAGCTAATATTTTTTTTGCAAATATTTTACTGATGCTATTAAAGAAGACTCCTGTATATTTCTGATTTGGATATGTCTGATGTATTTATTATACATTACATCAGTTACTGTACATATGTCAATACGAGATTAGTTATTTCTGCTATTGCAACACATATCTGGAGTCTGAGGCTCTGACACAAGCTTGTAAAGTGTCAAGCAAGCCTCCATTTACATGCAAATGGGTCACTTGTAATACAGCCCCTCCCATTCCCTGATGTCACTGCAGCAACAGTGCAGAAGAACACATAAGGGTATCAATGCTGTCTATCCTGATTTTAGTTTAAGTTTACAATGGCTTAAGACAGTTCTGTCATGCAACTCACACAGGGAGTAATACTTGTAGCCTTAATACTGTATGTGTAGAGCAAATAATACATCTAATAGTATTTCATTCACAGGAAACAGAACATGTTTGTACTGCTCATTTCTCTCTGTGAGACAGTTGCAACATGCTGTGGAGAACAGTAGAAAGAATCAATCAGACAATCCAGCAGTCAATCTAGCAGTCATGAGCCAATCAGTATTGACCAGGTGAACACCCTTGAGAAGATTCATTTACAAGGTAGGCCTAAGCAGTTTCCCAAAGGATCACACAAAACTGAATTCCTCCTTTGCACAAATTATACACCCCCCCCTTTCAGCCACCTGAAAGTGGAGAGCTAGATCACTTACTTTATAAAGTGTATTGTTTTACATTTCAAATGCTCCTTAAATCTGTGTTTCTGACTGGAAATGCCAAGACACATAATGCATATGACATGGGAGGAATGAGCTAAGCAAATACAGAGCACTACAAACACTGAGACTGATTAGTTTCTTTACCTACAATAGCTGAAGTGTAGCATCTGATTTGTGAGGGACATCCTACTTCAAATGCTGGCATTACATGGTGGGGGGCTGCTACAGCTTGTCTTCAGTACCTTCAAAGTGAAGTGCTATAGCTCTTACATCACTGTTGAAGATTTATAATGGGAATGGGGCCACTTTTAAAGTCATGGACCTAAGGGGTCATCACGGTTCCCAAGGAGGTTAGGGGAACTTGTTAAGGGTTAGAGAGTAAGGGACTTTAGTGGGATTTGAACTAGAGTTTCCCAGTTCTTGTGCCAGTGCTTTAACCACTAGATTATCCTTCTTCCATATGCTGCAGCTGATGTTGTCCTGGTAACCTATTCCTTGTTATAACTGAACTCTTTATTGCCTTACAGCAGCCATCCAATCACTGACTGCCTAGTTACAAAGGGAAAGGGGCATTTGTGCAAGAATGTTGTCTCACTGCTGGTGTCAATCAAAACAGAGAATGCTAACATACACAGAACATAATGCAACAGCTATATAATACCACTTAAAACTCATTTATTTCATTTATTGGGTAAACTGTTTTTTCTAACAGAAACATTAACACAACACATGCAGGCACTTCCTTATAGGAATACTGTATATACATGTCAAATCAGTGCTGCATCACACTCATATGGTCCTAGTTCCTATTAGCCCTGCACTAGATTTGGACAGGATGTGCACAACACTTAAAGGGTTCCTCCATTACTCAAGTGGGGAACCAAACATTGTGGTTCTGTTTACTGGTTGAACAGCATTTAGTGCAGCACCATTATCTGTTGCTCTGATTACATCATCCTTCAGCAGCATTGATGGTAAAATGGAGGACAAACACATTGATAACTTCTGGGGGCTGTATATTTTTATTTATAATCTAGATTTGGACAGCAATAGGACTGCTGGCAACTGGAGGAGGCACACAACAGTTACACTTAAGGAGTTGGGAAATATGGGTGTGAAACTATGGGAGACTTCCTCTTTAAGCAGAAAGATTGGTCTATAGGAACTGTATTGGTCAGGGAATTTATCTTTTTTAAGAATCAGTATTACATCTGCTTCATTAAGAGATTGTGGAATTTTTTCAGCTCTCAAAAAACTTTGGTATAGGTATCTCAGTAATGGGGTGAACACCGGTGACAGGTTTTTATAAAACTCAAAGGGTAGCACATCAGGCCCTGGGGCGTTTCTATTAGGGAGGTCCCTGATGACCTGAGTTAATTCCTCAATTGTTATATCCTTATTTAAGATTACAAGATCTGAATCTGATATTCTAGGCAGTACCGGGCCCTCTAGATATTTTTTTTATTTGAGCTTCCTCCAACCCCTTCTCTGGGGTATACAGTTTTTCAAAGAAAAGCTTTATATATATGTATATTTAAATATACATATACATATACATATATATATATATAGATAAAATGGTGGGCACGGTAGTGCAACTATAGTTATGGTTGAGTACCCCATTTAAGGTTAAAGTGTGAAATTTTGAAGCTTAATAACTTTGCCACCATATGACAGATTTACCTGAAATTTGGCAGGCACGGAGAGGTACCATAGATCTCAGGATATGCCAAGTTTTTCATAATGGTCGTATATACGGTTGCAGAGTTATAAAGTGATGTTCTGTAGCACATTTACACTTTTCTGTGCATATTTTGCTCGCGCCTACAGGTTGCACGGTTTACGCGACTGGTCCAAAACCTTTAGAGAACATGCTGCCATGGTCCCCGATGTGCCTTTTGAAGATTTCATGAAAAAATATTAAATGGTTCAAAAGTTATTCAAAAAACAATTTATCATTATAGTCAAAGTGAAAAGTTAACAAGAAGTCCGACAGTGAGGAGTTGACCTATAAGGTGAATACCAGAATTCAGGCCTACACAGCCAGGTGGGCCAGATGGGAAATTTGGTTAGACACTAATACAGACACAACCTAGGAAAGGGGGAAAAGGGAAACAATAATGAAATGGAAAAAGGTATAAGTATAATGTATGTCCATATTATTAATGTATTGTACAACATGGAAAGTGTATCTATGATGAACTGTACCCAATGGTTTAATAAACTTGAATTAAAAAATAAAAAGTTCCACAGTGTCGCAAATGCAGTTTTCAGTGTCGCAAATGACCCCGTAGTGTCATGAGTCAGCCATTTTTTTTCAGTTAGTGGTCACAGAAATGCTTGGCATTTAAATTTGGGACCCTCTAGGGACACAATTCTTTATGTGTTCACCTAGTTGAGCCCTGAGGATGCTAGCCATGTTTTTTGGGGGGTTAAACACCCCAGAAATATGTTATTGAAATTTTTGTAATCTGTAGTGTCGCAAAGTAGTGTCGAACTTGCAACACTTTTGTGATTTTTTTTGCGAAAGTGTCGTGATTTGCAATATTACTTTGCGACACTATGGCCAAAATAACAATAATTCTTTGCCACCCTGCTGCAAAAGAACGGTTTGGTCTTTTGGGCTGAAATTTGGAAGGAAAAAAGCCAACATCCCACAGATGTGCATTTTGGTGGTTTGGTGATAAAATATTAAAGGGACACAAAGTTACGATACTACAAAGTTGACACTTTTTCCCATAGACTAACATTATGGTGTCCGCCGCGCATTTTGGGGACCGTATCTTGGAAATGCTTTGAGAAATGCTTAGTCATCTGCTAGGGGGCTAAGTGCAAAACTAGCCAGGGAAGTCATAATTGATATGAAATGTTAATTTTTTTTCTGCATTGTATGGTTCCTGAGATGTAAGCAATTTAGTATTCCAAGTGCTCATTTTCTGCTCCGAGGCCCATTATTATGCATACATTCTTTGTACTCACTGTGTTTCTCTATGCAGCTGTTGGTGAAAAAAGGGTGTACGCTTTTGTTACTGTCACAGTTAGCGTTCCCACTTGCGTTTCTGTAACGTTTGCATTAGCATTCCTGTCTACGTCACCGTGTGCGTTACCCTTTACGTTTTCCTTTGCGCGTGCATTTGCGTTACTGTTAACACTTGTGTTTCCATTACTGTTTTTGTTTGCATTTCATTTTGCGTCACTGTGTGCATTACCATTTGCATTTGCGTACGTGCTTCTGTTTGCATTTCCTTTGGCGTCATCATTGCTGTTACCATTAGCATTTGCATTTCCTATTGCAGTACTGTGACCGTGTGCATTACCAGTTGAGTTTTCATATGCACGTGCATTTCCTGCACATTACCATTCCCGTCTATGCCACCATGTGCATTACCCTTTGCTTTTTCATTTGCGCTTGCATTTGCGTTACTCTGTTTCTGTTTGCGTTTCGTTTTGCGTCACCATGTGCATTTGCATTTGTATACGTGTTCCATTTGCATTTGTCTTTCCTTTGGCGTCATTGTTGCTGTTGCCATTATCATTTGCGTTTCCAATTGTGTTACTGTGCACATTACAGTTTGCGTTTCCGTACCCGCTTGCATTTGTTTCCATTACTATTTGTGCTTGCGTTTCTATTACTGTTTGCATTATCATATACATTTGTGTCACCGTGTGCAGTACCATTTGCATTTGCATACATGTTTCTGTTTGCGTTTCTGTTTCCTTTGGTGTCATTGCTGGCATTACAGTCAGCGTTTGCATTTCCAGTTATGTTACCGTAACCGGGAGCATTACGATTTGCATTTGCATATGCGTTTGTTTTCAGTAACGTTTGCACTTACGTTTCTATTACCATTTGCATTACTGTTAACGTTTGCGTCACTATGTGCCTTACCGTTTGCGCTAGCATTTGTGTTACTGTTACTTCACTATTTATAGTGCACATTCTCAAAAAGAAGGTAAATTCATAGCAAATAAACTCCGTGTAATGCATCAGTTAGGGTTGTTCCACAGCGACAAAAGTGAGAAAATTCGATGTTAGAGTTCCCACCCTTGCACCCCTCTACCCGCCCACTGCAACCGGGTGCATGTGCGGAGAGGTCGTCTGTCCAACTCGGTGATGTCTAAATGGATCCTGCAAATCCAGATCTGTAGCATAGTTGCTTACCAGTTCTACAGTATTTTCTTTCAGATATTGGAGGGGCCCTATCAATTAAGCTAAAAGTAAAATTAAAGTCCCCACCAAGTATAATGGGTAAACTGAATTGTGATAATTCCAGAAAAAAAGTTAGAATAATAGGGCAAATCATTATTTGAGCCATAGATACTATTAATTGTAATATATGCATTCTGCACCGCAATACCTATTATAACATATCGTCTGGTCAGATCTACCAAAAAGTTAATAAATTTATGGGTCAGATTTTTTTTTACATAAATTGCTACTCCCCTAACAGTATTAAGGAATAGGTTGTAATAACACACCGCTTTAAATAGATTCCCAAAGTATCCTGCATCTTTTTGATCAAAGTGAGGTTCCTGCAGCAATGGATATCTACAATTCTTTTGTTTGTAATTTTGGTCACTTTCCTACTTTTAATCCTTTCTCTGCAGCCATTAAGTTTCCAAAACATAATGTTCAAGTTATACATTTATTATTACTAGATACCCTACTTTCCCCATCCCATGCAGTCCTTTCAGACTGAGCTTTGCCTGGTTTCTAAATACAACCCTCTTGTTGGTGCAGGGTGGATTACTTCCCATTTTTCCCCTGCTGCCCTGAGCCCCTTCCTAGGATTTCTGAGTTATTTTTGCCTCCAAGACAAGTTGTCAGCTGATCCAGCACCCATTCATACCGAGTACACAGAATTTATGATTTTTTAATCATTTTATTTTTTCCCCCCACTCCCCCTCCACCCTCCCTCGATTATAGAGAAAACCCCCCCCATATGGAAAAGATAAAAATGCAAGAGTCAATTCTAAATGTAGCTTAACTCAATGAAGTGCATTTCCAGCTACTGTCAAAAAGAAATCCCTGCATCCTAAAAACAAACAGATGCCCCCCTCAAACGGAAATGTCTAGACCTCAACAGTATGGATAGACAGAACTGCAGGAGAATATGCCTGCCCAGCTCATGCAGTATCTAATAAAACAACTATTTCCTTTTCAAAACCCTCCATTCCCTCAGATTAGCCCCCTCCCCATTTTCAATGTTCAGCTATCCTAAGAGCTATATTTCACAGAATGAAATAACAAAAAAATATAGAATGAAGTGTAGATCATGTTCCTCTCTATTTCTTTACTCTTCTCTTTCTCCCGCTCCCCTTTCGCTTCCATTTTTTTCCTCCCTCTTTTTTCCTTGATCCTCCCCTTCCCTCCCCTGCTGAAGTATTGTTTTTTTTAAGGCCTAAATAATTCCATCCCCTCTGGTGTAGAAAAGTTATTTGGGTTATTTGAGGAGAATGGTTCTGGTGTATATCTAGTTTGTTTTGCCAAAGCTACCTCCACCTTCATAGGTGTATGAAAAAAATAATTTTTCCATCCAAATTAATTCTGAGCTTTGCAGGATATAATAATGAGAAGGAAATCCCTTCTTTTCATAGTTTATCTCTGATAAAATCGAAACTTTTCCTTCTAGCCAATACCGTTGGAAGCAGGTCAGGACAGATTTGCAACTTCATACCCCTGTAAACCAGACCCTTTTTCAATTTGTGCTTTAGTTAGAATCTTCTCTTTATCTTGATATCTCATTGGTTTAATACACATAAATCTCAGTCTTCCTAAATTATCTTTACTCCCAAATGCTTAGTGGGCCCGGTCGAGTTTGATTGTTTGTTCCAGATATGCAAGGCCTAGAACAGTTGTTAATAGCTCCTCACAAAATGTTATTGGGTCTGAGCCTTTTATGCCTTCTGGAAGGCTGCCAATTTTTAAGTTACACCTTCTGGACCTTGACTCTAAGTCCTCCACCTTAAGTGTCAGAGTCTCTAGTTCTTTATTACAGCTTGCTAGGTTTTGGGACAGTTTATGTATAGCATCTTCTACTTTGCTAACTTTTCTCTTCACATTCAGTCACCCTTAAACACAGGCTTTCAAATGTATCCATTACTTCTGTAAACATTTGTGACAATGAGGTAACTGCAGTATTTAATAAATTAAACCCCTGTTTCATCTGTTTCAAAATGGTCTGCCGTGAATCCCTTATTTTTTCATCATTTCCTGTAGGTTCCTTTACCATATTTTCAACTTGATCCCCCTTTTCATTCCTAATCGGGCCTGCAGTTGGTTCCTGGATTTTAGACCCTCAAGCTTTTGCTATCATGGCCATAGTGCTTAAAGATGGAGTTCCCTCTGTTTTTCCCCTATGTTTAATAGGTTTAGAAAACATATTATATACACACCTGGCTTTCGACTGGCTAAATAAAGACTGATTGATTGATCAATCATATACACACACTGGGAGTCCAACATGGCTGTGTGTTTCTGAGACACAATTTTAGGTGTGGCAACTTGTTCCAAGTTTTCAGGGCCAGTATACTTTATTTTTTTTCCCCTTGCCCCCAAGAAATGAGTCACTGCCTGATTTATTTTCCATTTCATAAACTTGTGAGTCACCCTCGGGCTGTAATGAATTAGAAGATCTTTTAGTTTGATTTGCACCAGCCAACTTCAGTATTCTACCCTTTTTAGATTTTTTTCCCCCCAACAAAAACAAAAGTGTCTTCCACCTGGGTTTCCCAGAGGTAGGCTTTATCTTCCTTTGATACAACCATTGAGTCTTCAGTGCTGGTGTCTGCCTTGTCAGCAGCTTCTCTCTTTTCAGAATCCAGCTGTAGCTTTAAAAAATCATTAACGTTCTGAGTCGGGGTGTCCTCCTGAAAGTGTTGAGTTAACTTACAAATGCAATGATACAACTTGGACATAACCCAAAGCCTATCACTTGGAGCAGATGAATTACATTAAGTTCAAGCACATCCCAAAGGAACAAAGCCACAAAGGAAGAGAAAGGAAGAGCAAGCATTTAGGGGCATTTGCTCCCCTTTTTCTTGAACATGGAAAATTCAGCGAGCAGGGCTGTCATTCTGTGCCATATAACGTGGATCAGCTGGTCATCCTGTCTGATGCAGGAAGCTACACCTCCTCCGTGGAAAGCACTTGTTTCCTCAGTTGGGGCACTCCATGTTCCACTATGAATTTAAGTAATTGCCTCCCCCCTTTTTTCTCCTCCATTTTTTGGAGGTTTCCTAACCAGGGTACTGGGTCATAATGTCGTACGCTTAATAGCGTAAAACATTATAGCTGACCTGTAAGAGCTCTGTCTAGGACAGTGAATGGTACAATACCGTGTATACTGCTGTACATGATATTGCACCTTTCACACACTCCAGGGCAGAGGATAAGACCTCTACTGGGAGTGGGTTCCACCAAACAGCTGCCATGGCTCACTGGACAGAGCCACTGCAGCAGGAACCCAGGCACTACTTCTGGGACCAGGTTTGATTCCTGGTCCCAGAAATTTTATTTTTTACAACACTTTGTGCACTTCCTAAGTTGGACCCCCGGGTTGAGAATCTTTAGTGGGGGGTCAGAGCATAACCCACAAAAGGGGTGGGGGCGGCCCCACAGAAAAGAGTTATGTCAAGATGGCATAAATCAAGCTGTATTGGCAGCATGATTTAGCTATGCTGCATAATGTCTTGTGACATTATGACCCCGTGACAAACCAGTCCCTATGCAGCTCATAGAAGCAGTGGAACAGGGTAGCCTTTTGAATAATGGGCTTTAATTTGCCTCTACATCTGCTAAGCAGAGAACTGTAAATAGCCTTTATTTGTTCCATCACCTTGGTAAATAAGCTCAGAGCTGCCTGCCAGGTATCACAACCTATAATCACCAAGTCAGTGCACGCAGACTTGATGTCTCTACCCTGCATTTTCTCTTTTCTTTGATACTTTGTGGGGAGGTTCAGATTGTTTAATATGAGCCTGGGAGGCTCCTTCTCATTGGTGGGATATTATCCTCTAGATTGGGTATTTTCTGTTTACTTATAAAACCCCAGTCTCAAAGGGGGTTGCCATATGTACACTCTTCCTTTGGAAGCCCTGTCCTGCATCAATTACCTACATGGAATTGGGCAGCTGGTGCTGGATTGATCACAACTGTTTTCTGTTCTTCTGTTTTTGTACCTAGAGCATGTAGTTTCTTGTTGCTGTTATGTGTTCTTGTTCAAGCTCAAAAGTTCTCTGGTTGTTTAGTGTTTTTCTTTCTAGACATTTACCATTCTGGAGGCTTGCTGCCACAATCATAAGGGTATATTTATTTTATTTATTGAAAATTTCGGAATTACAACCTTTGAGTCAAGGACTCCTTTGCAAAGGCTCCACGTCAGTCATGACAGTACAGTTACAACAAGACAGTATGGACAATGTTCTCAAAACAGAGATATTACATTTTGACAAACGTTTAAAATCATAGCTTAAGTCAAAGGCTACACGTCAGTTGTAATATTGAATTTTACATAGAGACAAGGCTTGTACAGAAAATTGCCAGGACATTACAAGAGTTTAACAATCACAGTATAGGGTATTGCTAAGACTGAGATAATATCTGTGAGTTGAGAGTGTTCCTAACGATGTGGTGCCCAGGTGCCTGACAACCTATGCGAAAAGATGGAAAACAGCTACAGGTCTCCATGTTGAGCAGATACTTCTTGCACTCTGTTTTGAATAGTCTTAGACTGGGGGCAAGCAAGATGGAAGATGGTAGATTGTTTAGCCAAAGTGGAGCATGGTAACGGAAAGATCTTTGCCCCAGAGAGGTTCTGCAGTGGGGAACTGCGTAGGAGGTCCCTGCCAATCGTCTGAGGTATATGCCACCTACTTGTTGCTTAATCATCCACCTGATGGTTCAATCTGGGTTTTCTTTGACCAGGGGATTATCTATAGATGCTTTTCTGTTTTTAGGAGCTGTAATACTGAAACCATATCAGGGGATAACGTTCTTCAAAAAATGTACTATGGCTAAGTCCCTGAGAATACTTTCCCAAAATGTCAATGGTCTTAATAACCTGATCAAAAGATTTAAAACACTAGCTGCTATCAAGAAACATAAACCTGCCTTCATATTATTGCAAGAAACTAATTTGTCCACTAAAGAGCACTCTAAGGTATCCTCCTTCGGCTCCACTGAGATGGTGGCTTCCTTTCAAAATGCTAAAAGAAGGGGCACCGCAGTATTGATCCCATGTCCCATGTAGTACCCCTTTTCTTTTTTAAAACTCAGTTTTATTGCACAGCTTGATACATTATATCGTACAGAAAAACACTTGCATTCAATGATCAGCCTCTAGCCCTAAAACTGTGGTAGCCTGAGGTGCACAGATGTTGTTGCCAGCAGTCTATCATTCTACAGATAAGTGTCACTGGCCTTCAGAAAAGTGAAGACAAAAAAAAAGGGAAGAGAGAACAGAACATCTATATAAATAAATAAATAAATTACCAACATTCCTTTTAATCCTGCATGTAAACTACCTATAGCTAAAAGGCCATCTAAACAGTTGTACACTGAAATAGATTATTCAGATAACATAAAACAAATCCAATGTTAATATCCAATCTGTAAATCTTCTCAAAATGTGAGATACATAATAACATCAGTAACAGTAAACTATCCAAAACCCGTGTAAATTTTAGCTGCGTAGTCTCCACCCCCACAGGTTCCTGCACACCCACAAGTATAAATTAGATGTGAGGACTGTAACTTCTCCATACACTCCCCCAGCTCAACCACCCTGTATGCCACTACCAGAGAAGGGAATGAAGCAATGCCCCCCCAAGTCTCCTCCCACCGAGCATGGCAAGGGAAGTTCTCCACCCCCCAGGCCAAACTAGACACCATCACACTGTTCCCTCTACCCAGTAACCCACTGTACCCCTTTTCAACTGACTGCCTCTGAAACAAACAGATACTACCAGATTCCTGGCTATGGCTAAAGGAGTATATTCAGAACGGATGCTCACTTTAGTCAGTCTGTATTTCCCCCCAGGCTCTACCCTCTCCTTTGTCAAGAAACATCTCCAACAGATCACTACTTTCCAGAGTGGCACTCTGGTGATTGGTGGAGACTTTAATATGACACTGGATAACAGGGATACTGTGAACCCTAGACCCACCCCTGTTTTACCCTGGTACAATGCCTAGTGAAATCTTACCTTGGGTAAATGGGCTGGATTGACTATTGGAGATACTTAGACCTTGTAGATAGGACCTACACTCATTACCCTGCTCCTCAAGCCCTCTGTACTTGAATAGACTGGCTCTTCAGTTCCCAAGAGCATGCCCACCTAACCCAAAACTGTACAATTCACCATATCCTTTCATCAGATCATTCCCGTTTGCACCTGGATCTTCAGCTAGGTTTCAAAAAAGTTCTCTCCCTATGGAGATGTAATAATTATCTGTTAAATAATAAAGATTTTAAATGGACCACATAGAGCAGATTCTTAGAGAAAACGCTAGAGCAAAAGTGTCCTCGGCTATTCTCTGGAACACGCTGAAGGTGGTACTTAGGGGAGAACTAATTAAATATTCATCTGAGATAAAAAGATCCAGAGAGCAGCAGTTACAAACCTTGCAGGTTTGACACACAACCCTCCAGGAACAGCATATAAAAGGGATAGGGAACTGTGCAACTCAAATGGAGTTAATTCAAACCAGAAATAAGATAAAAGAAATTCCTATATACGAATGGAAATGGCACTCCAATACCTTAACCATAAATATTATGAAGGCGGAATATGTGCCACTAAAATCTTAGTTTATAGAATTAGACAGCATATAGCACAAACTATGGTTACCCATATCAAACAACCTACCTCCAATTGGATGGTCACTATATGCATCTATGGAGGAATGGGAGCATAGGGCCCTCTGGGCCCTATGCTTCCACAAGCAAATTTGGATGATTATACTATCTCAAAAAAGTAAGGAAATAAATAAAAAAAAAACTGCGTTAATGCATCAGTTAGGGTTAAAGTGACAAAAGTAGGGAAATATGGCATTAGGGTTTCCAACCCTAACAACCCACCCCCACCCTACACAGACCAAGCGGCGTTTGAGAGGGAGCGGCATTGGGGCCATCAGCCCTAATGCTCACCTCATTCTCCTATGTTTTACCCTCACAGCTTATTTTCTAATAGAATGGGGTGAACATTAGGGATGACAAGGTCTGTCACAGCTATTGGGGTGACCGGCCATCCCCTCACCACCTGTTGCACACACTGAACCATCCGACAGAGGTATCACACACCCAGTATCCAAATGGCAACAGCCACTGGCACATGCAGGGTGCACTCTATCACCACCTGTGATGCTGTCTCGATGCTTGTCCTGGCCTGCTCCTGGAGGTCGACCATCACCTGTTGCATGCTGATGTCTGCGGCATTGAGGATGTGGTTGTGCTCTCTGATGGTGCACACCACACTCTGTCCTCCATGGTGTGCATGCAGGCTAAGCAGCTGTAGTGGCAGGCATCTGCACATCATCAGTATGTCTTCTGGGGTCCCACCTTTTCACGGTGGTACACATACCCACCATGTATTGCAATCAGCTTTCCCTTCTGGCTTCTGAGAAACTCTACCATCATGTTGCTGTCTGCCTGTGTCAGACAACAGGGTATCTACCATGCTTTGCTACTCACCCTTTTGTTCCTGCAGCACACCTGGCTCATTGCCTGCACCCGTCCGTATGGCCCGCTACATCACCATGGTGACGGGTCCACCCTGCAGCAGTGCGTTCTCCGCCCCCAATTTCCTGTGCATTTCCTTGTGTTTCCAGCTCTGTCCACACCTCTGTATACCCCATGCTGCTTTCTTCACTCTTCATCTGTGTGTCAGGTTTCTGTGCCATTTGTCCTTTCTATTAGTGCTGTTCTTGTCATGATTACGGGTTCGCACTGCAGGCATTGCCCTCATCACTGCACACTGACTGGTGTCTAGTGGCACACCCCACCCTCTGATGGCCATCCCCCCTTAATGTTTCTGCTTGCCCTGGTGGCTAGTGGCACCCCCCCACCACACTCCTATGTCCATTGAACACTGAAAAAAAGAAAACAGTCCCTCAATGTCTTTTTTTTTAAATCTGTAAAAAAGAAGGTCCATTGGTGATGTGATCCCCCCTCCCAACTCTGACCCCCACTAGCACCCACCACCTTGCACCCCCAGGCCCACACACACCTTCACAGGTCCCAGTGTGAAGATTCACTTTCTGATGGAAGACACGTCTTGCTGCTGGAACCAGTGACTGCTATATGAGAAATAAGGTAAGTGTGGTTCAGTGTATTTCAATGGGGTATTCAACTTTGGAGCATAACTTGGCCATTTTTGTATATTATGACACCAAATTTTCAACATATCCTTTTTGAGACCCCACCTCATGAACAATGTCACTGGAATTATGCACATCAGGTCCTAAATGTGAATTTGAGGTTGCTTAGTATAATCACCATTCGGGTGGGATTTTAAAATTTTCATCACTCTTGTTCATGAAGTGGGGTTATTTTTATTTATTTATTTATTCACAATTCGGATTTACAACCTTTGAGTCAAAGACTCATTTACAAAGGCACCTCATCACAGGGAGGGGAGACAACATATTGGTGGAGCAAAACAGTGGGGAACAATACAGGTGAGATACAAAAGAGCATACAAAGCAAAGCAATTTCAGTGAACAATACAGGTGAGATACAGAAGAGCATACAAAGCTAAGCAATTTCAGTGACACAGTGGAACACGCAGGTTACAGTGCATGGTGTACAGACTACAAGAAGCTATTCTAAATAAACTAGTTCATATGTAATACTATAATATATGTGACCACTTGTAATGGCCAATACTGTAATATTACAAGAAGAGTATGCTCAAAACTTGGGGTAAAAATATGTTGCAATGGCAAAGTTATCTGCATCCATTGAAATTAAGCTACGCTCACTCATAACTTTTGTAATATTCAATAGCACGGTTACCAATATTCAATATTAGCATTATGGTTCACAATCCCAAGGCACACCCCATGCCTGATTTGCCAAGAGGCAAGAGAGGTGAGACCATAATGGTTCTTCCTGTTGATGCCTGCAGGGTGGGGGGTGTGGTGTTACAGTTGGAAACCCTAATGCCACATTTCCTTACTTTTGTTGCCTTAACCCTATCAAGTGCATTAATGAAAGTTTTTTACAATGAATATATATACAGTATATATTATACACACACACACACACACACACACACACACA
Organism: Neoceratodus forsteri; assembly: GCA_016271365.2. Taxonomy (NCBI): domain Eukaryota; kingdom Metazoa; phylum Chordata; order Ceratodontiformes; family Ceratodontidae; genus Neoceratodus; species Neoceratodus forsteri. Next base: position 822,324,912 of record CM057453.1, on the reverse strand, counting down.
CATCATTTGCTGCCATCCTGTTTTCCATCTTTTTTAAAAACGAAATTTCAAAACCCACAAAAATAACATCTGGCAGAGACAGCAAGACATGTATCTTGCTCAGTGAGACTCCATTAGGTGGATTCTCCACTTAAATGTTGGGAAAGGGATCATAACTTTTTTTTTTAATTAAAGAGCTAGTTGCTTGACATTGGTAAAGTCTGCAAGATGACACTGAAAACAAGCTACTGCATCTCAGCTGGACTGTCACAGGTAAAATAAATAGAAAAATAAATTACAGTTAAATGTTGAATTTATCTTAATTTTGTGCATGTAACAGTATGTTCAGCACATTTTGAAGTATAGTACTTGATTTTCACATCAGCTGATACCATATTTTACATCTGCTCATCTAAAATATCAGCTAATATTAGCCCGCACTTGCATACTGTGTGACCCTGAGAAAGTCACTTAACTTCCTTGTTTTCCCAGGTCACAACTGGAAATAAGCTCTGAATTAGTGTGCCTTTACTAGTTAAACAGTTTCCCATTTCCATAACTTGATATGTAGCAGCTGTAATCTATTTAATTATAATTTTTTTTTCTTTACAATTTACCTAGGATGGCCAAGATCAGATGCCACATCCTAGTTCCAAAAAGGTTCTGCTTATCCATTTCCACAGTTGGGTGGACTGGAATACTGGCAGACTGAGTGACTTGCCTAAGGTCACACTGGGAGTATTTTGGCTCTAGTGGGGTTTAAAGGCTGCAATTTTCTGTGCTGGTATATGACATTGGCACTCTTACCACTAGACCACATCGTACCTCTGAGAATAACCAATCCGCTAATATTGATTCTAGATAAACTGCTTCAGAGTTGCCTTCCCTTAAATGAGATAACTGAACATGGTTTACATTTTATTCTTTGGATCAAAATAGAGGATTAGGAAAAAGCCTGTTTACGTCAATACAAGTCTGATATTTAGAGAAGACTCAAGCTATGATATTTTGTCAGCTGTCTATAGGTTCACATATTCACAGCAGGTTGATCTTATCAAACAAATGTGATAGAGTTCTTTGACTGGGTGACTATGGAGGTGGATCAGGGAAGTTGATCAGAGAGGGGCGGTGGATGTGGCCTACAGTACCTGGATTTCAGCAAGGCCTTCGACACCGTCCCACATAGGAGGCTTGTAAGCAAGCTGGGCAGCCTGAGAGAGGGTGGTAAACTGGGTCAGAAATTGGACGAGTGATAGGACACAGGGAGTGGTGGTAAACAGAGTCCAATCTGAAGGGGGGGGTGACTAGTGGGATCCTACAGGGATCTGTCCTTGGACCAGTCCTCTTTAGTGTCTTCATAAGTGACATTGTAGAAGTAAGTAAAGTACATAAGTAATACTTTATTAATATATTAGCTCCCAATCCTGGTGGATCTGGGCACCATTACAGACAAGAACAAGGTTAAGGCAGTAAAACAATACAATTCCAACACTAAAATTAATACCTTATAAAATCGGATTTAAAAACTATCTGAAAAAGCCTTATTAAACAGGTACATCTTCAGACCCCCTTTAAATGCCCCCACCATTGGGCCTCCCTCAAGGATATTGGAAGCATGTTCCAGAGGGCTGGGCTGGCCACCTTGAAGGAATGATCCCCTAAGGTTTTCAGCCTGGACCTCAGAACCGCCTGGAGACCCTCAGTAGAGTAGAGGAGGGAGCATACCGGGTGGCTAGAGTAAGGAGGTCAGACAGGTAACCAGGGCCCAGTCTGTATAGGGCCTTATTATAGGTGAGTAAGCCCACCTTGAAGATGATCCTCCACCTGACAGGCAGCCAGTGCAGATCACGCAGGACCAAGGTCACATGGCAGGATCTTGGAAGGCCCCTGGTCACCATGTTCTGCACTAGCTGCAGTCAGTGGAAGATCCCTCTATTGACCATACAGACCATTACAGTAGTCCAACCTGGAAGTCACAAAGGTGTATACCAGTGCGGGCAAGTCTTCTGGTGGAATCAGGGGTTTAATTCAGGCAACATTCCTTAGATGTAAAGCCCACTCCTGACAACAGATGACACCTGGGCTTCTTGAGTCAGCCTGTCATCAAGGATGATACCCACATTCCTCACCCTGGGGGAAGCCATTTTTAATGAGGTGGACCCCCGGACCAACCCAGTTATCACTCCAGAGGCATCCCCATCACGCCATTGACCAGGCTCAATCATTAGCACCTCTGTCTTGTCGGGGGGTTCAATCTCAGCCAGTTTGAGGACATCTAATCTGGAATCTTGGCTAGACATTTATTTAGCACTTCAACGGCACCTTGAGTGCCAGGGGCAAATAACATATACAGCTGGATGTCATCTGCATAGCAGTGAAAACCCAGACTGTATTGTCTAATGAGCTCTCCCAGGTGCAGCATCGGAAAATGGATCAAGCCTTGAGGCACTCCACATGACAGGGGCTTTGAGGAGGAGGAGGAGGAGAAATTCCCCATCACCACTCATTGCCTTCTGTTGGAGAGATAGGACTCAGACCATTTGATGACTGTTCCGGTGAGTCCACCATACACTCTATGGTGATCCAATAGCATGATATGGTCCATGGTGTCAAATGCTGAGGAGAGATCAAGGACAAGAATTGACTGTTCTCCTCTATCCCTCGCCCTGAGGAGGACATTTTGCATCCAAACTAGTGCCGTCTCTGTGTTATGCCTAGCTCTGAAACTGGACTGGAAAGGCTCATAGATTACAAAAGCCACAAGGTGTGCCTCGAGCTGCAGAGCCACTATTTTCTCAACAACCTTCCCTAGAAATGGGAGGTTGGAGATAGGTCTATAATTCGCTAGTACTTCAGGGTCGAGTGATGGTTTCTTCAGAAGAGGCTTTACCAGTGACTCCTTCAAGGCATCAGTGAAGCACCCCTCGGAGAATGAACACTGGACTATCCTGATGAATAATGGACCAATGGCCTCTTCTCCACCCACTAGGAGACAGGACGGACCAGGGTACAGTTCACAGCATGTGAGCCACAGCTTTGAAATTACCCCATTGACCTCAGCCACCTCAACCGGCTGAAACCTCCTAGGCAATGGGAGTGCCTCTGCTCAGACCAGACCGACCACTCCAGGACAAATTTTGTCCCATTGGGGAGATCCATGCCTGAATGGAGGACACCCTGTCTTAGAAGAACAGAGCAAACTCTTCATACAATGTGACTGAAAATGCTTTTTTAGGCTGTAGACAGACTAGATGCAGCAGTCTGTCCACAGTCTGAAAAAGCTGAGCGGGTCTGTTCTTCCCAGCAGCAATCTCCCTGGACAGGAATTCTGCCTTCTTACAGTTGATTGCTCCCTGATAATCATTGTAATGATTTCTCAGGACCAGTCTATTCTCCATGGATCATGTCTTCTGCCAACAACACTCCAACAGAAGGGCTAGAAGGGAAGGTATGCCTCTTTACAGATGACATGAAGATCTGCAACAGGGTTGACACTCCAGCAGGGGCAGAGAAAATGAGAAAGTACCTATGCAAGCCTGAGGAGTGGTCAAGGGTATGGCAGCTAAGATTCAATGCAAAGAAGTGCAGGATCATGCACTTGGGGCAGAGAAATACAGTGAAGGAGTACATGATGGGGGGAGGTACTGATGACCACCAAACAGAAAAGGGACCTGGGAGTAATCCTATCTGATTATCTAAAGGTTATCAAACAATGTGAGAAGGCTGTGAGGAGAGCCAGTGCAATGTTGGGGTGCACAAGGAGAGGTATCTCCAGCAGAATGAAGGAAATGGTGATGCCACTGTATAGAACATTGGTGAGACCTCATCTAAAGTACTGTGTCAAGTTCTGGAGGCTGCATCTTTGGAAGGACATAAACAGAGTAGAAGTGGTTGAGAGAAGGGCAACAAAAATGGTGCAGGAGCAGCACCAGAAGTCATATGAGGGAAGACTAGAGGATCTCGATATGTATTCCCTGGAGGAGAGGTGAGGGGGGGATATGACAGAGACTTCAAATACCTCAAGGGTTTAAATAAGGTACAAGGGGGTAGCACCTTTCATAAAAAAGATGTTCAAGAACAAGGGGCCATGATATGAGAATAGAGGGAGGGAGGGAGACTCAAGGGCAACGTGAGAAAGTATTTTTTCATGGAAAGGGTGGTGGATCCATGGAACAGCCTCCCGGAAGAGATTGTGGGGGCAAAAATGGTAGGGGAATTCAAAAATGCATGAGACAGACATAACGGAACTCTAGTGAGAGGAAAGAGAGAGTAAGCCACAGATCATTTAGGTTCTGCGATATATGAAATTGGTAGGAAAAATGGGTGGACTAGATGGGCCAAGCAGTTCTTATCTGCCATCCAATTCTATGTTTCCAAATTTACAGTGTATGCTCACCCTAACCCTCTATGTATTTTTATCTTAAGAATAAAATGGCACACCTTGTAAAGTGAAACACACATATTTTAATTGGAGATTTTATTGATCACTGAGATATTGTGCCAGTACACCCCACAGCCTCATGTAACTGCTTTGCATTAAACAGGTATGGAGCCAGTTCTGCAAATTAGCCACACAATACTGATGTTTAAATACTGTTTTATTAAAACTGCCTTTAGATGCCAACAAGTCACTTAAATATGTTATTTGAGGTATTCTTTAAAGCAGAGTGATTCTGGTAAATCTGAGGACTAAATAAATATTGGTGCTATGAACCTGCATCTTGCACTGGAGACATTATTGATATTCTGTGCCCCAATTTTTACTTCAAAGCTGGTTGTTGGTGTAGATGGAAACTGCACACTAAAAGTCAGAGAAATTACAAAATATTTTTCTGGAAAATACAAACCGAGTTAACTATTACACTAAGCCAGGGTGGTGTGTTCAAACACAATGTAGGGGCAGGGGCATCACTCTAAAAATATAAATTTTTTATATTTAATGTTGCTAGTACATTTTATAATTACTTGTCGATCATCAGTCTGTTTGAAAATCAGCTACTGTAACCTTAACTCATTACCTCCAATAGCTCCATATAAAGTTCGGACTATCCATTGTTTACCTGACACAAAATGGCCACCCAGGAGGTAATGAGTTAAAGTCAATATAGCAGTATTTAAAAGTATCGTTATCATCTTTAAAACTCTTTCTAGCCTTAAATATCTGCTTACTACCTTGAACAATGTCTCCATTAACAAAAAGAAAAACTGATTCCTGCTGCCGACTCTTGGCAGACATTCAACAGTAAAACGCACGTTTCTTAGCACTGTTTATGGATTGTCGAAATAAAACATACAGGTGTGCATCTTGCCATTGTGCTACCTATTAAAAAGCTGACTGCTTTCTACAAAAACACATTACGTTCTGATTTTTTATAGTTTTACAGAATGAAAGTGACATTTTGACGTCTGTCACCTCATGCTCGTATCCATTCAATTTGCAAAAAACTGAAACATTTCCAAATTATGTCAGTTTTTAAAACATAGAGTAAAACTGCGGGAGTTAATAAAAATTAAACATAAGCACTATGCAGATCATTCACGTCTCCTAAATATGCCAAGCCTTTTTTTTTTTATTCGGGCTACGAGCGAGTTGACCTCTGAACTTATTTAATAATTTATAATGGCATGCAGAAGGGTTACAAACACTAGTACCCTGGCTGAAAATGTGGGACCCACTGATGCAGACTGGAACTTTATTTAGCTATTCTTAACAGATGAGCCTTAAAGGGTGTTGCAGCACATCAACCCTTTAGGTGACCTGACCCATACTTTAAAAAACAGTTGCCATCATGTTTATTTCCTCCTATGAGTGAGCAGTTAGGCGGTTCAAGGAGGAAATATGATTGTCTGTCAAGGCTGATCTGCAGCACTATTTACTTTTACCTAGCAGCGAGTTCCTCTGTTCCTCAAATAAATAATGGTCTCAAACCACAGTACTTTCTATCTGCCAGTTTTGTTTTTTAAAGTGACACTGCTTTCTGGGACAATTTGTTATGTGGTCTTTCTGTGCATTACCTAGGGCACAATAGGGGTTGTCTCCTTAAGAGCAACCCAGGTTGTCAGGGGTCTCCCTGAGAGGCAAGCAGGGTAGGAATAGCATGGGGGGAGGGGTTGGGAGGAGAACAGTGATAAGGGGGGAGGATCAGGGGAGGAGTTGGCAGCAGTGAGGGGAGAAGGAAAGGAATCAAGGAGAGAGCAAGAGGTGAGTGACAGGGTGAGAAAGAGATGGAGATTGGTCGGACAGTGGGGGGGTTACAAGGGCATATGGGGCAGGTAAACTGGGGAGACCCTCTTTTTCCTGCTAGTTTCCATGAGACATTTGGTCCAGAGAAGCTAGCACACAATCAACTGAGCAAGGTTTGAGCAGACATACAACCAGGTAAGGCAAACAGGGATGGGGTCTGGGAACAGGCCATCGGACACTGCAACCACAGGGTAAGGAATTATTAATGGGGCAACCCCTATTGTGAGTTTCAGCTCGAAAATATGATGCTGGGTTGACAGTATTCCTTTAAATTCAAAGACTCTTTCAATTTCTTCATGTTTTAGATCTACTAAATTCAAATCAGTATTATTAGCCCTACAAGGTTCTGTAAAGAGCATTGATAGGCTTAGGTGGTCCAAGCAGCCTTGTCTGCTAGCTAATTCTGTTGCTGTGTTTTTATGTTTCATTGATTTTGTTTTTATTGACCAGAGAGTTAATTTGAAGACTAGAAACAAGGCTGAAGGTTAAAGTTATCAAGTAACTTATAATTAAGTTCACTCAGATTAAGTAGTGTATGTATCAGTTTCCTTTGGAGCCTGGTAAGTCGGGCTGAACCAGACGCCTATAAGAAGCTGGTCGGATGAACGGTGAACATGGGAGCCTTTCCAGACTGGCTGCTTTTTTTTGGTTGGGGTTTGTAGTGAGTTTTCAGCAGGAAAGACCACTGGGTAGATTGGGGGGTAAGGAAAGGGCATCTAGGAGAGAGAGATAGAAGGCCTACACAGCTGAGACGGGTGGCAGGATCACTGGCAGTGAGAAGCATCTGGCTGCCTGGGTGGTTGCCATGGAAAGTAGAGTTTTGAGCCGTGGAATGAATCGTGTGTCCCATAGTGGGACAGAAGGGAAATCCTAGGTTCAATTTCCAGTGATCCAGTAGGGTGTTTATAGTATGCATTCAGCCCCAAGTTGGGCAAGGGTGGCAGTGGAAGACAAGGCTGAAAGTTGGGGGGCTCCGAGTCAGGTGGGCTGGTGGGATGATAAGGCAGACCACAGCTTAAAAATAAAATCTAATAGCAAGGGAATGAACTGGAAGTTTCCCAAGGATGAAAGAGGAAAAGGCATGGGGAAAGGACCAGAGGCATAGAGGTTGCTTCACCCACCATGTGTAGCTCGGATGGCTTTTGACATCACTGAGGCCTGGTTGTGTGGTCAGGAGAGGGTGTTGGTGCGGAATTGTGGCCTGCAAGCCAACACAAGGTATGGTACTTCAAGACAAAGGGTCTAGCAGTGGGGGGTTACCTATTATTAAATAAATAAAAAAAGGTTTTTTTTTTTTGAGAATTTGAACAACTATCCCCATGCAAGTTTGTGTCGCTGGCAGTTAAGTTTTCTTTTGAACTAAAGTTCCCAGAGACCAAGTGCAATAAGCCTCCTTGATTGATTCCATGTGGGGACATCTTTGTACTATATATGAAATCGGAGCTGCTGACTAGTTTTGATGTTAGTTAAGAAACACTGTTAGCAGTTTCCTATCAAGATTGGAGACGGTGGCACCATTTGTTATGGCATGGTGACCATATGAAGGATTTCAATTTTAGTTCTTTACAAACACTGAAAACTATGTGTTTCCATGTACAGTGAGTCACTAATTAGGTTTCATAGTTTCAGGTGGCTAAGGCAAATGGCCATGACAGTAATAAACTTAGGAGAACACCACATGACCAGAAACTTATTGATGACTGTAATAGAGAGAGGGCTAAAAAAAAAAACTCTTTCTGCCCTGTGGAAGTGACCAGATTGGTCATTGCCGTATTGGTCCTTGCAAGAATAGATCCAGAAGCAAATGATTTGATACCTTTTAATGGACCAACATAGATGTAACAACAAGAACAAAGCTTCAAGATTGGTCATGTAATATTGGCAGTTTATCACATGAGCTTCTGTGTATATAAAGCTGCAAGGTTTGATAAAATTACATTAAATAGTGAGTGGCCCTTTACTCCACTCTTGTTAGATCATTGTGCAGGGTTTTGAATTCAATAGATGAAGCTCTGTGGGATAAATAACAGTTCAGTAGGTTAGAACCAATTACTGTTTAACAGCTTTGGGACTTGTTATGTTGAGTTACAAAGACTGCTTAATTAGTTGCAACAGTTTGATTTTCTTGAAGATTTCTCATTAACCAGTATATCAGCTGCTTTAATTCACCTCAGGAAGGACACTGACCGGGTGGAAACAGTACAGAAAAAAGTGACAAAAATGATTCAGGATCTGCAGTACATGTCCTACGAGGAAAGACTTAGGGAAATTAACATGTACTCCCTTCAGCAGAGGAGAGAGAGAGAGAGAGAGAGAGAGAGAGAGAGAGAGAGACATCAGCAACAGCTTAATCTGGTTAAAGGTCAGTTGGCATTCATCTGTATCCCTCTCCCCCCGGGTTGTGCCTGAAAATAGGCAGGATTTGTCTAGTGCACTTACCCGGTCAACAAAAACTAAATAAATAAATACATAAAATGATTGAAACATTCAAGTACATAAAAAACATTAACAAGGTACAGGCACAGGAACTTTTTCACTTCAAGAAGGGCTCTAGGACCAGGGGACATGACCTCAGGCTGTAAGGAGGGAGGTTCTCTACCAACACCAGGATGTTTTTCTTCACAGAAAGAGTGGTGGACACCTGGAACAACCTGCCCCAAGAGGTTGTGGGGGTCAACATGTGGGGGGATTCAAGAATGCATGGGATAGACACAAGGGAGCCTTGACTACGAAGGGCAACTAGAGTGTCAGAATAAGTCTAAAACAAATGGGCAGACTAGATGGACCTAGTAGTCTCCTTCTGCAGTCAACTTCTATGTTTCTATGTTAATTTGACTGAATGTCTTGGCTTTGCAGAAAGGTTTCTGATAGTAGAACTTCTGTTTTCAGCTTAGACTATATTGCTGTTTTGTATCCTAATATTACAAGATTCCCTCAGAGGATTAAAAATTATTGTTTTAAATAGACAGAAGACATCGGGGTGCAAGGAGGTGGGAGACAGAGTGCCTCGGGGGATCAGCTTGACCAGTAGTCAAGTTTCAGAAGCAGGTAGGGATTGGAGGATGATGACAAGGCAGGATATGGTCGGCTGGGTTTCGGCCACAAAAGAACCAAGCAAGGAGGAAGGCTGTGTTCATGAAGATTGTTGTTTATAGTTACAGGATGGCATCAAAGAAGACAACCAAGAAGATTGTCTCCACCAGTGAACAGCTAGCCCAGAAGGTGGCAGAACTCTTGGATCAAGTCGAGGTGCTAATCGAAGAAACAAGGAAGGCAGAGGAGAGGGAGAGAAAGACCATGAAGAGGAAGACCCCCTCATGGAGGAAGGCAAAGCAATTAAGAGAGTAACAAGGGGAAATCCTGTGGAGGATAAGGAGCCCCAGCTAGCCCCTGGTAAGGACCTGTTAGTTGATCTAATGGTGGACGGGAGTCTTAAGGATTATTTGGTGGGGATTATGGCAGAGAGGTGACAAAGGCTGGGAGGAGATGGATAAGGCCTGGCAGGCACTGAAGGGGCAGAGGAGAGGGGACGGGGGAGGGGGCACCGTAGGGGGAAGGAGTGGGGGTGGAAGGGGGCATTCCAGTGATGACCTTGGGGGAGCATGCACCGCAATCTTTCAAAGAAAAAATATGGAAGGCTGAGTATGTGGATGTGTTCACCCTAGTGGACAAGGATGCTGCCAGGAAATACAAACAGATGGAGATGGTGGGCAAATCAGAAATGGCGGTAGCACTAGCAATGGTGGGAAAGACTACAGAAGAAACTATGTATAAGGGCATGACATTCAATGCCTGGGTTGTAAGTTTCAGCCCCATGCACTTGCAGAAACAGCCTGAGCTAGCAACCCTCCGCTATCATTAGGGATGTATACAAGATGAAAGGGGGATACAGCTGGTTGGTATACAACGAGATATTTCAACAGAGGCTGACTTCCCATGGGGATGTGCATTGGGACCCCACACAAGCGGCTCTCTGGCTTAGGACCCTATCTGGAAATGGGGGGGGGTAATTTTGAGGTTCTCAGGGTGGGCAGGGGAACCTAGGCAAAGACCTGTTGGGGATACAACAAGCTGTCTTGCACATGGGCAAACTGTAAGTTTAGGCATGTGTGCTCCAGATGTGGGGGTTACCACCCAGTCTTGCGGTGTAGGGCTATGGGGACAGGGGGAGCCCCCAACAGTAGAGTCATCCCTTTTGGAGTGGTTTGGGAGGTGGGCAGGGGGATGGGGTGGGGTCAAGAGGTAAGGGTTACTCAGGAAGGGGCTACTTAGGAATGGGTTTGGGCTCCAAATGAAGGGGTGCTGGGGGGTGCTGCCCAATGGCGGGGTTTCCAGATGGCTAGTTCACCAATCAGGACAGTGGTACTGATAGACTGGATGGCGAGTTACCTAGACAAAGCAGCTAGGGATGTGTTGAGGAAAGTTTTTTTTTGTTAGGTTTTGGTCTGCATTACACCAGGGTTTGAAAGGCCATGTGACCAAGGAACCTGGGTTCAACAAAGGGGAAGGAAGGGATGGTGCTAGAAAAGATAAAGAAAGAGACAGCAGCAGGCAGGGTGGAAGGGCCTTTCATGCCCCTCCTTCCCAGAACTACATGTGTCTCCATTGGGTTTGGTACTCAAGAACTATGTTCCCCCTAAGGTGTGCGCATGTGCGCCCACACAGCTGTCAGAAATAACCCGCACACTGCTTCAGTAGTAGCGCACAAAGCAGCTGACAGGGATCCTCACATTATATTTATTTATTTATTCATTTATTTAAGAGATTTACCAGGAAAGCATGCTGAGCAGAGTACCACTCGATTCCAGATGCGCCCTGGGGTAGGGAGATTACACTGGTACAGTAGAAACTGAAACAAGCCCAAAACAACAATACAAACAACATCAGCAAGTATTACATTTTGCAATTGGTGCAACAATGGATGAGGTAGTCATAATATTGATAGAGAAGTACATATTCATAGTATTTAGCAATATAAGGTGCAGACTGAAAGCAGACCGAAAACAGGAACCAGGCTGGTGACATAGATGGGAGGTAGGAAAATATGATGGGGGTCAGTGGGGGGGAAACAGGAGCAGATGGAAGAGAAGTGCATTCTAAGGAGGGAATTTTGTTGTGGAGTGCTTGTGGAGTGTCTAATAGCTTCTGCCAGGGAGTTCCATAATTTGGGCAGCCTGTAGCTGAATGCAGCCTGGCCAGACTGGGTAGATCTGTATGGAATGTGCAGGAGCCTAGAGTCTATGGTTCTGAGAGCATAGGCCAGTGGAGAGTGGGTGGTTAGGGAGGATGACAGGTAGGACAGGAGTGTCTGTGTCCAGAACTTGGCAGAGGTTCTAGCACAGTGAAGCAGTCATCAGTTATGTAGCGAGGAGAGTCCCAAGGACTGGTAGAGGTCACAGTGATGAGTATTTGGAGGCTGGTCCAGAGAGAAGCGGCAGAAGGAGTTGTAAAGGGCATCAAACCTCGCTAAGAAGGTTTGGGGGGCGACACAGTAGACAACATCACTGTAGTCTATAATCGGGAGGATCATTTTTTGAACTATTGCCTGCCTGGTTGGTAGAGGAATGCAATTCTTGTTCCGGTAGAGGGCTCCCAGCATGGGGTGCAATTTTTTTTGTGTAGACCGTTTATATGCACCGAGAAGTCGAGGTATTGATCTAACCAGACACCGAGATAGCGATATGACGTGCAGGTCTCTAGTGGAGATCTGTCCAGAGTGTAGAAAGTGGATGGTGCAGTAAGCTGGGTTAGCTTGGCCCGAGATCTGAAGGTGAGGGAGACATTTTTTTTAGAGTTCAAGAATAATTGGTTTGAGAGGAACCAACATTGGATGGAGTCGAAGTCCTTCTGTAGACAGGCTGTCACGGCGGTTGCAGATGGGCCAGAGGCAAACAGCACCATATCATCTGCATACATATGGATAGCTGATTGAGAGCAGGCATCGGGCAGGTCATTTAGAAAAATAGAGAACAGCAGTGGGCTGAGTACAGACCCTCGGGGGACACCGCAGGTGACAGGAAGTGAGGTGGATTTCATAAAGTAGTGACAACAGTCATCACTCAGACAGCAGGACATGAAAGTGAATGGGAAAGAAACATTTTATGCCCACCCCGAGGCCATGACCCATTAACTTTAACAAGCCAGCAGTTAACAAGCCAGACATCTCACTCTCGCTCCACTTATTGAACAAAGGAACCGATTGGCAAAATTCCAACCAATTGGCTTTGCAGTTACCACAATGTTTTCGGCTTGACATTTCTTTTCAGTAAGACAGTACTTGATAATGAACAGTATTCCCCTGCTGTTCACAGAAATAGCATATTTTATTTGTTTGGTAGATGCCCCCCCAAGAAAGCAATGCAAGAGATTCTCTGACATAACGTGTATATTATATTATTTCAGTTTTAAAGTTGCACAACTTAAGTGTAATCTGCCTCCTCCCAAAGCACTGTCTCACATATAAAATGTGTTTATAATGGATATGAATAGGGATGAAGATAGGGAGGCATACCAAACTGCCCTAAGGGAAGCAGGTAAGGCAGTAAGACAGGCAAAGTCCCAAACTGAGGAAACACTAGCATGAACAGTAAAAGAAGGTGACAAGACTTTCTATAGATACATTAGTGAAAGGAGAAAGTCCAGAGGGGTATTGCTAAGCTTAATGGAGAAAAGGGAGCATGTGAGGAGGAGGACCCTGTAAAGGCATCTATTCTAAATAGATACTTTTGCGCAGTATTTAGTGAAGAGAAGGTAGGGCAGGGCCCACAGCTCAGCATCATGGACACGGGGGGGGGGAGGTGAGCACTACTCCCTTCACAAAAGAAAGGGTCCTACAAGTGCTTGCTAAGCTCAGGGTGGATAAGGCAATGGGACCTGATGGCATACATCCCAGGGTACTTAAGGAGCTAAAGGAGGAACTAGCAGAGCCATTAGCAGAATTGTTTAGTGAGTCTCTGAGCACAGGAGAGGTCCCAGAAGACTGGAGAAGGGCTCATGTGATCTCGCTCCACAAGAGTGGTAGCAGGGAGGAGGCGGGGAACTACAGACCGGTCAGTCTTACCTCAGTAGTGGGCAAGATTATGAGGCACTCCTTAAGGAAAGGATAGTGCAACACCTGGAATCCATGGGGCACAGGATCCAAGACAGCATGGGTTTACAAAGGAAGGTCCTGTCAAACTAATCTCATAGATTTCTTTGACTGGGTAACCAGAGTGGTGGACCAAGGGGAGCAATTGATGTCGCCTACCTTGACTTCAGCAAAGCTTTTGACACTGTTCCACATAGAAGATTGATAAATAAGCTGGGTAGGCTCGAGTGGGTCAGAAGTTGGTCAACTGGGTGGCAAACTGGTTGACGGACAGAAAACAGAGAGTGGTGGTAAATGGTATACAGTCAGAAGAGATGCAAGTCACAAGTGGGTACCTCAGGGATCAGTCCTGGGGCCAGTCCTCTTCAACATCTTCATTAGTGACCTTGCAGATGGACTAGAGGGTAAGGCTTGTCTGTTTGCAGATGACACCAAGATCTGCAACAGAGTAGATGATCCAGATGGGGTGGGCAGAATGAGAAGAGATCTGGATAAACTAGCAGAATGGTCAGAAGAGTGGCAACTGGGATTTAATGCAAAGAAGTGCAAAATCATGCACATAGGGAAGAGAAACCCTGAAGCCACCTATAGGCTGGGAGGGGAGTTGCTAGCAGTCACAAAGGAAGAACGAGACTTGGGCATCATCATCACTGATGACCTAAAATCATCCAAGCAGACCTCTAAAGCAGTAGGTAAGGCTAGGGGGGTGTTAGGGTGTATTAGTAGGGGTATCACAAGTCGTAAGAGGGAGGTAATAATCCCTCTTTACAAGACACTGGTTAGGCCCCATCTGGAGTACTGCGTGCAGTATTGGAGGCCACACTTTCACAAGGACATTAACAAATTGAGGCAGTCCAGAGAAGGGCAACCAAAATGGTGCAGGGACTGCATCAGAAGACATATGAGGACAGATTAACGGAGCTCAATATGTATACCCTTGAGCAAAGGAGGAGAGAGGTGATATGATAGAGGCATTCAAACACCTTAAGGGCATAAACAAGGTGAAAGAGTCTAACATGTTTAAATATAAGAAAAATAGCAGGACAAGAGGACACAGCATGAGATTAGAGGGAGGCCGATTAAGGGAATGTGAGGAAATTCTTTTTCACAGAAAGGGTGGTGGATGCATGGAATGGCTTACCACAGAAGTGGTGGCTATGAATACAGTGCAGAGCTTCAAACAGGCATGGGATAGGCATAAGGGAGCAATACAAATGACTATGAATAGATAGGCCACTGACAGAGCAAAGGCCAATGGCACATTTATAAGGTAGAAAAAGAAATGGGCAGACTGGATGGGCCTTGCAGTCCTTATCTGCCGTCAACTTCTATGTTTCTGTGTTTCTATGTTCTATATAAAGCCTCACCTTTGAAAGTGTGTTAATTTTTTTTCAGTGCAAGAAAGTGGGAAAACTATAGTTTTTATTTACAATAAAAGCATCAAAGCAACCTACTGTCTTTTTCAGTGTCATTTTTTTTAATGTATTTGTTGGGGGCCAGATGGGTATAAACCTTCTCAATTAGCAGGATGAGACAATGACTGTACATATGTCTAGAGACATGAGAGTGTGCTTCTCTTTAAAATGGGTTCTGACATTATATACACATTTGAGATTCAATGAATCAGTGCTTGTAAAAGGTTGCCCATGTTGGCTACACAGGGATAGTAATTCTAAAGTGGACAGCAAGAAATAGCAGTGCAAAAAATGTCCTTTTCATTTAATTTCATAAATTCAGACTGCACTTAGTACGGATCCAGAACGGAAGAGAAATACAGTCTCCTAAATGCATCTCTTCTCTTATATCACACTGACTCACTCACTATATTGCAAAAATACATTTTAAACCCCACACTGACCTTGACAATACCCAATACAGTCATTGTAAACCATACCTAGGGTAAATGACATCACATACAATTATGCATGTATCCATCAAATATCTCATTGCCAAGTACTGCTTTAAGAAGCTGTCCAACCCCGATTACCACATTGCCATAACAGTATTAAATGATGTACTTTTGGAGTTGGCAGAGTTGTTTAAGATGTTTCAGAAAAGTGGTCTAACAACAGTTGAAGCTGTACAAATTGCTAGGGCAAAAATAAAAAAGATCAGAAGCCAGTACCTGGGTGAAACTGCCTGTTGGAGTCAACCAGTAAAACTGCTTTTGGCTAATTGCACAGCTGAAGTAAGCACAGCAGCAATTTTGCAATTCATTGGCCTGTTATGTGACCCTCTGGACAGCCTGATTTCCTGCAGGTGAACTTTCTGACTGATCTGCCTTTGATTTTGCAGCAGTGCCATATTGCAGCTTTGAGTTTTGCTTATCAAATATTGAGAGACTGTACAGCAAATATCGGGACTATTTATTTTCATCAGTGGACCAGGCAGAAATTGTTAGCCAGTACAATGACTTTGAGGATCATTAAAATCCTTTACTGACATGATCCACTTTGCTTTGACTAATGTGCAATACAGCATGGTGGCTAAACTTATTGATGTATGTGCTACATTCCAAGCTAAACATGAAGCTATCATGCATAGAGGCTCCTACACAGTCTTATCCTTCCCCAGAAGAGATTCTTCATAGGGAGGTACAGAGTGAGAAGGATACGATAGCACACAGAAAAATCTTGTCAGTGATTCAGGATCATGTAGTGAAACAGAGCGAAGTATGGCTGAGTAGGACCATAACTATGTTTGGGTGGAAGGTTTCACTCAAGGATTCTCATAGGAAAGTTAAGGAAGATTTGTTGCTCTTCTTGGAAAGTGCATTAGGATTTTATATCTCCAGAAATATGGTGGAGTCCATAAACTTATATGGAGATACTGAGCCCATAACACAGATTGATATTACAGTTAAAAATCCTCGTACAGCTAGCAGCTTGCTTTCTCTGGCTGCAAGCTGGATTGTTAGGGAATACATTTAGTTAACCATTTAAACTTAGGCAAAGTCTTTTCAAGGTTGACACAGACTAAGGAAAGTCCAGAATCAATCTTAGAGACAGATAACCCCCTGATTGACTTTGGAAACCTAACTGACCCTAATACCTACTTGCCACTGACAGTTATTGATTCAGCCTGACAAATGCAGCCTGTAGATAATAAACAAATGAACTCCGAATGCCAGCTAGATTAGGATCAGGGAGCTGGGGATCGAGATGTGGACGCCTTTTCTATAATTTCATGGAATATTGAGGGCATCCATCTTAAAATATTTGACCCTGAAGTAGTGAGATTTCTGGATAATTTTGATATTATTGGACTGCAAGAAACATGGTGTACAGAAAATTTAACTCCCAAATTGGCTGGATATTCTGTCTTTACTCTGCCAGCAACTAAAGATAAAAAGTTTGGAAGGTTTAAGTGGGTATTTCCTTTTTTATCAAAACTTTGCTAAATTTTCAGATCACTAACATTTCTACTAAGTCAGAGGGTATTTTGGCTTTAATGATTAGCAAGGAACAAGAGAAGAGCATTCTCTGCAATATATACTTTCCACTCGCAATAGAGCTACTGATCCCGCTGACCTTTTCGTACAGGATCTGAAAATGGCACTTGTCAAATTGTCAGATAAGGGTATATCTTGTCCTACAATTATTTTGGGAGACTTTAATGCCAGAATTCCTTCTCATTTCTTGGAGGATGTATATTCAGATATGATCCATACAATATCTATAATTAATCCAAATATCTCATATACTAGGACTGCTCAGGATCTAAAATCCAACCTCAAAGGTAGGGAGTTACTAGCGGGCTTGGCCAGTAGAAATTTCTGTATTTTAAATGGGAGAACTCAGGGAGATCTAGTTGGATCCTTAACATATAGAGGACCTACTGGCTCTTCAACCCCTGATCAGACTTGGACCAATTTGGAAGCAGTAAAGCTGATCCAAAAGTTAGAGGTCATGGCTAGATTGGAATCAGCACACTGTGCTATTGTAATTAATATCAGATGCCATTTTGGGACTTTAAGGAGTGAGGCACAACAGAAAGAGAGTCTGGAAGTCATAAACGAGAGAAGGATTATATGGGGGCCGATTCGTCAGGCTAGTTTCGAAGACGTTCTTAGTACAGGAGTCTTAGGTGATATTCACAAGTTGGTCCTGTACAAAAGTAAGGCCTTTAATATTTTGGAGAATTGGGAAAGTATTCATTCTTTACTTGGACCTAGGTGTAAAACAACGTACTGTCCTAGGTCCCTTTATAAAAAGTCTTGGTTTAATTCTGTATGCCTACAGGCAAAGAAAGAGTTTGGAGGAAAACTAAGACAGCATAAGAAGAAAAGAAATAAGTCTACAGCAGATTTTAAATTGCTAAAGACTGAAAGAGAAAAATATAGGAAAATTCTCAAATGGGAGAGACATAAACATACTCAGGGACATTGGGAAAAACTGAGGCAGGCTGTTTTGGATAGGGATGGAAGGCAATTTTGAAATATTGTTGCCCAGTGATATAATAGATTAGCCAATAGGGTTGAAGCCTATATTACACCTGAAGTTTGGGCATCTCATTTCTCCAAGCTCTATTATTCTCATAAAGAGCAGGAGACACCTGATGCGTTCAAAATACAGGAGGATGACATTTTTCCAAGACCTGTCTTGATCACAGAGGACAAAATCCAGATGGCACTGATTGGGATTAAGGCAAATAAAGTACCAGGGCCGGATGGGGTCCTAGGTAATCTCTATAAGGTTTTTCCCAACTGGTAGATTCCTTTTCTTCTTTTGCTGTTTAATGGCCTGGTTCAGGGTACTCTTGCCCTGAAAGTTGGGCAGGTAGTATTATTTTCCCAATTTTTAAAAAAGAGGATCCGAAAGACCCAAGGATGTATAGGCCTATTAGTTTGATAGACATTTCACATAATAAAGACAAAGAACCTCTGTGCGCAAACACTGAGGCAAGGGTTACCCCAAAGGGCATTTGGCTGGGAAGCCAAGTTTCAAGAAAATACAAAATCACACATGCCCCACAATGCAAAGCATCATGGGCTGCATATGCAAATCACCACAGAATGTTATGCTGGTCCAACTTTAAGCAGAATTGCATGGTGCCGAAAGGCCTCTCACACAGTTTGCAAAGGGTGCTAACAGAAGACATAGACACGTGTTTACGTCCTACCAGGACTCATCAGTATGCCTCATCTGTTTGACACCCCAGTGGACTGGACCAGCTACCCTAGAGGCAGTGTGCCTTGGATATATTGTGGTGAACCCATTAAAATAAAAACTATTTAAAAGACAAAGAACCTCAATGTGCAAACACTGAGGCAAGGGTTACCCCAAAGGGCATTTGGCTGGGAAGCCAAGTTTCAAGAAAATACAAAATCACACATGCCCCCACAATGCAAAGCATCATGGGCTGCATATGCAAATCACCACAGAATGTTATGCTGGTCCAACTTTAAGCAGAATTGCATGGTGCCGAAAGGCCCTCTCACACAGTTGCAAAGGGTGCTAACAGAAGACATAGACACGTGTTTTGTCCTACCAGGACTCATCAGTATGCCTCGTCTGTTTGACACCCCAGTGGACTGGACCAGCTACCCTAGAGGCAGTGTGCCTTGGATATATTGTGGTGAACCCATTAAAATAAAAACTATTTAAAAAGACAAGAACCTCTGTCGCAAACACTGAGGCAAGGGTTACCCCAAAGGGCATTTGGCTGGGAAGCCAAGTTTCAAGAAAATACAAAATCACACATGCCCCCACAATGCAAAGCATCATGGGCTGCATATGCAAATCACCACAGAATGTTATGCTGGTCCAACTTTAAGCAGAATTGCATGGTGCCGAAAGGCCTCTCACACAGTTTGCAAAGGGTGCTAACAGAAGACATAGACACGTGTTTCGTCCTACCAGGACTCATCAGTATATTATATTTCACATATTATATTTCACATAATATGTTCTCTAGGATAATTTTGGGCAGATTGCTGTTGTGGGTTGAGGAGAACTCAGTATCAAATGAGACACAGAATGGTTACCATTCTACAGTATAACACTGTTATGTGCTTCAGCACCTGATCTGGAAGTATACTAAAGTGAGAAAAAACCAGATCATATTGCGGTTTTGTGGACTTCTCCTCGGCCTTCGATAGCATTAGTAGAAAAATCCTTTGGGCTACATTAAGGGATCTGAAGTTGGAGACCTCACTTCTTGATGTTATTATTAGACTATGAAAATACGTCTGCAAGGGTCCAGTATAATCAATATGGTCATCTAACTAATAGATTTGAGATAAATGTGGGGTTTAGACAGGGGTGTATTTTGGCCCCCACTCTCTTTAACATCTACAATAATACAGTCATGGATCATCTTGGTAACCCAGATTTTCATGCTCCAAAAATTAATGATCAAAGGATTGAATGTTTAG
Organism: Neoceratodus forsteri; assembly: GCA_016271365.2. Classification (NCBI taxonomy): domain Eukaryota; kingdom Metazoa; phylum Chordata; order Ceratodontiformes; family Ceratodontidae; genus Neoceratodus; species Neoceratodus forsteri. The sequence goes on along the minus strand of CM057453.1, from coordinate 822,305,226 downwards.
CATATACAGACTATTTAGTCTTGCTCTCTATTTCAGTCCGAGGTTTTAAAAGAAAATTGGCTCACTTTGAATTTCTCTGTTCTCAAAGGAAACTAAAAGTTAATCATGGCAAGACCAACATTGTAGTGTTTGGCTCTCAAACCAAGCATACGGTAGGCTTTAGGCTAAACGGTAACCATATAGACAATGTTAAGCATTATGACTATTTAGGTGTCCGTTTTGCCTATAGCCTATCTTGGACCACACATTTGGAGGCTATTTGGTATAAAATGGGATCTTCGGTACATGCCCTAAAAATATTTAACAGGAAGATGGGGAAGTCATTGTTCAGAGGGGTAATAAGAGTTGTTAATGTCAAAATGAGAACAAGCATGTTATATGCCTCTGAAATCTGGGGTTATACTAAGGTTAGAAAATTAGAGATAATTCTGAATAAACTCTATAGATACATCTTAATGTTGCCAAATGGAACTCCAAGCTGTATTCTTGCCTTGGAGTTAGGACAATGTTCCTTGACTTCTCTCATCTGTGAACGATAGATTCTCTTTCTGTTGAAACTTTTTCTTTTGCCCCAACAAAGATATCCCAGAATGTGTGTAGAGGAAGCCATCAAATTGGCCAGCACGGGATATGTACATCCCTTTATTCAGCTTATTAAGGAAACAATGCCGGCAGGATTGGGCCACCTCTTAAATAAAATTTACATGAGACCATTTGAGGAGATTAGGCAGGATGTCAAATTGAGGCTTATTGACTTAAATTCTTGCTATGTTCAACTCTCCAAGCCTAAGCTATATGGGTTTTATAAAAATGTTAAGATTTCAGGGGGATATGAGCCCTATCTCTCTTTGTTAACCTGTCCTAAACAATGGAGAATATATGCAAGAGTCAGAAATGAAAACTATAATGCTTAATGCACTCATTTCAGACAAAAAAGAAAGGGAGTACTTTCTCCGTATTATAAATGTGGAGTGGGGACCACAGATATTTTCAAACATGTTGTACTCTTGTGTCCTAGGTACGAAACAACTAGGAAAAAACTGCTGGGTGGATTGTTAGAGGATCTCGGCCTCCCCCGGAGGATCTTTCAGAATATGTGTTTACTATGAAAGAGAAGAACATGGTAGAAATCTTTGCAAGATTTTTAATTTCAATTCATTTGTAAAGTTTATTAGGGGGACTTGAAGTCCTGTGGAGTTTTTTTTTTATGTGAAAGGTAGTCAAGGGACACTGTTAAATTGAATTGCACTGTAAAGATATTTAAGTTCCTTTATTGATTTCTTTATTGTCTATTTATATTTACTATGTATTTTGTCCTGATTTTAGTATATTGTAACTACTTTATGCTGAACAATAAATTGTACTACTACTACTACATTCCAAGTGTCTAGTGCTGATTGTGAAAGAGGCTTCAGCTTTATGAACTGCATTAAGAGCAAACAAAGAAACCACTTGGAAGAAAGCCATTTAGATATGCTGATGTGAACAGAACTGTTTTTAACATCTGGTGGAAAAATTGATCTTAATAAAATATACGTCCACTGGAAGATTGGGAAAGACAGCAGAGAAAAACAGTAAATGTTCATTTCTTAGCAATGCCTCATCAGCAGCACCCCTTTTAGATGCATGCAAAACTCTAAAATGTATATAGTTTACACATGTTTTCATTTCATACTGTTATGGTGCACAATGCACATCCAAGCTTTGGACTGTGTCAGAATGCATATTTATACTTTGCATTGAGTATTTGGTTATGTTTTCTACTGTTTATTGGCAATAAAATATATCACTTGTTTTGAGCTGCCCAATTTGCGTACATGAATCAATTTTTTTGCACAAAATGCCGCACACACATATCAGTCACCCATCCACAGAGACTAACAATTAGACGAAACATTGCTCAAGCAGCAGCTGGGCACGTTCAGGCTAATCCACCACCTTTCTTACCCAGAGGGGGACTCAGTGAAGAATGCCATAGCTGAGGAGTGGAGTTTCATGTTCAATGTGACACTGGATCAAGCTATAGAGCTGATCAGGGTGACTGGGGGGGCACGTGGCTGGCCAAGACAGACATCAAGGCTGCATCCCAGATGCTACCAGTCAGCTCAAAGGATTGGGATCTATTGGGGTTTAAGTTTGGGGGAGGGTACTATTTTGAAAAGGCAATGCCCATGAATTGTTCATTGGATTGTGCCACTTTTGTGATGTTCAGCACATGGCTGCAATGGGTTTTCAGGAACAGATACGGGCACAGGACAGTGGTCCACTATTTGGATGACTTCCTGTTAGTGGGGGAGGGAAACGGGTGGCTGTAATGTTATGGGACTTCCAGAACATGTGCAGTGAGCTGGGGGTCCCACTGGAAGGGGACAAAATGGAAGGCCTCACCAAGAAGCTAGAGTTTCTGGGGATTTAGGTGGATGCAGAGGAAGGAGTTTTCTGGTTACCCAGTGTCAAGGTGGATCAGCTCAGGGAGCTGATCAGGCAGGTCAAGAAGAAATGACTGGTACTCTTGAAGGTAGTGCAGCAGCTACATGGGCACCTGAATTTCACCTGCAGAGCAGTAGCACCTGGTAGGGTCTTTACACAAACTAACTAAGAAGGGCCACCTGCCCACACCACTGGGTAGATATATCCAAGGGGTCGTGGTAGGATCTTGAGGTGTAGAAACAGTTCTTGGTTCAATTTAATGGAGTAGATTTTTGGCAGGATGATTGGTTGCTCAATACTGATCTGGAATTGTACATGGACATGACAGGGGCCTCTGGGATGGAAGCTTACTTTTGGGGGGAGTGGATATTGGCCAGCAGAGAAGGGGCATCTGGGACTCTTAAAAGACATTACTTTCTTGGAAGTGTTCCTGATTTGGGTGGCAGTGGTGATTTGGAGCAACAGGTTGAGGAACAGGAAGGTCATATTTAGGTGCGACAACAAAGCAGTAGTGGAACAGAACAGAAGCACTCTTGATGGAGGGGTCAATCCCAGCCCTTTCACAGAAGAAAGGGTTCTGCATGAACTCCTAAAACTGAAGGTGGATAAAGCAATGGGGCCTGATGGAATTCACCCCAGAATTGTAAAAGAATTAAGGGGGGAACTAGTGAAACCACTGACTACTCTTTTTAATAAATCATGGGAGGATGGTGTGGTACCTGAAGACTGGGGGAGGGCTGATGTGATTCCTCTTCACAAAAGTGGGAGCAAGACAGAGGCAGGAAACTACAGACCTGTCAGTTCGACCTCAGTGGTAGGGAAAATGATGAAATCACTTCTGACGGAAAAAATTGTTGAGTGCCTAGAGGCCAGTGAGACACAGGACCCAAGACAGAATGGATTCAAAGTGGGAAGGTCATGTCAGATGAATCTAATTGATTTCTTTGGCTGGGTGACCAAAGTAGTAGACCAGGGAGGGCCTGTGGACATGGCCTACCTAGACTTCAGCAAGGCATTTGACACAGTCCCACACGAAAGATTAATAAACAAATTAGCCAGCCTGGAAGTGGGTCCCAGGGTGGTAGCCTGGGTAAAACATTGGCTGGACAACAGGACACAGAAGGCAATTGTAAATGGAGTCCACTCTGAAGAAAGAGGGGTTACTAGTGGGGTACTGCAGGGTTCAGTACTGGGTCCGGTCTTTTTTAATGTCTTTATAGGTGACATTGCAGAGAGACTGGAAGGAAAAGTATGCCTCTTTGCAGATGACACAAAGATCTGCAACAGGGTTGATACATGAGGTGGTGTGGAAAGGATGAGAAGGGACTTGGCAAGGTCAGGGAATGGTCAGAAGTATGGCAGCTTGGATTCAATGCAAAGAAGTGCAAAGTAATGCATCTGTGGAACAAAAACCCAAGTGTAGAGTACACAATGGGGGGAGGTAGTCGCAACAACAAAAATGGAAAAGGACTTGGAGGTAATCACATTGGATGACCAAAAGGTTAGCAAGCAATTTTAGAAGGCAGTAGGGATGGCTGGGGGGATACTGGGATGTATAGGGAGAGGTATCACCAGTAGAAAAGAAGAAGTTGTTATCCCTCTGCACAGACAGTTGGTGAGACCCCATCTGGAGTACTGCGTCCAGTTCTGGAGACCCCATCTGCGCAAGGACATAGACAGGATGGAGACAGTCCAGAGGAGGGCTACTAAAATGGTGCAGGGTATGCAACAGAAGCCATATGAAGAGAGACTTAAGGAGCTTAACATGTATACCCTTGAGGAAAGGAGGGAGAGGGGGACATGATAGAAACTTTTAAGTACCTCAGTGGAATCAACAAGTTCAAGAGGGTAGCATCTTTCAGAAAAAGAGATGTGCAAGAACAAGGGGACACAATTTGAAGATGGGGAGGGGAACAGCTCAGGGGTAATGTGAGGAAGTATTTTTTCACAGAGAGGGTGGTGGACGCATGGAACGGCCTTCCTGAGGAGGTTGTGGGTCAAAAACAGTGGGGGAATTCAAGAATGCATGGGACAGACATAAGGCAATTTTTGTGGGGGTAGGAAGAAATAGGCTGTTGGTTAACTAGGATCTGCAGCTTATCCTCTGGGTAGGGAAATGAGCAGACTAGGTGGGCCAAGCGGTCCTTATCTGCTGTCAAAGTCTATGTTTCTATGTTTCAATAGTGTGTAGCCAGAAATCTCCTATAAGACAAAATACTAAAACAGAATTAGCATCAACATATTTACAAAAAAAAAAAAATTCTTTTTGTTATGTTGTTATGATACTTTATATGTACAGTATATATTTTTCATGTACTGTTAGGTATTAAGGAATATTTATATCCAGCTAGCTATTGTATATCTTTATAAGAATGTGTGTTGTTTTTATTTATGTCTGTGTCACTTGTGCATGATGTCATGGTTTCCTGGTGCAGGTTGATGATGTCACACAGGGGTACATAAGGAAGTGATTTTATGTCGGTATCATGTCTTTTGATAACAGGATCATTGCCGAAATGCATCAAGATATGTTCTTGGCACCTTCAATAGAGATTTTTGCACACCAACATATGACTCCAGCAGCATAATTTGTTGGTGGTGAGTGTGGGATTACTTTTGAATTGCACTTTCGAATTTGTCTCAGCATCCTGATTCAGGTGCACACTCTGCTTTGTTTGAGAAGCACACAACATTTAGAGGGCAGGGTACCAAAGACCATTTCCCGGCAGTTACTATGTCATGCATCCTGTAGCCCGACTTCAGGAGGGTGCATCCACAGCTAAAAGGTTGTGGGGGAGGGGGACATGGCTCTACTGAGCCATTTGCACCAACACCAATGCTACTAGCTATGGAGCACATAGATAGACAGACAGAAGACTGCACTATTTTTATAATTAATTTGTTGCAAGACAAAGGATAGAAGGAGAACAGTCTTTTGAGTCACAATTTTGTTCTTGTCTATTGTACTAGAAAAAAATTGCCAGTAGCAGCATGGTGACCCCAATGTGTGTGTGCGTGTGTGTGTGTGTGTGTGTGTGTGTGTGTGTGTGTGTGTGTGGTGGGGTGGGGCAGGGTCAGCTGGACAAAAGGAAGAGGCGGTAAACTGAGGAAGGGCTAAATTGGCTCATCTTCAGGTAAGTTTAGGCAGGAGGTGGGCACTGAGTCTTAGTTCTTATGACATGCTGAAGCTGCCAAGGATATCCCTGCACCATTAATGCGAGGTAAAAATTAAGACTGGTAACCTGCCAGTTTTGCTCAGTGCATGGTGAGGCCCCAGTCTGCAGTCTATTCAGAAGATGCGACAACCTTTAAGTTAATGTTTTTAAAAAGGAATGTTCAGCAATGATTTATAATATCTTTATATGTACAGTTTAAATGTCTCTTATGGTTATAAGGCTTTCTTCTAAAGTCTTTTTGTATCACAACTGCTCAGCTTCACTTCAGTTTTCACACCAAAAGAACAAAGAACTCAAAATCACAAGAGACTCATAACTGTAAGTAAGCATTAACACACGACAGGGTGTGCCAATATTGTGGATTAACACACACCTCAGGGGTGTTGCGAGGCACGAAGGTACAGCCCGAGTGCCCACAGAGCTGCCAAGAGTGTGAATTAATCCACATTATTGATACACACTGTCGTGCGTCAATGCTTACTTTCTTTACTTTGTAAATAAACTAGGGATAAAAATGGAGAGACAGAAAAAGATCAACAATTGTAACTGCTCACACATGTGACAGAAGCTTATTAACATGTTAAACTGCTTTCTTGTAAGTACTGAAACCGTACAATTCTGATTAACAAGTGGGAATGCATGTCCTGTTGGATTTGTGTTTCTAAACTACAGTCACCATCACGTAGGCAACTACAAATACATAACAGCTTGGATGTACAATCCTCCTCACAGAGAATAACATAGTTCAATAACAGATATCAACATCTGGAGGGGACTTTTTTTATTTATGACTTGACAGAGTTGCAGCCTGCAGAACTGTTGGTGTTTTTGCCTACAGATATCTCTAATCGGTATGCCAATGGTAGGTTGACATCATGACCATGAAGAGCAGCACAGCAACAGATTTTACCCGAAATCATTGGGTCGCTGCGCTGGTCCCTGTAGACCCTGGCATTGCATCTCCCAGTGTTGCACCCCATCCCCAAGTCAGAGTTGTATATCTAGAGACCGGGGTATTTGGGAGGTTTGGGGGGTGCAGCACCCTGATGTCAACCTGCTGACATCCCTGACAGAACAATGCTGACTCAGCATTGTGTCTGTTGCTGTGAGGGATGTCGGTGTCTGCGCTGTCGCAGTGCTATAGGTAAACGCTCTAGTCTAAACTGAAGGCCTCCATGCAGGAAAGGTCAGATAAAGCATCTGGACTAATAAAATGCCTACTTGTTGAGAATCAAGTACACTGAACATATTGTAGGAGCCTAACTACGACAACTATACAGAGCTAACATCTCCCCAGAATAAGGCTGTAAGGGAGCAGATAAACACTGGTAGTATGTCAAGTGTATTTTCAAAAAAGCAATAGTCTGTTACAATATTTTATGTTTCAAGACTTGATGGAGTTATTCTGTAGAGAGACTATGCTAATTAGCCCCCACTGGTTAAATATTTCTAAGGTGCCTTATCATATTATTTAAGAGGAAGCCAAATACTTTTAAGCTACCATAATATTTATTATACAATGGCAAGAAAGAATCCTGGATTCTGACTGGTCAGTGTGTGCCTGAGACAGTGATGATATTGCAGTATAACATCACTGTCACTGATTAGCATTAGCTTTGCTTGCTGTCATCATAGAGCACCTTTTTCTTTTTTTCTCTTCTCTTAAGAAATTCTCTAAAAATGTACTAAAAAATTGTTTTAAATGTTTTTTTTCTCCTAGCTGGTGCATGGCAATAGGTGGGCCAACTGATTGACACAGTAAAACCAAGGAAGTGTGAAGGAACCAGAATAAACTTACTGAAGCCTTGAGTTACATACAGAAGACCCCCTGTGTCTACCTTTTGATGCAGACCAACTGCTGCTGTGGCTGTCAGAGAATTGCCTTAACTGCTCTGCATAGATAGTCATATAATTCATATATTAGCAAAGACCGGGGCTTTGTTTTGATGGCCTTGAGAAGTTTAATAGACCTGGCCAAGATAAGACACTGCTTGTGCTGGAGCAGCCGTCAGCTATTGTGTTTTATGACCATGTACTAGATCTGTGGTTCATTTTTCTCCCTTTTTTGAGAAAGGAAAGCTGTATCTGTATCGCATCTGATTCAATGCAGCTGCCAGAATTTTGTGGGGGGGGTATGAATGGCCATTTTAAAAATTGAGTGGGAAGTGTCTCCCTCATCCCCCACAGTGGATGTGCCCATGCCTGACTTGGTACTGAAACCCAGAGCTTGAGCTAAATTACTACCGGAAATAGCAAGAATCAGTATCTGGCATCACATGTTTCTTTTCACAAGGGTATTTATTTCTATGACATGGTCTCATGTATCTGTTCTAAAACTGAAGTATATCTGTATGTGACTGTATTTTAACTTACATGGTAATTTGTTCATTTTGTATTAAAATCATGGCACCACAGGTGAATAATCAGGTGACACATGAGATAGACTTCATGGGCCGATGGCGCTTTTGTTTCCTAAACAAGAAAGTCCTCACACACCCTTCCCCAAACATAAACTGAGTGTGATTGAGTTGCTTAGTATAATTTCAGAAGTAACTCCCATAACCAACCAAAGTCAATCCTGCAGATACTGTACATAGATAGACAGATAGGTAGGTAGAGAGAGAGAGAGAGAATGAGTCAGACTGGCCCCTCTGGATCCAAACAACAGAATGCACTCACACTCCAGAGCAGGAGTGCAGCCGCCAGTGAAGGTATTAACTCACATCAGATGCTGGAATAATTTCAAAATCAGAACTTTTTTTATTGCAGCTTGCAATGTTAGAACAGCATCTAGGACTATTGCAAAATGTGTCTGTGTGTCCAGGTGCCCCGGCACTTCGCCACATAAGGCTTCATTAGCCCTCACACCCTGCCCCGATCCTGTGTGCAGCACCTTCTGTTCAGCCACTGGCCCTCCTGGATACCTGGAAATTTTCAGGTGGGCCTCCCTCTGCTGGGTACCTGACCACCTTCTAAGCTCTGAAAATCTTTCCATTGTTCATCTGTTTTCCAATTAAATTGAGTATTTTGGGTACTGCAAGTAAATGTAAGAGGAATTTAAGTGGAATATTGATATGAGCGTGTCTCCCTTGGGCCTCCTCTACTGATTTTTCAGGTGGTCCCTTGTATCAACTTTCAAGATGGGCCTCCTGTACCCCTGTCTGATCCTGAGATAGACAGATGCATAAAGATTTCTGTGTAAGATGAAAAATTACATCTTAAGCCAACAGTCATATAATGTATATATGTTTGATATCTACACCCTAGCTGCATGGTATCGATGAGCTATCTAAATCACTAACTTTCTTCTGTTGTCTCTGATCAATCACAGAGTTCCATGCACTTCCCTCACTGTTTAAACCATGCCAGTAATAACATTTTACCTAACAACTTAGTTTGCTTCACTTTTACCAAATAAAATAAATGGCATTTTTATACTTTTGTGTTCACTAGACTATATCACAACAGCTTTACAACATAAAGAAAAAAGTGGTTGTCTGTTATATATATCAAACATAACAGGGGGCTGCTGCTGACATCAGCTATAGTTTACTCCTGTTGCTTGACCCTAGTAACAGTCTTAGAGAGTATCTGTGATATTATTTATTTATTTAGCTTTTGTTAACCAGGTAAGTACACTAGACAAAACATATGCATATTTTCTGGTACGACCCAGGACCAGCTACCCTATCTCACATTATAGACAGAGAGACAGACAGGCAGGCAGACACACACTAGTGCATGTTGGCACACAATACAGGCACAGGCAAATGAGGATATTTTATTTATTTATTCATTCTAGGATTTCAAATACCTTTGAGCACCAGACAGCTCATTTACAAAGGTTCCACATCAGTAGGGAGGGTTACATACAGATACTGGGAAACAGACAAGTTATACAGAATATTTCAGAGCATGTAGTGTTTACATTATAGTATAGAACAATTAGCTTCTGAATGATATGTACATCAAGCAAAACTTGATCAGAGGCGGGGGATAGTGAAGTAGAGGAAGAACCAGGAGGAAGAGGAGCTGCCAAGCAGCCTTGTCAAATTGCAATAACAATAGGGGGGAGGAAAGAGACTAGAAAGGGGGAGAGAGAGAGAGGGAAGAGGGGGAGAGGTGAAAAGGCAGGGAGAAGGGTGGTAGGACAGAGGTGACAGAGGTAGCAGCAGTGAGGGGAGGTCCAGGAGAAAAAAGGGGAGGAGGAGGGAATAAAGGCGGTCCTGAAGAGGGACCTGGAAGTTAGGTGGAGCAATCACAGGAGGATATGATTATACTATCTCAAAAAGTAAGGGAAATCATTGCAAGAAATGTTGTTAATGCACTAGTTAGGGCTAAACTGACAAAAGTAGCGAAATGTGGCATTAGGAATGGATACCCCACTCGCACCCTGCAGGCAGCAACAGGAGAACCATTATGGTCTGACCTGTCCTACATCTTCACAAATCAGGTATGGGGTGTGCACCGGGGTTGTCAGTCCTAAAGCTTCTCCCATTCACATACTCTATACATCACAGCTTCTTTAATGATGGAATAGGGTGTGTGTTTGGGTTGACAACCCCAAGACACACCCCACACTTGTTGCTGCTCACAGGGTGGGGGTGGGATGTTACAATTGAAAACTCAAACACCACAGTTCCCTACTTTTGTCACTTCAACCCTAACTAGTGCATTATTTTTTTTTGCAATGAAGGTAGATAGGTAGATATATAGATATGCAATGAGATATACAATGGGCTGCACAAAATATTCAGTTTATCTTCAAGTGTGAGAGGGCAGAACTATAACTCAGGAGTGTCAGAGCCACAACTCATGAAAGTGTTGCCCACTCACAAGTGATGACAAATTGCCTGTTTTGAGTCAAGCTATTGCTTATTCTAAATATACAACAGTAGTTTGCAAGTTATAGCTTTTAAATCTGCAGTTTGAATATGTTGCTTTTTGTTTTGCTACTAGGCACTGTGATGCAAGCGCAAACAAGCAAACATTCAACATTAACAGCAGCTTAAAGAGCAAGTATTCACTGTTTTCTCTTTTTTTTTTTTAAATAGGCACAGATGTTTCTTTGATAATAAAGAATTGTCTCCTACCTCTGTCTGCTGTTTTATTTTTTTGGAATATTTTCACCAGGGTCCCTCCACAGATGTTACTATATACCCCCGTTGCTGTGGGTTTTCTGTTTGAAAATAAAAATCAGGACTGGGTGGAACACTGGAGCCCGAGTCAAAGTGCCCTGAATTAAAGACTGCTGACTAGGGCACCCGCCGTTATTTCATCTGCGCATGTGTGCAGACATCCAAACGCTCACAGACGTGCTCATTCCTGTGAGTGTGAGTGACATTAACTTGAGTTGGCGCTAGGAATGTGTCAGCGCAGTGTAGTTTTTCTCACAAGTTGCTGTCAAGGAGAGCTACATACTCCTTCACATCTTAATCCTGACCTGCACATACTTCATTTTGACGTGTTTTTTTAAAGAAGTGTGTCAAATCTTAAGAAGGGTTTCTTTCAGGAGATCGAATTCCCGGTTAAAAATAATACATTATCTTGCCAAGGTTAGTTTTGATGTTTACTAAAGTGTGAAGCTGTGCCTGTGTAGGGGAAGAAATGATCAAAGTCGGAGTTCATGTGTGTGACTGGGTTTAGTCGGGTTGTCTATTCATTTTGTGATCTCTGATGTGTATCTTATTTCTATTTGCCAGATAGATTTAGTATTTGCTGTATTGGACTCCCCTTCCCACCATATGTTTTCACAAGTAAGCACACTGCAACTGTAATCCCCCCCTTTTGTTTGTTCTTTTGTGTTAAAACAGTATATCAAAGTACTGTGCAGTGAGAACCCATTCATTTACTGTTGCTGGATCAAGCACCCGTTTGTATCACTGTCACTGGTATGACACATCCAGTCTGCAGAGATACAAGCTCGCGGCATTGAGGACGAATGCTTGGTCTCCCTCTGAATGCAGAACATGCAAGGGGAGAAGACAAAGCCCGAGTTTGTAGTTCCATTTACAAAAGTTTGCATGCAGGACAAAGAAGCTGATTTATTGTAATTTGCTTATTCATTTCCCTGAATGCTTCTCAATGCAAAGTATATTAAACAAATAAATAAATAAGGAGGTATTTAGGAGAAAAAGAAAACATCCTCATGCGGGGCTTGAACCCTAGACCTTTAACACTAGTAGTAAGTTCCCTACTCACTACAGCAAACACTCTAATAATTACCAATGCTGATTTTAAGACCTTTATTTTGCATAGCCAAAGTTCTAGTATAAGAAATACTGCCCGAGGGAATGTGTGCCTGTAATCAATCCCATTTATTCTGAGCTCACCCAGTGTGTTAGAAACTTTCAGTAGGGACTGATTACAGAAACACATTCCCTTGGGCAGTTTTTCTTATACTAGAACGTTGGCTATGCAAAATAAAGGTCTTAAAAATCACCATTGTCAACATCAAAGTGTTATAGTAATATAGTAACATCTGTGGAGGGACCCTGGTGTAAATATTCAAAAAAATAAAACACCCAGACAGAGGTAGGGGACAATTCTTTATTAGCAAAGAAACATACGTGCCTCTATATAAAAAAAATAGAAAACAGTGAATACTTGCTCTTTAAGCTGCTGTTTAGAGATTATAATTCCACTTGCTAAACATTTGCAATTTAACCACTGGTAGCCTTGAGAGCCGCGAGATCCTAAAAATAATCCAACGAGGATCTCATCGCAGACCCCACATTTGCAGATGTTTGCTGCTGCATCAATACATTCCCTGCTCATACCGTGATAAAATATAAACCGTGCACATTCAGGTCCCTAATTACGAGAAAACGACATTTTCAGATAGTCCTCTTTCCATCAAGCAAGATCAGTAAGCATCTTGAGTCGACAACAGGATCCCTGAATAGTAATAGTCTAGTGTGCTGCCGCCCTACTGCGTTGCTAGCATATTTGAGTTTGTTGGCTCACTCCATCCCCCCACCCCCACATCTGAATTTGCTGCGGCACCAGTATAGAAGGAGACTTGCACCTTGTTGTGGCAATAAACTACTTACTACTGTTCGCTCGTCTTGTGTGCTCAGACAGATACTCGTGCGTCCTCTTGCTTGATCGCCCTCTCCTGCGCTTTCCCCAAAGTAAAGGAGGCGAGGGGAGTCAGAGGCTGTAATATATAGCCTGCAGGCTTGCATCTGGCGAGCTCCTCTGCCCCCACATTCTAGTGAGGGGGGAGGGAACGGAACTCTTACACAGTCCAGCGGAGGAAAACAAAACTTTAGGTCAGCACATATTGAACAGTGCCAATACCTGGCGCAAGAAAGACTGCGCAGTCCAGCCCCCTCCTCCCCAACCCAGCGTAACTTGCAACATCGGGGATCATTGGTCAGAAAGTGGAAATCGGGATGGTGCACAATCGCTCAGACTTGTGTACTGTTGTTCACAGCTGCTGCTGGTCACGTCCTTATATCCCTTTTTCACGTCAAGGCATGTTCCTTCATCCTGTAAAGCTGATTTGAGTACAGTCAGCTATAACTGCAACACACTAGCTGTGTAATTGTTAAACTCGTCCAGGGCGCGAGACAGACCACAACTCTGACTCATTTAGGATTACTGCCTTTTAAGAAGCCAAAAGTGGGACATTCCTAAGGAAACATGATTTTTCGCAGGACAGTAGTAAGAATCTTCATTGTTGTGACTAATTTGAACAATATTTATTTGCTGCTATGTTGTGGTATCTCTTCTTGGACTGTGTAGGTTTCCTCTGCCTAAAAAATTCTATGTGAATTGCATTGATTGTTATTGTCCTGACTGCATGTATTCATCACTACTAACTGTTTTGATCTATGCTATTGTAATTTCATTGTACTCCTGCTATGTACCTGTCTTTGATTGGTGTACTCTCCGGGGTCCTGCATGAAAATAGTCATTTCATGGCTAGTGCACCAACCCAGTTAACAAAAGCTAAATAAATAAATACAACCTTGACCAGTGCACCGGACTTATTTTCTCTATATAATCAGAATTAAGGCTAAGTATTGTCCTTTCTTGGTTGCTTCTATGGTTTCATATCATTTTAATGTATTTTAATTACAGTACTATAATTTTCTAGGAGATTTAGTGGAAAGTTAGAAAATATTTTTTCTACTGAAAAGTCAGGACATGTAGTATTTTTCATGTTTTTTTGCAGGACACAGCTGCCCAAATCAGGACTATCCTGCGAAACTCAGGACTGGTGGTTATCCTAGACTCCTATGCATCTGGATATCTTAATTCAAGAAGTTATAAAAAACATGGGCAGGAAGACATGGGTGGAAATAAATGTTTTTGGTCAGGTTTCAACCTGAGTTTAAAGTGATGTTCCCTTGCATGCAGGTGAATGTATGTTCCTTGTACTAAGTGCATGCACATTGCAGATAAAGGTATTTCCTTGCATTAAGTATGTGCAGTTGTATGCATATCTCTCAAATGTCACAGACTATGAAGTACATAACTCATTTTACCTCTCAGAAATCCTTAGTCCCACATGGGGAAGGTGATATTCCACATTTCCCATTGAGACTTTAAAGCAGAAATTCATAATAATCTGTTATGCTCAGTTATCAGCAAACACTATGAACATTAATGCACTGACAGCCATAGTGTTCTGAGCTTGCAGTGCCATATTTAAGCAATAAGGCATGACAGGGTGTGTGTTATCGTGTAATAACGTCATTATATATACAATAGCATAGGTCAACGTTATTACACGATAACACACATCCCTGGAGTGCCTTATTGCTATTATACAATGGCTCGTTGTTATACAAAATAAAAAAAAATAAACATAAAAAAATGATTTTAAGGGATCCAAATGGTCATGATAATGGAGCTCAGGATCCATAGAAAAGCAACACAGTGATGTTATTGTGTAATAACATTACTGTCTCAGGCACACATTGACCAATCAGAGTCCAGGAAATGTTCTTGCCATTGTATAATTGATGATATGTCACATAGTTTACTAATTTGTCACACATTTTGGTGAGGAAAGGTTGAGAGGTATGGTTGCATGTGGTTCGTTTGCTCCAAGATAAATATTAATTGCAAAAAAAAAAAAAAAAGTTTTGACTTCTGTCAACAAGACTGGTCTTGTGATAGCACTGTTCTTTTTTATGGGGCCACGAGTTTGATGTGTTAATTCATTCCTTTCAATCTCATGTATTGTACAGTATTATGGGATACAATGTTGTCGGGGGGGGCAGAACATTTTGTATTTTTGGAGTCACTTTTGTGCATCTAATTTGTATTTCACAGTGATATCTTAACAAAAATATCTTATTTCCCGGTTATATTGCATAGATAATATAGCATAGAGAATCACATACTATTGATTGTGCGGCATGTGCTAGAGTCCAGTGCACAGCCACCACCCCCTCAACATGATAAATCTGAGAAGTTACAATTTGTTTCTGCCTAAATTGGCTATTCTTACTTTTATCTCCATGGAACAGAGGTTCTCTTAGTTTTCAGATTAAAATTCCAATCTGTACAAGCCATACCACCTGATGCCAAGGTGGAGCCTCGCTGTTTGGTCCTAACTATGAAATGCCTGCACTATCTACTCTTATACAGAGCGCATTGCCTACATTGGCTTATTTAAAGTAAAGTGCTTCCACCTAGGTAATTCAAAGGTGATCAAAGGGAACAAGCTACTGGAGTACCACACAGCTCCCAAATTGTAAACATATTCCAAGACAAGCATGCTCTACCCTTGTTTTACTCACAAAGTTCTAAACACATTTCTGATGAGGGATGTTACTAGTTTTGTGGCATGTTAAAACAATGGAGATACAAGTAAGCATAGCCAATTTAGGCAGAAAACACTAACTTCTCAGATTTACCATGTTGGGGAGGTTGGTTGTGCAATGGACTCTGGTTGTTTATTACATGCCACAAAACCAGCAGCACCCCTCGTCATATACATATATGTTATACATGTCTATACACATACATACACACAGCTTTTGCCTCCTCCTCACTTACCGTTTGTATCCCAGGCTTGTATTTTAACTGCAAGGATACTAAAACATTTAAGAGTCAGTCTGCTTTGATTTACATAAAAAGGGGGTTATTTTTGACAGTAGAACACAAATGCATGCTGTGTCCTGTTAGCATTAGGTTTGATGTGGAAGAGATTTTGTGGCCTGGCACACACACAGACGTCCATGATGTTTACTGGTCCAGAACCTCCTAAGACATGGATACCCTTTAAAAATCTCAGGGGCTACTGCACCACCTCCCAGCTGAGGCTTACATCAAGGTATTATATATGGTATGTGCTTCTTACCATCAGCTGATATGAAGATAGGTCAGCCCAACCCTGACAGTAACATTATTTTTACAAAAAAGCCACAATGAGCAAATGTCACCTTTTTTTTTATTAGACCTGTTTCTCCACCTCCGTGGACCTGACAGGGGCTACAGCCCCTCCCTTGGAGAGGTACATCCTCTGGCCCCTCTGACTATTCTGTAGAGGCAGCCAATCACCCTGGATGTGGGCTAACTCCTTGTGCTTGCATCTGTGTTGACACCCAGCCACCACAAGGTGTCAGTCAACAGTGCACAGTACTATCCCCCCCCCAGAGAAAGGAGAGCAGTTCTCTGGATGCTCAATCCTTACCTCCTCTGGCCAGCCCCCAAATGACCTGAGTCCATTCCCAAACTTGGGTCACCGGCATGGCGTGAGGTGTGGCATCCAGTGCCTCAACCCTCAGTGCCACTGGGCTGTCCAAATGTCACTTTGTAATGAAACAGAGTGGCAAGCCAGGCCCTCATCTTCTTCCCTCTGTCTCTTCTCTCCTGTCTAATACACAGTGAACAACTGTTAATTTGTTAGCAAAATTCAGTGAATTATGTTTATTGTTCACTGTGTGCTAGCCAGGGCTAGTGGCATATGGTGAACAGCTTATGACTTTGGAGAGGGCTTAGAGAGTGTAAAGGTGTTTTAGAGTGACTTGGAAGTCTTTCATCCTTGAGTGAGCATCATACCCACAGCAGCCTCTTGCATCACATGCCCCCCCCACCACCACCCAGGACAGGATTCTCTCTCTCACTCTCTCACATGCAGCAGTTGCTTATGGTACCACCACTGCTGTAACTCTTGGGTACCACTCAGATGCAGCAGGATGCCCTGCTTGGTTGTTAGTCCCTCTTCCTGGCTCCGAAGACAAATAGTCAAAAGGAACACTCAGTCAGATTCAGAAGAATTTTAAATGAACTTGCGCTATCATGAAGTGATGGTGCTGCACCTACTTCACCATCTGATTCCATCTTGCCCTCACACTATTCCCACTGCTACAGCAGCCATGTATCATGCCAGCAAGCAAGCATTGTCATTGGTCAGACAGACTCAGACTGAGTCAGCAGAGTATAAGGGAGGGAAATCCAAAAGCAAGAGCTTGATTTGGTTTCATTTTCACTCAGTGTAGCAGACAGCTCACACTGCATCACGTAAATCCAGTTCTCTTGCAAATTAAAGTAAATACAATAAAATTAACATAAATGTAAAAGTGGGGGCAGAATTCATTAGTGCACTACCCAGGAATAATAGTTGGGGGGGCATGGCTGGGCTCCACCCACAATTTAGTTGCCCCTGATATTGTCCACAGACCACCTAACCTAATTGGTGGAGCATTATCTTTCTTCCCTCTCAGATTACAAAGCAGCTTGGGATCAACTTCCACCTATACTGTACCTTATTTTTAGAGCTTCAAAGGGAGACCTATGCAACCTACTGTACTGCTAACAAAAGGAGAGAGAGCAGGGCAGAGAAGTACCCAATAGGAACCAACACATATTCTGCTTTCACAGAGGAATCCCAACACCTCATTGGTATGCATGAGATCCATTCTGTGCTGTATCTGTCTCTGCCTGTGCCCCACCCATCCCCCTTCCCCATCCTCCTACCAGATCTATTTTATTAATGAATCAAAGGTTATGGTGCTTTTTATGTTGGCTTGTGCATGTGCGCAAACAACATATTGGGGTAGTAGCACTTTCAGAGGTGTGGCGAATCCAGGGGATGCTTTAGTCAGTGTGTCCCTCAGCCGCCAACCAGTGAGCATGCTGCCGATGACAGCAGTTTCACAGAGTGCCACCAACTTGAATGAATCTGCTGCTGCAATCAGACAGGCTCGTCATTGCAGCGGCAGATGATATGCCTCCATTACATGCCATTCCTGGTGAAACATTTAAATAAATATAGCAGCTCCTGCCATCCACTACACAATCCTGACATCAGGGTGCCAAATCTCCATGTCGGCATGCCCCCCATTATGTGGCACACCTAACGTGGCCGCTCCTGCTGCCTGCCACACACTCCCACAAATTCAACACCGGGGTGCCCGATCCTCGTGTCAGCATCCCCCTCTTAGCGTGTCTTTCCTGGTTAAACAGCTTCCTCTTTCCAACACCAGGATGGCCACTCCCGGTGTCGGATGCACCCCCCCAACCTGTTTAGCTTGCCAACATCAGGGTGCCCAATCTCCATGTCAGCATCCCCCCTGAATTGTGGCACACTGGGAGCCCACCTCAGTGTGCCAATTTTTTTTGTGAGTGTAAGCGGTGTAACCAGTAAATAAAGAAAACCTTCCCTCACAGTCTGTTTCTCTCCCTGCAAAAAAGAAAATGGTCCACCAAGGTCTCCCTCATCCCCCTTCCCCCATTCCTACCCTCCCTCTGTACACACCTCCCTGTACCCCCTCACCCATACTTACCCACCAGATGTCGGGAGCCGCAATCTTCTCTGAACCGGGACATGTCTGCACTCTCCAAAGTCAAACTGCAAACTGAAGAAATGATGGTAAGCTTTATAATTGGGGGGTTCAACTTAGGTTGATATCTCAGCCATTTTTAGGAATTCTGGCCCCAAATTTTCAACATGGGGTTCTTGGGACCCCACCTCGTGAACATGTAACTGTCATTTTGTTTCTCAGCCCTGAAAGGTGATTTCAGCATCGCTACATGGAATCACCTTTTGGGACTAATTAACAAAATGACAGTGCCACTGTTCATAAGGGGAGCTCCCAAAAAGGCCATGTTACAAATCTGGTGAAACAATTTCAAAAATGACCGTGTTACCAGCGTGCATTGCACAGTTTCTACACATGCTAATGACTTCACCAGTTTTTAATATTTTCACTCTAGATTTCCAACATTGCCATTTTTTCACATCTTCTTATGAACAGTACAGCTGTTATTTTTCACAGTCTGCCTGAAACGTGTTTTTGCACCTGTGGCACACGATGGGCATGGTCGCTGTGTAAAATCAACTTCAAAATCACAGTGCCACTGTTCATGAGGAGAGGTCCCAAAGTGGCCATGTTGAAAATTTGGTGAAAAAATTCCCCAGAATGGCCGCATTACGGATGTGCATTGCACAGTATCTACGCACACTCATAAGTTCTCAAATTTAATATTTTCTCTCCAGATTTTCAACATTGCCATTTTTTCACACCTCCCCTTAAACAGTACAGCTGTCATTTTTTGCATTGTGCCTGAAATGTGTTTCTGCACCTATGGCTCCCAATGGCGCAGTTGTTGTGCGAAATTACCTTTCAGGATTGAGTAACAAAGTGATAGTGCCACTCTTCATGAAGTGGGATCCCAAAAAGCCAATTTTGAAAATTTGGAGTGAAAATACCAACAAACGCCTGGGGTGTTAAGGTTTCCAACCATGCACCCACCCTGTAAAGACAGGCATTGGGGGCGTAACTTGGTTTCATTGGATGTAATGCTCACAGCATTCTACCCCCACCCTACAGCCTCTGACAGGCATTGAGGTGTGCCTTGGATTCTGTCACCCTAACGTTCACCCCATTGTCCTATATTGCACCCATCTCAGCTTATTTTCTTATGGAATGGGGTGAGCATAAGGGCTGAAGACCCCCAAAGCACACCATGACTCAGAATTCTACTAATGCTGCTTCTGATCTCTGGCAATGTCCACCCGAACCTGGGACCACCTGGGCTGTCTCCCCACCATCTAAACTGGAAGGAGGTATCACTCACGCTGACATCTATCAATGTCTGTAGCCTCCTCAGTAAACTTGATAACCTCCAAACCTGGGTACTGCAACACAATCTAGACATCCCCTCTGTTAAAACATGGTTAAATCTGAAAATACCTGATGCCGTCGACACTATCCCTGGATACCATATCTTCAGCCAAGGCAGAATTGCTAAGCATGGAGGGGGCTGTGCTATCTACCTGAGGGATGGTATTATGGCCCATGCCCTTCGACTCTCCGGCCATGGCACCTCTTCACAAATCCTCAACATTAAAGTCCTCTTCTTCCAAGTTGTGTACTGGGTGTGCTTTGAAACAACTGAGAAGCTGCGTGGGATATACTATATTGGACTAGATATCTGTAACTAATCTCTCTCTCTTGCTTCCATCTGAGAAAAGTTTTCCTTACTTTTACATTGGTATTGCTTTGTGTTTAATTATTTTAGTTTTTAATTCAGGAAGGGGTTTTTCAAAACTGCTTATCTTGTCAGCATCTTCAGAAGGGCTGAAATAACTGCATATTTGATTTTCCTTTGTGGCTAACTGGACTGATTACTAGAATTCTGTGACAATCTGCATCAATATATTTTGCAATATTTGCTGGTGGTGGTAGTGTGATTTAAAATAGCAAAGGCTGCAGTTTGTAATTGGATGCCAGACATAGTCTGAGGTGGGGGAAATTGTCTTCACAAGTCAGGGAAACCTGCATCACAGCCAATTATTCTAGCTTGACCATTTCAGCATTGATCAATTACTATAAACTACTGGTGTGATCCTGTTTTAGACAGAAGTCCATCTTCTTCCAAGTTGTGTACTGAGTGTGCTTTGAAACAACTGAGAAGCTGCGTGGGATATACTATATTGGACTAGATATCTGTAACTAATCTCTCTCTCTTGCTTACATCTGAGAGAAGTTTTCCTTACTTTTACATTGGTATTGCTTTGTGTTTAATTATTTTAGTTTTTAATTCAGGAAGGGGGTTTTCAAAACTGCTTATCTTGTCAGCATCTTCAGAAGGGCTGAAATAACTGCATATTTGATTTTCCTTTGTAGCTAACAAACCACCAGGCTGTTTTGGGGCTGGAGAGGTTTACCTGTGTCTGACTTGGATATCTGGATTTTTCTCTGTTCGATCAGCAGGGTATTTTCTCTGTCAAACTGTTGTGTAGGGCATCTTGCTGACAGGAAGGCACTCATCACAGCGGTGGGTGAGAGCTTTTAGCTGATTGTTTTGTGAGGGCACAGTTTAGGCCCAACCCCTTCCCACCCCTCACCCCACCCACCCCTGGAAATAGTTCCTTTATACCTGAGGTTCTGACATCATTTCCTCAAGAGTGCAAGGTGCATATCACTGTCATATCCTCTCTAGCACACTGCATTGACAATATAAGCATACACATCATTATAATATATATATTTCTATATAACAAACCAATCACACATGTGCACACACACACACACACACACACACACACAAACAAACAAAAAAAAGTAGATAAACATGTGGGGAGTAGTGCAATGTAATGGCTGTGGGGCAGCAGTCTTCCGGGAGTCTTTCTGGAGGCTGAGATGCTGCCCTATTTGCAGAGAACTCTCTGCCCTGAGGGAAGAAGTTGCCTGTCTTCAGGCCGCACTGGAAAGTAGTAAGGAAACCTTCCCCCAGGCCACACTGGACAGTAGGAAGGAACCTCCCCCATCCAGGGAGCACCAGCGCCACCACCACTACCTCAGAGGTTGCAAAGATAGCACAGCAGTTGGACCACAGTGGGCTCAGGGAAGGTGAGGATGGTGGAACAGAGGCACACCCAGTCAATTGTTCCACTCCACAATCCATACACCATTCTGGGGGAGCATAGCTCTCATATGGATGCACCCGCAGAGAAGACTGATGACAACTGTCACAAGAGAGGCCCACAGGAAGGAGGCAGAGGACACCACAGGGAAAGGAAGCAGCTCCTGGTGGGGGACTTAATTATTAGGGGGATAGAACTGGGGGGAGCTGGGAAAACTGAAGTAAGGTGCCTGCCTGGTGCCATGGCTTGGAGGGACAGGAAGCGCATCCTCAGGATCATGAGAACAGCTGCAAGGGAGTCTGAACTGGACATAATTGTCCACCTAGGGACAAATGACTTGGCTCATCATGAGATTAGAGCAGTGCAGGAGGACATTGTAGAGTTGGGGAGGGGCCTAAGACAAGTAGCACACACAGTATCCTTCTCAGAGGTGCTGCCTGTCAATGGCATGGGGGAGGCGAGGGTAATTAGCACCATGCAGTTTAATGAATGGCTGAAAAAATGGTGTGAAGCACAGGGGTTTGGCTTCATTGGGGACTGGGGTTCCACCTGGAGGGACACCAGCCTATACTGGCATGGTGGTCTGCATCTGTCCAGGAAGGGAACAAGTCTTTTGAGCAATCAGTTTAAATGCTTCATTGGCAAGCTTTTAAACTAGCCAAAGGGGAGGCACTGATAAGCAGCAGGAACATCCCAGCCTCTCTCTACAAAACAGGGTACTAAATAAGAAAAAGACTGAGGTAGAAAGGTCAGTGGGGGATGCTGCAACAGAAGGTAAAGCCATCAAAAAATAGAGAGCAATGAGTACCAATGCCCGTAGTCTTGGTAACAAGCTTCCTGAATTAGTGGCCTTGATGGAGGAGGAACATCTGGATATCATGTCAGTCACAGAAACATGATACACACAAAACCATGACTGGGACGTAAACATACCAGGATACACTATCTACAGGAGGGACAGGGAGGGCAAAAGAGGAGGAGGAGGAGCTCTTTACATAAGGAAAGGAATAAAAGCAACAGAACAAAAGGGTAAACAGGGAGGAGAAGAAGCACTGTGGGTAAATTTGGAGACCGGCAATGGCACCACAATCCGCACAGGGGTTGTATACAGACCCCCTTCTCAGGGGGAGGAAATGGACAAGGAAATGATAGAAAGTATACTTAGAATGGCAGAAAAAGGGGAGATATTGCTGATGGGTGATCTGAATATGCCAGATGTTAACTGGAGTGCAGTTGTAGCAGCCACTTCGAAGAGTGGGGTTATTCTAGATGCCCTACAGGGGGCATGCCTTAGACAACTAGTATTGGAGCCACTCAAGAGAGAGCAATCTTAGACCTGGTTTTCTTAAATGGAGATGGAGAGAGGATCACAGATGTAGAAGTGGGTAGCCATCTGGGAACTAGCGACCATCGAACAGTTTGGTTCACAATAAACACAGCAATAGAGTCAAGCCATTCAAAGACAAAAGTACTGGACTTTAGGAGGGCTGACTTTGCCAAAATGGGTGAGTGCGTAGGGAATGCACTAGCAAATGGGCAGGAAGGAGGGGTGGAAGAACAATGGGGAATAATAAAAACTGCCATCACAGAGGTAACGAGCCTCAAACAACTGGTACAGCAACCCACAAGAGACAGGGCTATCTTAGATCTAGTACTGACTAACAAAGAAGGGATCACAGATCTCCAGGTAGAAGGTCACCTGGGGGCCAGTGACCATCACATGGTATGGTTCAATTTGGCTACTACATCTAAATAATCCCATTCCAAGGCAAAAATATGGGACTTCAGAGGAGCTGACTTTGATAAGATGGCCAACAGAGTTAAGCTAGCCCTGGCAAAAAGAAACACAGGTGAGGGGGTACAGGCAAAGTGGGCAAGCATTAAGGATGCAATACTTGAAGCAACATCCCATTGTGTTAGACAGAAAAGGAAGTGCAAAAGAAGAAGGAAACCACTTTGGTTCTCAAAACAGTAGCAGAAAAGGTCAGAGCCAAAAGGCTGGCCTTCAGGAAATATAAGGGAACACAGCGGGATGAAGATAGGGAGGCATACCAAACTGCCCTAGGGGAAGCAAGTAAGGCAGTAAGGCAGGCAAAGTCCCAAACTGAGGAAACACTAGCACGAACAGTAAAAGAAGGTGACAAGACTTTCTATAGATACATTAGTGAAAGAAGAAAGTCCAGAGGGGGTATTGCTAAGCTTAATGGAGAAAAGGGAGCATGTGAGGAGGAGGACTCTGTAAAGGCATCTATCCTAAATAGATACTTTGCTCAGTATTTACTGAAGAAGGTAGGGCAGGCCACAGCTCAAGCATCATGGACACAGGGGAGGGAGGTGAGCACTACCCCCTTCACAAAAGAAAGGGTCCTACAAGAGCTGCTAAGCTCAGGGTGGATAAGGCAATGGGACCTGATGGCATACATCCCAGGGTACTTAAGGAGCTAAAGGAGGAACTAGCAGAGCCATTAGCAGAATTGTTTAGTGAGTCTCTGAGCACAGGAGAGGTCCCAGAAGACTGGAGAAGGGCTCTATGATCCCGCTCCACAGAGTGGTAGCAGGGAGGAGGCGGGAACTACAGACCGGTCAGTCTTACCTCAGTAGTGGGCAAGATTATGGAGGCACTCCTTAAGGAAAGGATAGTGCAACACCTGGAATCCATAGGGGCACAGGATCCAAGACAGCATGGGTTTACAAAGGAAGGTCCTGTCAAACTAATCTCATAGATTTCTTTGACTGGGTAACCAGAGTGGTGGACCAAGGGGAGCAGTTGATGTCGCCACCTTGACTTCAGCAAAGCTTTTGACACTGTTCCACATAGAAGATTGATAAATAAGCTGGGTAGGCTTGGGGTTGATCAGAAGTTGGTCAACTGGGTGGCAAACTGGTTGACGGACAGAAAACAGAGAGTGGTGGTAAATGGTATACAGTCAGAAGAGATGCAAGTCACAAGTGGGGTACCTCAGGGATCAGTCCTGGGGCCAGTCCTCTTCAACATCTTCATTAGTGACCTTGCAGATGGACTAGAGGGTAAGGCTTGTCTGTTTGCAGATGACACCAAGATCTGCAACAGAGTAGATGATCCAGATGGGGTGGGCAGAATGAGAAGAGATCTGGATAAACTAGCAGAATGGTCAGAAGAGTGGCAACTGGGATTTAATGCAAAGAAGTGCAAAATCATGCACATAGGGAAGAGAAACCCTGAAGCCACCTATAGGCTGGGAGGGGAGTTGCTAGCAGTCACAAAGGAAGAAAGAGACTTGGGCATCATCATCACTGATGACCTAAAATCATCCAAGCAGACCTCTAAAGCAGTAGGTAAGGCTAGAGGGTGTTAGGGTGTATTAGTAGGGGTATCACAAGTCGTAAGAGGAGGTAATAATCCCTCTGTACAAGACACTGGTTAGGCCCCATCTGGAGTACTGCATGCAGTATTGGAGGCCACACCTTCATAAGGACATTAACCAAATTGAGGCAGTCAGAGAGGCAACCAAAATGGTGCAGGGACTGCATCAGAAGAATATGAGGACAGATTAACGGAGCTCAATATGTATACCCTTGAGCAAAGGAGGGAGAGGTGATATGATAGGAGGCATTCAAACACCTTAAGGGCATAAACAAGGTGAAAGAGTCTAACATGTTTAAATATAAGAAAAATAGCAGGACAAGAGGACACAGCATGAGATTAGAGGGGGGCCGATTAAGGGGGAATGTGAGGAAATTCTTTTTCACAGAAAGGGTGGTGGATGCATGGAATGGCTTACCACATGAAGTGGTGGCTATGAATACAGTGCAGGGCTTCAAACAGGCATGGGATAGGCATAAGGGAGCAATACAAATGACTATGAATAGATAGGCCACTGACAGAGCAAAGGCCGATGGCACATTTATAAGGTAGAAAAAGAAATGGGCAGACTGGATGGACCTTGTGGTCCTTATCTGCCATCAACTTCTATGTTTCTTTGTTTGTGTGAAGCAATAAACAAAACAAAACGATGTAAGAAACCACTATGGTTCTCAAAGGAAGTGGCAGTGAAGGTTCAAGAGAAAAAGAAAGCATTCAGGAAGTACAAGGAATCGCAGAAGGAGCAGGACACAGAACTGTATCAGTTAAAGCAAAAGGAGGCTGGGAAGGCAGTCAGAACAGCAAAGGCACAAACTGAGGAAAAGATAGCCAACTCAGTTAAGAAGGGGGATAAAACCTTTTTTAGGTACATCAGGGAGTGAAGGAAGACTAAGGGTGGGATAGTGAGGCTTAATAAAGGGAGGGGGGGTGGGCAGAGGGTGACTGTGAAAAGGCAGAGATACTAAACAAATATTTTTGCTCAGTATTTACAAATGAAGAGGGGGAGGTACCTAAAATAAACAGTAGTAACACTCTGGATACAGAAGTTGATATCAGCCCATTTACAGAAGAAAGGGTTCTGAAAGAACTCTTAAAACTGAAGATGGACAAAGCAATGGGGCCTGATGGGATTCATTCCAGAATTCTAAAGGAACTAAGGGTAGAACTAGTGACACCACTGACTACCCTTTTTAACAAATCATGGGAAGATGGGGTGGTACCCGAGGACTGGAGGAGGGCAGATGTGATTCCCCTTCACAAAAGTGGGAGCAAGGCAGAAGCAGGAAACTACAGACCTGTTAGTTTAACCTCTGTGATAGGGAAAATGATGGAATCACTTCTGAAGGAAAGAATTGTCGAGTATCTAGAGGCCAGTGGGGCTACAGGACCCTAGGCAGCATGGATTCCGCGGGGAAGGTCATGCCAGATGATCTGATAGATTTCTTTAGTGGGTGACCAAAGTAGTAGATCAGGGAGGGGCTGTGGACATGGCCTACCTAGACTTTAGCAAAGGGATTTGACACAGTCCCACAAAGATTAATATACAAGTTAGCCAGCCTGGGTGGGTCCCAAGATGACAGCCTGGGTAAAGAATTGGCTGGAGAATAGGACACAGAGAGTAATAGTAAATGGAGTCCACTCAGAAGAAAGGAGGGTTACTAGTGGGGTGCCGCAGGGTTCAGTATTAGGACCGGTCCTCTTCAATGTCTTTATAAGCGACATTGCAGAAGGACTGGAAGGAAAAGTATGTCTCTTTGCAGATGACACAAAGATCTGCAACAGAGTTGATGCACAGGGTGGGGTGGAAAGGATGAGAAGGGATTTGGCAAGGTAGAGGAATGGTCAAATGTATGGCAGCTTAGATTCAATGCTAAGAAGTGCAAGGTAATGCACCTGGAAACAAAATCCCAGGGGAAGAGTACACAATGGGGGTGAGATACTAACAACAACAAAAATGGAAAGGGACCTGGGGTAGTCATATCAGATGACCTAAAGGTGTGCAAGCAATGTGAGAGGGCAGCAAGGAGGGCTGGGGGGATACTGGGATTCATAGGGAGAGGCATCGCCAGTAGAAAACAGGAAGTTATTATCCCTCTGTACAGACAGCTGGAGTACTGTGCAGTTCTGGGACCGAATCTCCGAAAAGACATAGACAGGATGGAAGCTGTCCAGAGGAGGGCAACTAAAATGGTGCAGGGTCTGCACGGTAGACATATGAAGAGAGCGAAAGGAGCTTAATATGTATAGCCTCGAGGAAAGGAGGGAGAGGGGGACATGATAGAAACATTCAAGTACCTCAAGGGAATCAACAAAGTCCAAGAGGGTAGCATCTTTCAAAAAGAGGTATGCAAGAACAAGAGGGCACAATTTGAAGATGAGGCGGCTCAGAGGTAATTTAAGGAAGTATTTTTTCACAGAGAGGGTTGTGGATGCATGGAGCGGCCTTCCGGAGGAGGTTGTGGAATCAAAATCAGTGGTGGAATTCAAGCATGCATGGGACAGTCATAAGGCCATTCTAGGGGGTGGGGGTAGGAAGAAGTAGGCTGCTGGTTAACTAGGATCTGCAGCTTATCCAGTAGTTAGGGAAATGGGCAGACTGGGTGGGCCAAGCGGTCCTTATCTGCCATCAAATTCTCTATTTCTATGTTTCTATGTCCTCCTTCAGGCACATAATAAAGCACTTACCATAGCTTTGGTTTACTTACCCCAAAAGGACCATGCCACTGGCTTCACCAGCATCATGGAGTACCTCAGGGGACTACGCTATAACTCAGAAACAATAATACTGGGCGACTTCAATATAAATTGGCTATCGCCAGAGGCCAGCTCCTACAAGGACGCTGTCATGGCACAACACCTCTCACAAATGGTACCCACCCCTACCAGGTGCAATTATAGAACTGGATCCCAGGCACTACTAGACTGGGTACTGACAAATCACCCTGAGTGAATCTCTAAGGTCACAATTCTCCCTGACACTATAAGCAACCACTCTATTGTAATCTGTACCTGGACTAACAAATTCATCAAGCCCCCTCCTAAAATAATCTACTCCAGGGTGCTAAAGCAGGGGCAACTTGAAACGCTCAAAGCACATCTGCACAGTCTGGACTGGTCTGCACTTGACTCCGCCAATGATACTGACCAAACCCAGGACCTATTCATCAACCACTTTTCTGTAGCCTGTGATATCTATGCACCAGTGAAAAAGATGAAGGTAAAAGGAAAAGCAAACTCATGGATAACCAATGAGCTAACTACTCATCTTAAACAAAGGGATCATCTTTGGCACTGTGCCCGAGCCACTGCTAAGCCAGGAGACATTCCAAAATTCAAAGCAGCTAGGAATGACTGCACTCAAGCAATAAGGAATGCCAAAAGGAAATACTTCAGGGAAGCATTCACCAATACCTGGGGGATGGGAAAAAATTCTAGGATAACATGAAAAACCTCACTGGAAAGGACCGCAAGAATCCACCCACAATGCTCAGTATCAACGATACACCAACGACTAACCTTGTTACAATTTCCAACGCCTTTAACAATGCATTCTCTAATCTGGGCAGTGCCCTCCCACCAGACTTCTTCAATGCCCCTTCCATAGGTGACCAAGCTGACAAAGCGCCACACCTTAACACAGCACCGCAATTCTACTTCAAGGAGATCCCAGTGCCTCTTGCCAGAAAATACATTGTGAAAGCTATCAGCAGTACTGGTTACAGCTGTGACTCCCTCGATATGAAGCTGTGTAGACTGGTCTTAGAAGAAATCCTAGAACCTTTCACTAAGATATTCAACCTATCACTCAGGACTGCCCAATTCCCAGCTATTTGGAAGCAGGCAACAATTTCACCAGTTCATAAAAGTGGAGATAGGGCACTGCACACAAACTACAGGACTATCTCCAGCCTCCCACCCTTATCCAAAGCTCTTGAGTGAATAGTCTCGGACCAGTTAGCTGAGTACCTTGAAAAATACAAAATCCAAAGCCCTGAACAACATGACTTTAGAAAAGGGCACAGTACCACCACTGCACTGTTGGAATTTACAGGCTTCGTCCATGCCACTTTGGACCAAGGAAACTGTGCGGGGACTGTGTTTATTGATCTAACTAAATGCATTTGACACTGTAAATCACTCACTCCGACTCCGGTAACTCTCAAATATCAGTCTCTCCAAAGATGCTTTGCCCTGGTTTGCAAGTTACCTCGGAGGCAGGGTCCAATGTGTTAATATTGCCGGTGTCATCTCCAATGAAAGCCCAGTCCTCTCTGGAGTCCCTCATGGGTCCATTCTGGGTCCATTGCTCTTCAGTCTGTTCATGAACAGCCTCCCGAATGTCTACCACCAGAACATACTGCTCTACACTGATGACGCTGTCAAATACACAAATCACCATGATGTTAATCTACTGGAGGGGCAGCTACAGTGTGACTTCAAGAGCATTGAGGACTGGTTCAGCTCACACAAACTGCTCCTGAACTATAGCAAAACAAAAGTAATGTCTTTCTGCAATACACGAATCAAGCATAACTCTCGACCCTACACTATCAGGAGCTGAGCAGGGATCACACTCGAACCAGTTCCAGAGTTTAAGTACCTTGGCATCACCCTGGACAGATCTCTCTCCTTTGCACGGCACATCGATAATGTTGCAAAGGCCATGAATGTATGGTTAGGCCTTCTCCGCAGGCACAAACATTGCATGACAGCTGATGCCCTAAGACTGGCGATTAACAGCTCTGTCACCTCAGTCATTTACTATGGACTAGTTATCTATGGCTCAGCTCCCCCCACTGCCCTTCACAGGATATCAATGGCGCTTAACAAATCTTACTGACTCCTAATGGGAGCTGCCCGACTAAGACACACCTGTGATCTGTACGCCCAGACTGGGTGGCTACCACTCCACAGCAGGATCCAATACCAGACCTGCCTGGTAGCCAACAAGGTTCTCCTCGGGTTCTTGCCCCCAGGTGTTGAAAAGCTTCTTACTATAAACAACAGCATCCAGCATACCAGAAATGCACAACACCAAATTTACCAGGTCCCTAGATGCTGGACCGCCATGGGTCAGAGGTCCTTCACTTACAGAGCCCCAATATGGTACAACTTGCTCAACAAAGAAACACTTTCTGCTGCTACGCTTGGCACCTTCAAAAAGCAACTCTGGTAGCACCTCACGTCAACCAGTCAGTGCGATTGTTTCCACTAAGAGGTTCACCTCTCCACTCTTGCTGGCCCAAGATGTCCCGTAACCTCCCTAGGGCTGCAATACTCTGGCTCCTGCTCCCTCCTCCTACATCTCTCCCACCCTTCCTTCTTTCCTCCCTTCCTGTGCCTCCTCTTCATGCCCACCCTCTCTGCTTTTGGCACTTATTGGACGTGGGTACCCTCCTACTACTATCAGACTTGCATCCATTCTACCCCCTTCCGTTTAGACAATGACTCCTCAGCCAGCCTAATACTCTTTGTTCCCCTCTTACCCTACCCTCTCTAACTCCACTGCTCACTTGTCATTTCTCACCTTTTACCCGGCATTTTCTTGTTGATGTTATCTCACTCCAAGTAGGAATGTATCCTTAAGCCTAGCCTTTGCCTTGTTTAAAGTCTGTTTTTCTTGTCAACCTTTCTATGTAAGTTTTCTCTCCATCCTCTGATGTGGAACCTTTGTAAATGAGCAGTTCCTGCTCAAAGGTATTTGTAATCCTAGAGTTTAACAAATAAAAAAAAAAATGACACCTGTTGGTGTCAGCAGGGTGGGGTGAGGTGGAATGGCATAAGCATTATGACTGACAACCCAAAATCACACTACCAACGCCTTTCAGTCTCTGTGAAGGGGGGGGGGGTGTTGGTGTTACTTCAGTACTTCACTGCCATTCCTATTATGCATCTCTAACTCTTGCACTACTAATGCCAATGCCAGCAAGCCAACATTCAGCATTGACAAATGCTTGTTTTTTGAGCCACTGCTACACCTGGAACAATGCTGCTGACAACACTAAATACTTAAAGGAAAACTGCACCCAAAAATAAAGTTAGATGTCTCCACAATATTTCTAAATTACCTAAATTTTGGTCCGTGTATTTTTCTGACCCTCTGTACTCAAAATTGAGCGTTATCTGTTCACCGAGTCTATCCTGAATGTCCATGGCTATTCCTGGGGATCCCTGTGCTCAGCTGCTGTTTGACCCTCTTTGCTCTTGTGCTGGTTATCTGTCCATAAGGAACTGATGCACCATCGACCCTGCCTCTCAGCCTATAGTTCTGCTAGATTTGCTTCCTTGTTTCTTTTGTTTCCTAGGAAAGGCCGGCAAACTTTCTGTGTCAGTTGTAGATTACTGTATGATTGGCTGTGGTTTTAGCATCCTGTGATTGGCTAGTTGAATAATAATTGGTTGTAGGTCGCCAGTCTATACAGCATTGGCTAACAGTGATCAATACCATCTGTGCTGGCATTTACAAATGGTGTTGCTGTTGCTCTGTTTCCAGGTGGACCACAAACTTTGGGTACCTGTTGCCCATTTTCTCACTGGACCCCAACCTTCAGGACCTTGTGAATGAAGCCAGAGTCTTTACTGGCACAACCTTCCTATTTGTAGTCCCAGTGTCTGTTGTCATGTCCTTGTTGCAATAGCCAAGGAGTCATTTTGTGCCATTTTCCCCTCCTGCTGCTACAACCGTGTTACCCTGACTTAACATTTTTTTTTCTTACACTTTATTTCTCTCCTGCCTTGATGGATTCTGTTGGGTGAGGATTCTCGGCAGTAGCTCTGCTGCCCACCTAAAGACCCAACTCTAGTGCTTACTGGTCCTGTTCCCCTCCTCCAACCTCACCTGGCCACTCAATCCCCCAGCTTTAAGCCCCCCCCGGGGTGGAACTGCCATGCCCTCCGGTGCTCTATCTACAATTAAATGAAGTTACTGGAGAGGCAGAGAAAGACCGGGAGCACTTGGACGGTAGGGCCTGACATTGGTCATGGGGCCCCACCACTGATCCCCTCATTGTCTACCACTGAGGTAGGGGTGTTTCTTCCTTACTGTTGCCCCCTCGGGATGCAACATGCAATGGCTTCCTGTGTGGCAATTCCAAGCGCCTCACACCGCTGGAGCCTGCCGATGTCACACCCCCTTCCTAAGTCCCATTGACTGTGTCTTCCCCTGGTCTCCACTAGAGGCTGCTACAGTACAGGGAATCCCCAGCAACCCACTCTGGGAGAGGAGAGCAGTCCTCTGGATGCTCAATCCTCTCCCTCTCCTGCTGACCCCCGATGACCCAGGTCCATTTCCGAACCTGGATTGTTGGCGTGGCATGAGGTGTGGCATCCAGCACCTCAACCCTCAGTGCTACAGGGCTGGCTTGACTCAATATTTTGGACTATGCCCTGTCAACCAGTCAGATCCTAGTGGAAAATTCAGAATGTTTCACTGCCCTGTGCTCTGTGTTTTTTTTTGTCTCCTCAGCTGAACAGTAAGTTTACATCTCTTTAGAGCAAAGGTTGAATATCAGCCACATCATTGAGCTTCAGAGCGAGAGTCAGAGAGCATGGGGTGGGGTGGGGGTTTCAGTAGGAAAAAAAATAACATTTGCTGTTAGCAGGGACTCAACAATTGTGACTGTCACCTAGAAAGAACTTGTTTGGGGGGTGCCATGTTTGTTACCTTCAAGTAAATACTGTACGTAGATTACAGTTGTTTCCAATACTGTCATTGTCTAACTGATTTCAGTCGAGTTTCTGGATGACCTAATCATTTAGTTGCAACAGTCCTGATTAAGCATTCTGCTTTACTGGTACGACACTCAACTGAAATCTGTTGCACTACTACAGTGCTGTACACAACACTAATCAACATACAGCATTTAATTGACTGTAAACTTCTGTAAACATTGCACTCCCCCGAAATAACCTCTCTCTTGCTTATGGTCATGTTGTTGAGTCCCTGCAAAACCCATCAAGTTCTCTCTTCTCTGTTGCCACTCTGTTCAAGATTTTGAAGAACGAGGCAAGGAGAATCAGAAAAAAGGGATTAGTGGTGTTCTGATGCAAAGATAGTAGTAAATACTGTACAATTCTGAGATGGAAGACTGCTCTTGAGGGCAGTCTTGTCATGATATGGTTCATACAGACTCTGGAAAAGGCTGCTAGGGAGTCTGGTCACATGGTGAAAGCTGAAAGGAACACCTCAGAACCTGGCTAGGCAAATGGGGCACACTCAGTTCCAGTCTACTAATGGGCAACTGTTACTATGAAAGCTAAGGCACCATTGTGCTTCATTGCAGGCATGGGAAAAAGCACTATGCTGCTTGTGTTGTGGCTCAAAATTAGATGCATGATTTTCATTGCCCCTTCCCCATTTATGTTTTGAATTGTCTGCTGCCACTGCTAATGTTATAAATTGCCTTTGCTGTCCCCCCTTGCACTTACCCAACCACAAAAAACAAAATATTAAATATCTCCTTCAATACAGAATGTGTCATTTACAAGTGGTTCCAAACAGCAATCCTGTCAGACTGTATTATATCCTCAAGCATTTTGTTGCTGGCATACTTCGTTTCCAACATTGCCTCTCACTCTGTCAGGTCCTGCATTTATTAAATACCACCAGAAAATGCACCACACCAATGAGACGGGCTGCTTCTGCTCCTGGAGACTCCTGCCCCTCCAACTGTCTGTTTCTGTGATGCCAGTTGCTGTTTTGAGCACAATTGTGACCAAGACTGGGAGTCTTGGCAGGTGCTTGTAGCCAATAAGATTTTAAAGTCTATGATTAGGCTACAGTACAGATATAGGAACTGGCAGATGGGAGGGGCTGTAGCCATAACTGGAAATGATACCCAGTCATTAAATTTTCTGCCCCCCCAAAGGCAAAGCCAACTATGTCTCACTATTGTCACAAATTTATGGTAGACGTGATATAGAAGTTTGATTGGTGTTTATCAACATTGTTTAAACAAGACAGGAGGGAAGGTGCATATGTATTTGGGGGTGGGAGGGTGGAGGCATGCATGGAGTGGTGTGGGATGGGGTTCTGAGGAACCCAAGGGAAAAAAGCATCATGTCTAAATGGAAGACAATTTTGGGGACTATTTTTTCTCTTTTGTTTTTTGTTTTCTCAAAAAATATTTAAACAGTGTGCAAAATGAAAAAAAACACAATTTTTTTTTATTTCTTACTTGTTGCCCATCTTATAAGCGTAATAAGATACTCCAGGGCATGTGCTTATGCTTGTAAAGTGTACTTCCAGGTGGTTGAAGGCACTCAGTGCAAGTGTCTTGTGCCTCCCAATTCACCTGGGCATGTGATTTTAAAACATAAACACACACTTTTGTTGTATCGTATTGCTTACATCTCACACCACAAGGGCAAAAGAGGCAAATTTGTTTTTGCCAAAAGTTTAAAAGTTGATACAAAGGAAATTTTAAATTGTTAATTTTACATATTACCTGCCTTTCATCACTTGAAAACTTCATTAAGAAATCTGTTTAAATAGGGGTATTTTTCTGCTTACGTCTTGCTCTGACCATACCAGATATCCTCTGAGGAAACCAGCCAGGCACCTGTTGCTACATGTAATCCCTGATTTACTTCCTGCTGTATCTCTACAGCTCAGTTTGGTATCCTGCCAATACTTCAGCAGTGACCCAAATGAACTCCTAGGCACACAATGCAGGCATTATTCCTCTCCTAGCATAAGGCTGCACTAGCTCCCCAGGGTCAGTGGGGATGGGATGGAGGCCAGAACTGTCTTTGCTAGTGTGGTAGAGAGTTGACCCACCATGTTGATTATGTTCAGTTTTCCCCCCTTGGTGCTCCCCTCCCTCACCCTTCCCTGAAACCTGTCTCTGAAATTTAGAAAACCCCAAAGACTGGAGCACGTAAACAGAACTTCAAAGGTGAACTGCTCCATATGTGAATTTACTAACATGTTGAAGCTGGACACCTACCTACCCTGGTGCTTACAGTATGCTGCCACTTTGTCATGGGTTGGTGGCATCATCCCCACATGTTCACTTGCATCCAAGTGTCCATTATGCTGCTGAAGTTTCCTGATGCCTTGCATGATACCCTACATGGCCCATGCTGGCCCATGTCCATACACTATGCTCCCTGGGCAGCCAGTTGCTCAAATGCTAAGCAGCGCATGTCTCCTTCCTAGAGATGTCTGGAATTCAGAATTCCACTGGTGGGATTTGTGTGGAGTTGAAATTCCACTTCCAAAATACTGTTTGGAATTTTTTTTTTTTTTTAGAATTCCACAAAATTCAGAAAAACACTTCTATGTAAACTACAGAATAACTTTCCACAGATTACAGAATAGTTTTCCATGGATAGCAGACAAGGTATCCCTGGTTTCCATAAATTGCACATCACTAACTCATGAAAAACTTGCCGCTTTCCAAATTTCTAAATTCTGTAGCCAATGGAATTCCATGACATTAGGCAAAATTGTCTGAAATTCTACAGAATTCTGTTTAATTGGAATTTTCAAATTCCAAACAGCACTACTCCCTTCCTATCACAGAGCGTCCTTGGGGATGCACCATCCAACTTTGGCATGCTGACACAATGATACTCGAGGTGTCCACCTGGTCTACTGGTGCAGAGTCTGGTCCATGGTCCATGACAATAGTTTTATCTTTGAACTTCATCTAGTTCTGTTGCAAGTAATTTTATTATCCTCTTTCAATGATGTCTGATTTTTTTTGTTTTACTGCAGATATGATGTACGTTACAGAGGATTATGATCTCATACATGAGCAAAGCAGAAGTGGCAGTTTTAGTCCAAGGGACAACTGTCTGATTTTTATAAAATAGTATGTGTTTATAATCTTATAATGTTTTACACAGGTGAGCAGATTTAAATTTTACAAGTGATTTAGAAGAAACATCTCATTTCAAGTGGGGTCCTGCATCTATGCAGATTTAGAGCAGGGTTGACTGATGCACTGATAGATCAAGAAATATACTCAAGTTCACAGACTAAGAAAGTGACCTACTGTAGAACTTCCAACAAAACTGTATTAAAATAACAAAATATGATAACATTTAAAACAGATGCACAACCAATATAGTTGTAAGCATGTTTGTGCAACATTTAAACAAACTCTAGCAAGAGCCAATATGGCTGCAAAACAATGGCATTTTGGGCAGTGAGAAATGTGTAAGCTAGCAATTTTTGCACTAACCACTGAGCCACCTAACTACACTTTCTAATTGTTATGATACACACACACATACACACACACACACACACACACACACATAGACTAATATATACATATATGCTTATATATTCCAGTGTAACATAGCAGTGCACTGTCTACACACATTTTTACAGATTAAAAAAAGACATTCAGGGACCATTTTCTTTTTTTTTTTTTGGTATTTATTTTTCTCCCCAAGCCACCAGCCACCCGGTACTTTCAGCCCAGTCATGGGCCATGAACTTCCACCCCTCACATCAGCTGCAACTCTCCAATACCTCATAGCTTTCCCCCCATGGTGGGGCTGCAGCGCCCCCCTATACACTGCAGACATTGGGATAGGTCGGAAGGCCGGCTTGAGGGGCTAATTGAAGCCGTGGCAGGCTTCATCAAGGGTGGCCGACAGCTGTCCTTTTTCTAGTTTTTCTGGGGAGGCGGGGACATGCAATGACATGCAGCATCCACCCTGCCTCCTGTGCATACTAGCACTGGTAGCTGTGTGACTTCTGGCCTCTGCCAGGGGTCTACCACACACCCGGGCATTTCCCCACCCTCTCCCCAGAGAAGGAGAGCAGTCCACAGGATGCTCCATCCTTCTCCTCTGGCCAGCCCTCCAGCATCCCGGGTCCATTTCTGAACCCAGGTCACTGGTGTCTCTAGCAGAAATCCAACCGCTGCACTGACGGGCCAGCCATGGGACTGTTTTCTTCTTTTCAGACTTCGAGGGACATTGGGAGGAGAGGTGTTGCCACTAGACTCCTCATTTAAATCAGCAATGACATGCCTAAGCCTGAAACTGCTCTCG
This sequence comes from Neoceratodus forsteri, assembly GCA_016271365.2. Taxonomy (NCBI): domain Eukaryota; kingdom Metazoa; phylum Chordata; order Ceratodontiformes; family Ceratodontidae; genus Neoceratodus; species Neoceratodus forsteri. Next base: position 822,268,430 of record CM057453.1, on the reverse strand, counting down.
ATAGTGGGGGAATGTAGACTAGCAATTTTTGCACTAACCTCTGAGCCACCTAACTGCACTTTCTAATTGTGATATACACACACACTGATTAATACATATACACATATATGCATATATAATCCAGTATGGCATAGCAGTACACTGTCTACATGCACAGAGCATTGCCACACATACAGTAACACACATACACTGCCTTATATGGCATTTATTTACTTATACATCTAACCCTAACTTTTACTGTATTTGGATGAGCACTGTGCACTAACTCATTGTACTAATCTATAACATGATTGGGTAACCAAGGTAGTGGACCAGGAAGGTGCTGTGGATGTGACATATCCGGACATCATAAAGGCCTTCAACCCTGTCCTCCATAGAAGGATGATTGACAAACTGTGCAGCCTAGTGGTGGATAGTAAAATAGTTTTGTGGGTGGAGAACTGGCTGAATGATAGGAGTCAGAGGATTGTGATAAACAGGGAGTACTCTGGAGAGGGAGAGGGAGAGGTGATGAGCAGGGTGCTGCAGGGGTCGGTGTTGGGGATAGTCCTCTTCAGTGTCTTTATTGGGCACATTACAGAGGGACTGGAAGGTAAGTTGTGCCTCTTTGCAGACAATATAAAGGTGGGTTTACAGTAGGGTGGGCATGCCAGAGGGTGTTCAAAGAATGATTTAAGACTTTAAAAAACTGGAGAAATTATCTGAAGAATGGCAGCTGGGATTCAATGCAAAGAAGTGCAGGATCATGCACATTGGGCACAAGAAGTCAGGGGCAAAGTATGAACTAGGTGAGGAGGTACTGACTGTCACAAAGCAGGAAAGGGACCTGGGAGTTATCATCTCAGAGGACCTAACAGAAACTAGGCAATACAATAAGGTGACTGGAAAGGCTAACCAGATGCTTGGATGCATAGGGAGGGATATCATGAGTAGAAAGAGGGAGGTCATCTTGCCCCTGTATAAGACACTCATGAGAGACCACACCTAGAATACTGCATCCAGTTCTGTAGGCCTCATCTGAGAAATAACATAGGCAGGGTGGAGGCAGTGCAATGGTGGGCAACTAAAATGGTGCAGGACCTGCAGGCTAAGACCTATGGGGGGAGACTAAAGGAGGTAAATATGTATTCCCTGGAGGAAAGAAGGCATGGGGGGGCATGACTGAGATATACAAATACATCATTGGTATAAAGAAAGTACAGGAAGGAGGCATTTTCCAAAGTAAAACATGCTCCAAGTCAAGGGGACACTAAATTAAGTTGGAGGGGAGGCAGGCTCAGGGAAAATGTGAGAAAATATTTTTTTCACAGAGAGGGTGATGGATGCCTGGAATAGCCTACCAGAGATGTGGTAGGGGCTAAAATAGTCACAAAATTTAAGAAGGAGTGGGATAGACACAAGGGTATCCTGGAGGCAAGGAGGAGGGGCTCCAGAGTTCAGTTTGTGCATAGGGCCTCACACTAGATAGGGATGAACAGGGTAGACTGGGTGGTGATGTGACTGCCACCCCCAGCCTGACCTCCCACTGAGCACCCACCACACCCATCTTCAGACCCCCCACACACACTCTCACTCACCTGAACAGGTCCCAGTGTGAAGATCCACTCTCCCATCAAAGACACATCTTGCTGCTGGAACTGGCGACTGCTATATGAGAAATAAGGTTAGTGCAGCTCAATGTATTTCAATGGGCTTTCAACTGCACTTACCTTATTTCTCATATAGCAGTTGCAGGTTTCAGCAGCAAGGCATGTCTTCCCTGGGACAGTGGATCTTCACACTGGGATCTGTTCAGGTGAGTGATGGTGTGTGGGGAGGTCTGGGGGGTGGGGCGGAGGGTACTCAGTGGGCCATCAGGCTGGGGTGCTGTGGGTTGCATCAGCGATGGACCTTTTTTACAGATCAAAAAAGTCATCAAGGGGTTGTATTCTTCTTTTCAGGCTTTGAGGAATATTGGAGGGTTGGGGTTGGGGGATTGTCACTAGGCACCTCATTTAGGAGTTCGATAACTTCCTCCACACCTCTTTGGACTCTGGCTCCATGGCTGGTGTGGTATTCATTGACCTGTCTAAAGCCTTTGACACCGTCTCACATCCTCTCTACCCTCGACCACCTAGGCTTTGCCACTGGTCCAGTCTCCTGGTGCACTAGCTACCTCTTGGACCGCTCTCAATGTGTGAAGGTTAGTGGGACTCTCTCCAGCACCTGCCCAATCTGCTCTGGAGTCCCTCAGGGCTCTAATCTCGGACCCTTACTCTTCTCCCTCTTCCTCAACTCGCTACCTAGTGAATGTGCAGGAAAGATCCTACTCTACGCTGATGATGCAGTACTCATTGCCTCTGACAGTAACCCCATTTTGCTCCAGAATTCTCTCCAGCTAGCCTACGATACCACTGAAACCTGGTTCACTGAGCACCGACTCATAATCAGCCTAAAGAAAACAAAAACCATGCTCTTTGCCCACCCCCAAAATAAGTCCAGCAATTTTCCTCTCGCTGTCCACTCCACCCTCAATATCCCTATCGAACGTGTTCAGTCCTATAAATACCTTGGAATAATCTTTGACCCTGCCCTCTCCTTCCATGGACATATCTCTGCCCTGACCTCTGCCTCCAACACATGGCTGGGTATTCTTTACCATCACAAAAACTGCCTCCCCTCGGACGCCCTCTGCCTGGCTGTCACCTCCTCTGTCATATCACTAATCGACTACGGCCTTCCTGTCTATGGGGCTGCAGATCAGACGGCCCTGTGCAAGGTTCGCCTTACACTTAAAGCCTGCAGACTTATAACCAGAGCTCCTAGACTTACCCACACCTGTCTGCTTTACTCCATGGCTACCCTACTCAACCTGGATGAGCGGCTCATGTACCAAACCTGCCAACTCACCTTTAAAGCCCTCCATGGCCTATCCCCCCGTGGCCTATCAGACTCAATCTGCCGGGCTAATCCAACAGTGCACACCCGCAGCTCATGCAAAACAGCTCTGGTCATACCTAGAGCTAGGACCTCACAAGGCCAAAGGGCGTTCCCATACAGAGCACCCTCCTGGTATAACTCTCTCCCTGCCATTATCTCTGGTGTTCCCTCATTAGCATGCTTTAAACGCAGCCTCAGAAATCACCTGCTCACCTCACACAGCTGCCACTGCCCCTAAATCCCCTCCCCTCTGACAATGCTCCCTGAGCTGTCCTCCCCCTTCCTACTCGCCACCTCGCTTGCTCACTCTACCTCTCTGGCCTTCCCCCTTCTTCTGCTTCCCAGCCCTACTCTTATCCTCCCTTACCCACCACCCCACTAACCCTAACTAGCCTATTTATTCTTCCTATGTATTGGAAACAACTGTAACCTTGACTTACACCTATTGTGAACCTGTATTGCTGTCTATCTGTTGTTTCTTGTACCACTGTCTGTGTCCTCTATGTGACGAGGTACCTTTGTAAATGAGCCCCTGGCTCAAAGGTTGTTAAACTGATGTTTAAATAAATAAATAAATAAAATAAATCAGCAATGACATTCATAAGGCTGAAACTGATCTAGATAGTGCGGGAATGTAGACCTGCAATTTTTGCACTAACCACTGAGCCACCTAACTGCACTTTCCAGTTGTTGTGCTACACATACACTGACTAATACAAATACACTTATGCATATACAGTATATTCCAGTGTAACATAGCAGTGCACTGTCTACACACATTTTACATATTAAAAAAGAAAAGACATCAAGGGGTCATTTTCTTCTTTTCAGGTTTTGAGGGACATCAGATGGTGGGGGATTGCCACTAGGCACCTCATTTAAATCAGCAGTGACATACATAAGGCTGAAACTAATCTAGATAGTGGGGAAATGTAGATTAGCAATTTTTGCTCTAACCATTGAGCCACCTAATTGCACTTCCTAGTTGTTGTCACACACACACACAGACACACACACATATGCACACACACACACACACACACACACACACACACACACACACACTGTCTGACTAATATACAGGTATAAACACATATATGCATATATATTCCAGTATAACATAGCTGAGCACAGTCTACCTGTATTTTTACAGATTAAAAAAAAGACATTGAGGGACATTTCCCCACCCTCTCCCCTGAGAAGGAGAGCAGTCCACAGGATGCTCCAGCCTTCTCCTCTGGCCAGCCCTCCAGCACCCCGGGTCCATTTCTGAACCCAGGTCACTGGTGTCTCTAGCAGAAATCCAACCGCTGCACCGACGGGCCAGCCATGGGACTGTTTTCTTCTTTTTTCAGGCTCCAAGGGACATCATGGGGTTGGGGTTGCCACTAGCTACCTCATTTAAATCAGCAATGACATGCATAGACTGATATTGAGCTAGACAACAGAGGAATGTAGACCAGCAATTTTTGCACTAATCACCGAGCCACCTAACTGCACTTTCTAATTGTGATACACACACACTGTGTAATACATATACACATATATGCACATATATTCCAGTATAACATAGCAGGACCAAACTTATTCTGTATGCGGACGATGCTGTGCTACTGAGCAGCAGCACCTCTCAGGCTGCCCTCCAAACAGAACTACAGAACTCTTTCTTTTTTTTTTTTTTGAACTTTAAAATTTTATTATTATAGCAGGTTCAAACCATAAATCTTTAGACAGTTCAATACAGAGGAAGGGTTTCTGCCTTCAGGAATACACAGCAACGGGTTTCATATTCTCCTTATTAAAACCAAATTCATGCAACTTAAACGTACTAGTATTGTATCAGGAAGAAGACAACCAGTGGAAAAAAAAAAAAAATCCTCTTTCTTCTCAATATTAAAAATAGCGACTTCCCCAGGAACTCCTTGTTACATATTTTCACAAATACCCTTCATACTATCCACAAATGCAGTTGTCTCCTTTCCCTGAGGCTTCTTCCCTTACCCCAACTCCAAATTGATTGCTTAACTTTGTTAGAACCTTATAAGAGTTTTATACCAACATTTGAAAAAAAAGAAACAAAAAATAATAAAATAAAACAAGGTTAAAACTTATTCCTTGCCTTGTAGATTAAGAACTATTTATGTATGATCGTCCCCTTCGATTTACCCCCAAGTGATCCCCTCTATCTTCTAAATAATCAGCTGGTGTCAACCCTCTATTATATCCACTCTATTCTTTTCTTCATCCCTCACCCTCCATTCTTCTAAGCATTACTATCTCTCCCTTCATCCCCTTTTATCCCTAACCTGTGCTTTCCAGACGTTTTCCCATGTAATTCAATTCCAACTCTAGAGTCGCACCCCCGCAAGCCGGCTCAACTAGTGGCATAAAATTGATCCCAAATAGTAGTCCCTTCTTTCAGTTCCTTATATTTAAAGTAGGGTAACCATCTGGCATTAAATTTATCTGTAGAAAGTCTCAATTGAGCTGTAACCGCCTCCATCCCCTTGATTAACTCTATATTTTTGAGCCAAGCCTTCAAATTGGGAGGGGATTGATAGCCAGTTTTGCGTGATCGCCTTTAGGGCACCTGCTATCAAAATATAGAAAAGGTATCTTTCTGCGGCATTTTTGACCTCCTGCGGAGGAAGACCTAGGACCAGGTTCTCAAACTTCAAAGGCAAAGACAGGGTGAGAATCAAGGCAAGCTCCTCCAAAACCTGGTTCCAGAAGGAGACAATTTTTGGGCAACCCCAGAAAATATGATAATGAGACCCCAGTTGGTTGCACCCTCTCCAGCACCTGTTAGATAAGTGCTGTTTGTAGTGTCCAGAGATTGTTGGGGTTTTAAAAAATCTAATATTGATTTTCCATCTAAATTCTCTCCACGATGGTGAGTTTGTAGTTTTATGGATCCCCAGCCAAATTTGGTGCCAATCTTGTTCCGAGAGGTCGAAGCCGGCCTCAAACTCCCACCTGTCCTCCACTCTATGCATAGCTAAAGCACCTTTATTCTCCATTAGAGTCTTATAAATCTGTGATATGTAGGACCTGGAATCCCCTGACATGCCTTTCTGATAAGTCAGTTTATTCGGAGGTGATGCTCTCAGCACCAATTCTTCCAACCCAATTATTTTAGTGATGTAATGGACACATTGATAGAACCTAAATAAATCCATAGGACTCAAATGAAACTCCCCTTGCATTTGTGAGAAAGATTTCACCTGCAGACCCTCTGTAAATTGAGCTGGGTATTTCAGACCCAAAGTCGCCCATCTAAAGAAACAGGGGTCTCCCGTCGGAGCAGGAAAGTCTGGCAGAAATGCTAATGGCAAATATCTCCATACTGGGCGTACTATCTCCCAGTTCTGTCTGGCCTTCAGCCACTGTGACAAAGTATGCCGTGTAAAGGTGTTTCGAATTTCTTGAAGATCTTTCGGTAAGACCCTCCAGGGGAGGATACTTAGGGGTGTTCCTTCAATTTCTCTTTCCTCTATCTCTACCCAGCCATGCCTCAGTCCTGGGCCCACCATTTTAATAATAGGAAGTAACTGAGCTGCTAAATAATACTGTGAGAAATCCGGAAGACCAAAGCCACCCTTGCTCTTATCCTCTATCAAGATCTCCCACCTAATTCTTGGTCTTTTACCTTGCCAGGTAAAATCTGACAGTTTTTTCCTTAAGTCCTTCCAGTCCTTTTTTGGGACCTGAATGGGAAGATTAGTGAACAAAAAAAGGAACCTGGGTAAAATGTTCATTTTAATTGCCTCTATTCTATTGGATAGGGTCAGTGGGATTAGTGACCATCTATGGAGATCCGCTTTCACTTGCTGGATTAAGGCCCCATAATTGTGTTTATATAGCTGCTCTAGGTTAATTGGAATTTGTATTCCAAGATACCTTGTTTTATTACTGACCCAATTAAAAGGAAGTCTGTCCCTCTCTTCAGGTTTCCAAACCTTACCCAATGGGAGCACCTCAGACTTTTTTGAGTTAACTTTGAAGCCAGAGATACTCCCAAAGGAGGCCAGCAAACCCGTGAGTTGAGAAATGTCCTCCAGTGGACTTCCCAGGTATATCAGAGTGTCGTCCGCATATAACAAAATCTTATGGGCTGTATTTTGGATTTCAGTTCCCCGGATTTGTGGATTTTGTCTTATGGCTTGCGCCAATGGTTCCATGCTAATCGCAAAAAGCAGGGGAGATAAGGGGCACCCTTGCCTGGTCCCTCTAGAAATACTGAATGGTTGGGAGATTGTACCATTCACCCTCACCCTAGCTTGTGGTTTTTGGTAAGATATTTTTATTCCTCTAAGAAATTTCCCTTGAAACCCCATTTTTTGCAGAACTTCAAATAGATACATCCAATTCAGCCTATCAAAGGCTTTCTCTGCATCGATAAACAACGCTACTGCCTGAGTGGCTATTGAACCTTTCGCTCTTAGTATATTAAGGAGTCTTCTAACATTATCAAATAAGTGATGGTTTGGAATGAAACCCGTTTGGTCCAGGTGGACCAACAACTCTACATACTTCTGCAAGTGTAGGGCCAGGATTTTAGTAAATATTTTTTGATCCTGATTAAGGAGAGATATAGGTCTAAAGAATTCACATTTAGTGGTTTTCTTCCCTGGTTTAGGTATAACTGTTACTATTGATTGCTCCCAGCTGGTCGGGCCCTTTCCCTCCTCTAGACAATAATTGTATACTTCCGTTAATAAGGGTGCCAGTGGTTCTGCCAACTCTTTATAGATTTCTCCGCTAAAGCCATCAGGGCCTGGAGTTTTTCCCACTGGTAATTGAGAGATGACATTTAAGGTTTCTTGTACTGTGATGGGGAGGTTCAATTCCTTTATTGCTAACTCTGGCAGTTTAGGTAAATTAATGCTACTTAAAAAGTCCTGTATTTTCTCCGATATATTTTTAGAGTTCATGTTGTCTGAGTATAAATTTTGACAATATATTCGAAATTGTTGAGCAATCTCCACAGGGGCCATGAACCTACGCTCAGAAGTATTTTTATCTTGGAGATAGGAAATATACCTATCTGCTTGAGCTTTTTTAAGCCTACACGCTAAGAGTTTAGATGCTCTGCCTCCCACTTCATGGTACTTTTGGTTCGTGAATCTTAAGTGTCCCTCCGCCTTTTTATCTTCGAAAACCCGTAAGGCTTCTCTAGTTTTACCTAACTCCCTTAGAAGCAGGGTACTCGTAGGATTTTGCTTGTGCTGCTCCTCTAGGGCCATTAATGTTTTTAGTAACCGCATGTGAGGTTTGTGCCAATTTTTTTTGATAGGCCGCAAAACTTATTACCTCTCCTCTCAATATAGCCTTAAGCGTGTCCCACTTCACCAGTGGAGATTGCTCCACTAGTTGATGAGTGAACTTGAAGTTCTCTATAGTTTTTCCCAATTTGTCAATAAAGGGTTTATTGTTTAGTAATGAGACATTTAATCTCCAAATGTTCTGTCTCTCCCTTGGGGCTAAGGTTAATACAATCGAGATTGGTGCATGATCTGACAGTGTTATATTATGTATATCTGATTTAGTGACCAGATGAAGTAGGTTAGCATAAGTATAGAATAAATCAATCCTAGAATATGATTTTTGGGCATTTGAGTAAAAAGTAAAATCCCTCTCTTGGGGGTGGTGCACCCTCCATATGTCTACCAGACCCCACTCTCTCGTTAGTGCCTTAAGGGATTTGGAAGCTGTTAGAGGAGTAGAAATCCTCTCCGCTGATTTATCTCTCTGTGGGCATGGAGCCGTGTTAAAATCTCCTCCTAGTATAAGAATTCCTGATGGAAGGTTCGCTATCTTTCTAAAAATTAACTTGAAAAAGTTTTCTTGATTGGTGTTTGGGGCATATATATTGACCAGGTGGAGACATTTCCCCTGCACCTCTACCGACACTCTGACATACCTGCCTTGAAATCCAGACTCTGACAAATCAAGCTTTAGATTTATTCCTTTTCTCCATAAGATTGCCACTCCTGCTTTTTTTGCATGCAGATAGGATGCCGCTACCAGATTATTTACCCAGGCTCTCCTTAATTTTAAATGCTCAGTATTAGATAAATGTGTTTCCTGCAATAAAATGATATCCGCTTTTAACCTTTTTAACTCTTGTAGTAATCTAGTGCATTTGATGGGTGAGTTAACTCCCTTCACATTATAGGAGCATACTCTTAGGAATGCCATGATTGCTTATTAAGCGAGGGGCCAGGATTTGGTACAGACCAAAGGATTAAGAAAATGATGTTATTCCACATGTACCTGAAGTTAAAATGATAATATCCATCTAGACAAGGGGATTCCTCCATTCCCAACCTTTTTCGTAATAGGGATTCATTAAGTACGTACCCCGTTTCTACCAATAGGCAAGACATCAGAACTTTACAATTTCTAAATTCTAAGTAAATACAAAAAAATAACCGTAATAATACAACCGTTTGTAGTTTTGGATCACCAATCTCAATTACACTAGGTCTCTCCCTTCCCTGGTCAGTAACAAAACTCAGGAAAGAGGGAGAAATCTGTTAGATTCTTTTAGTACCTGGACCAAAATTAGGTCCCACACTGAAATTATTTTGATTACTTCCAAGGTGTATTTCCCAGGTCTCCTGTACAGGAGAGCCGGAGACCCTTCAAGTGTATAGTGCCTCCTTGGACACTATATGTCTCACTTCGAGACAGCAGCTTGTGTTATTAAGCTCTGTTTCTGAGTAGGAAAAGACCACGTCAACCTACGTCCTTTCCCGTCACCTTTGATCCCAGGAGCCCCAAAATCCCCTTCCCGCCCGCCCTTGGTACCTTTTTAACATTTCTTTCAAATCTCGGAACCTCTCCTGAGTTTTAACCATTGGATTTACATTTCCTTAATTTACTTTTTTCGTACCCAATCAACTTCCTATGCTTATACCATGTGTGTCTTTTTCCCACTAGTTAATGTTTCATACCCGCCATAAAATAAAAAAAAATTTCAGTACTAATTTCCCTTCTGTGGGTTGTTCTAAGGGGGGGACAACCCCCTCTTCCTTTGATCTAATATCCCATCCCTGAGTTCATTTTTACAATTGCAGGTCCTTATATAATCCGAGATTGTCCCCCTCTTCTTTTCTTCAAAAGCTCAGTCCCTGAAAACACTCGTAGCTTGTCCATCAGTTCCATCTTGTCTGAGGCCACCAAGTCACCATCTGGCTTAAGGCTGTCTAATAATCAGTGAACCCCCCCAAAGGTCTCCACTCATCCACTGCTGCCCCATAACTGGGCATTCAGATTTGTCAGTGCAGCTTTGGAGATCACCCTTGCGAGTAAGTCAGGGGGTTGTGCCCAATTTGAAAGTCGCCACGGGACCTCCTTTAACTCTTTTTCCCTTCAGTACGTCTTGCGAGCTTCGTTATATCCTGAACCACCACAGTAGGTAATCCTCCTCGAAATGGCCGCTTTGTGCCCCTGTCTACGGTCTGCCATGTACTTCTTAACAGTTTCTGTTCCAAAAGTCTCAATGCCATTCCAGGAACCTCGACTCCCCACTCTTTTAGCAATGGGGCTGCTTCCGCCAGATTAGGGTATATTTTCACACCATCCTCTAATTGTATTTTTAACTTTGCTGGGAAGATCAGTTGGGCTTTGGTAGACTGTTTCTTCTCTCGAATCTCCTTGATGACTGCATGCACATTCATTCTTTCCATTTGCAGGGCTGGGGAAAAATCATGCTAAAAAAAAAGGGCTGAATCGTTATATCTTAAGTCCTTTAATCTCCAAGCCTCTCTGAGGATCCATTCTTTCGTCTGATAATGAACCATTCTAATTATCCATGAACGAGGTTTAGCTGCTGGCGTGGAGGGCTTCGGGCCCAGTGACCTGTGTGCTCTATCAATCGCCATATTTAAATCTGGTGGGATAGTTAAAGTGGTGCGCAATAAATGCTGTATGAAGTCAATTGGCGTGGGGTAACCCTCCTCCGAGCTTTCTGGAACCCCATGTATCCGAAAATTATTTCGACGTGATCGATTCTCCATATCCTCCAACCTGTTGAAAATCTCCCTGTCGCGGTGTAGAAGGTACAATAGGACCCTGTTTTCCGAGTCCTGAGCTTCCGTGATTTCTGTTATTTTTTTAGTATGTTCCACCACTTTAATGTCGATGTTTCTAACGTCCTGGCGCAGGTCTGCTAAGGAGGACTCTATCTTTTGTACTGAGATCAGGATTTTTTGTAATGTCCATTCTGCTTTTCTCGATAGCCCAGAGTCCTCTTCCTCCATATCCACTGATGAGTCTGATAGAGCCGGGTCCCTACGCGAGCGCGTTGACAAGGCCTCGACCTCCTCGTCGAGAGTGAGTTGTTTCATTCTTGTTTGCGAGAGGGGAATTTTCAAGTTTCTCGACTTATTATTTTTTGTGGACATCTCCCCTTCTCTTCTGTGTGCTCTTTTCGCTTTTTACCCTGTTTCTTCGAGAGGTTATATTATATTTGGCAGGGCGGTGTCGAGAGCTATTCGCCTTAGGCTCCCATTCCAACGGTGACGTCACCGGAAGTCTACAGAACTCTTTCAATAAACTCGAGGACTGGTTCAGTAGGCAAAGGCTGCTACTAAATTACAAGAAAATCAAGGCCATACTACAATCCAGCCCCTACAACAAACACAAGCATGCTCCCCTTGTAATCACCAACAAGGCTGGTAAGCAGATTGAGCAGGTGCACTTGTTCAAGTACCTTGGAGTCACCATTGATGACTCTCTCACTTATACGCACCACATAGACTCCCTTGTCAAAGTGGTAGATGCAAAGATTGGGGTCCTTTATAGGCATAAGAAATCCATAACCCCGGAAGCACTCTGACTCTCAGTCTCCAGCTCCATACTCTCCACGATAGACTATGGGCTGGTGGTCTATGGAGCTGCTACTGATACAGTGCTCAAAAGGGTCCAAATTGCACTCAATAAGGCATGCCACCTCACCCTGTGTGCAGACCACTACACTCATACTTACACCCTGTATGAGTGTACAAACTGGCTTAACCTAAAAGACAGGATCAAATACCAAACTTGCCTCCTGGGAAAGAAGGCACTCCTCGGAAAAACCCCACCCTGTATAGGAAACCTGCTCGAGGCTTCTCTCTCAACACACATCACCAAAAGGAGGAAGAATAAAGCACTGTCCATACCAGTCCACCGAATCTCACTAGGGCAGTGTGCTTTCTCCTATTGGCCCCCTCTGGATAAATGAACTCCTGATGAAATTACAAACAAACAACAGCCTGTCTCAATTCAAAGTAGGCCTCAAACAGCACCTAATGTCTAACTCAAAATACACCTGCTTCTCAGGCCCCACTTGATAGACAGGTCTACCCACAAGGTAACACCCAGCAGGGCTACCTAGAGAACCCTGCCTCCATTCCAGCCTAGCCAAGGGCTTAAGTAAGCTATCAGTCCTCTTTAAACGCACTTGGTACTGCCCCTCCCAAACCACCCCCACACACACCATACTCTACAAAGCCCTCTGGAGCTGCTCCCCATCACAGCCCCCCCATTTCACTATCCCCCACCTCTCGCTCTCTGCACATTGGTTTCAAACCCAATCCCCCTTGTTTCACTGTCACCCAGCCTCTCGCCATCTGGGATAGCATTAAACCCTATGTAGTTACTCTGCCATAGTCAATCAATGGATTTGGAGGTTTCCAGGAGTGTGCTACCTAGGGCAACCAATTATTTATTTATTTATTTCGCTTTTGTTGACTGGGTAAGTGCACTAGACAAATCCTGCCTATTTTCAGGCACGACCCGGGGGAGGGGGATACAGATGAATGCCGACTGACCTTGAACCAGATTAAGCTGTTGGTGGTATTTTTAGTTTTTAGAAATAGTTTAGTATTCAATTACAACTGCTCAGTTTTTTTCTCTTATTTGTCTAATTGTCATGTAATCGTTCTTTAATGCCTAAAGATCAGGCCTCTGTAACCACTGAATATGTGCATTGTCTTATTGTCCACCCTGACGTGGAACCTTTGTAAAAGAGCTCACGCTCAAAGGTCTTTCCGAAATACTAATTAAACAAATAAATTGCAGTGCACTGTCTACACACACAGAGCATTGCCACATACACACTAGCACACAAACACACATACGCTGCCTTATATGGCATTTATTTACTTATATATCTAACCATTACTTTTACTGTATTTAGAAAAAGCACTGTATTTTGCACTAACTCTTTGTACTAATGTATGGCATGACTGAGTAACTAAGTGAGAGGACCAGGGAGGTGTGGAGGATGTGGCCTATCTAGACTTCAGAAAGGCCTTCAACACCGCCCTCCCACTGAAGGCTGATTAACAAGCTGCACAGCTGAGGGCTGGATCCTAAAATAATTCTGTGGGTAGAGAACTGGCTGAATGGCAGGAGTCAGAGGGTTGTGGTAAACAGGGAGTACTCTGGAGAGGGAGATGTGATGAGCAGGGTGCCACAGGGGTTGGTGTTGGGGACGGTCCTCTTCAATGTCTTTATTGGGGACATTGCAGAGGGACTGGAGGGGAAGGTATACCTCTTCGCAAATGATACAAAGGTATGTAATACGGTGGGCATGCCAGGAGGTGTTGAAAGAATGTGGGAAGACCTTAAAAAACTGGAGAAATGGTCTGAAGAATGGCAGCCGGGATCCAATGGAAAGAAGTGCAGGATCATGCATATAGGGCACCAGAACCCAGGGGCAAAGTATGAACTAGGTGGGGAGGTACCGACAATCACGAATCAGGAAAGGGACCTGGAGTTATCATCTCAGAAGACCTAAGAGAAACTAAGCAGTGTAGTATGGCAGCTGGAAAGGCTAGCCAGATGCTTGGATGCATAAGGAGGGGTATCAGGAATATAAAGAGGAAGGTCATCTTGCCCCTGTATAAGACACTCATGAGACCGCACCTGGAATACTGTGTCCGGTTCTGGAGGCCCCATCTGAGAAAGAACACAGACAGTGCAGTAGAGAGCAACTAAAATGGTGACGGGCCTGCAGGATAACACCCATGAGGAAAGACTAGCCAAGTCGATATTTAAAATACTTATTTCATTTGCGTAAAACATTTAACCCATTTTAAATATTGAATTTTTACAAGATATGCCAGTTGGAATTTTATGTCATTTGCAGTGTGATCATGCTTTTATCCATTATTAGTAATGAATTTGCACAATGTAGATCTGCTGCGAGTCACTTTCAATGTGGTCTTCCTTTTACATATTTTTACAATGTGTTTTCCTAGAATATGCCTGCCGATTGCTATATATTTAGCCTGGATAGTTCACAGAAGATGTGACATCTTATTTTCAGTGGGGTTCTACATCTACACACTATTATGCTACACTGCATAAAATCAGAACATGCCGAAAACATTATTTTACATCTGGACTAGGCTACTCAGGATGCATACATTGTAAAAATGGGTAAAATCATGACCCCACTGAAAACAAGATATTTCGTCTAATCTGGGATATCCTGAGCAAATACAGTGCAAAAATGTGTAATATGAAGATCCCTATGAGAATGAGATGTAGCATCTCCCCTGTGCTATCCAGGATATAAACTACTGGATAGGAAATATATTTAAAGGGAATCTATAATTATTTCTATACTATCATTATGTAAATCATGTAATCAAGACATGGCGGAAATGGCTGCAGTATTTATTTTGAATATTGTGGCCATAAAGATGGTGTGTGTGTGTGTGTATGTGTGTGTTTGAGTGAAAGGGGTTAAAGAAACAGCTGTCTTCTGATATAGTAAACTACAGTACATTGTATTAAGCAGCATTAGGCCATGGTCTTGAAAGGTTTTGTGAATGAAACAATTCCACTGTTGCTTCCTGGTAGACCATCTCTGTTGTAACAACAGAGCCTAAACAACAACTACTGCAAGCATTTATTTAGTTTTTGCCCCCTTAAAAGCAATTTTTTCACTTTATTCATATGTTTGTTTTCATTTTCTGCTCCGAGAAAGTACAACGGTGGACAGTTTTAAAAGGGCCTTAAAATCCTTTTTATGGGATAAGGCTTTTCCTGCTATACTGTAATTGGCTTTTTACCTATTATATTTGTTGTTTCTGTTTTATTGTATTTTTTGATGTTTGGTGTTTTATGCTTTTGTACAGAGCCTTGAAAATCTGAAAGGCGCTTAATTAAATACATTTTATTACTATTATTATTATTTTATTCTTTTTATACCTTGAATTTTGTATTTCTTTTTATACCTTAAATTTCTTATTTCTTTTTATACCTTGAATTTCTTGTTATTTCTTTTTATACCTTGAATGTCTTGTTATTTCTTTTTATACTTGAATTTCTTGTTATTTCTTTTTATACTTTGAATTTCTTGTTATATCTTGAATGTCTTGTTATTTCTTTTTATACCTTGAATGTCTACTTTGAATTTCTTGTTATTTCTTTTCATACCTTGAATTTCTTGTTATTTCTTATCTAAGAAAAACACGGGTCTCTGGTCATGAGCCTACCACCGTAGAAATATAGAAGTTGACGGCAGATAAGGACCGCAAGGCCCATCCAGTCTGCCCATTTCTTTTTCTACCTTATAAATGTGCCATCGGCCTTTGCTCTGTCAATGGCCTATCTATTCATACTCATTTGTATTGCCCCCTTATGCCTATCCCATACCTGTTTGAAGCCCTGCACTGTATTCATATCCACCACTTCCTGAGGTAGGCCATTCCATGCATCGACCATCCTTTCATTGAAAAAGAACTTCTTCACATTGCCCCCTAATCAGCGTCCCTCTAATCTCATGCTGTGTCCTCTTGTCTTGCTATTTTTCTTATATTGAAACATGTTAGAATCTTTCACTTTGTTAATGCCCTTAAGGTGTTTGAATGTTTCAATCTTATCACCTCTCTCCCTCCTTTGCTGTAGGGTATACATATTGAGCTCCGTTAATCTGTCCTCATATGTTTTCTGATGCAGTCCCTGCACCATTTGGTTGCCCTTCTCTGGACTGCCTCAATTTGGTCAATGTCCTTGTGAAGGTGTGGCCTCCAGTACTGCACACAGTACTCCAGATGGGGCCTAACCAGTGTCTTGTAAAGAGGGATTATTACCTCCCTCTTCCGACTTGTGATACCCCTACTAATACACCCTAATATCCCCTAGCCTTACCTACTGCTTTAGTGGTCTGCTTGGATGATTTCAGGTCATCAGTGATGATGACGCCCATGTCTCTTTCTTCCCTTGTGACTACCAGCAACTCCCCTCCCAGCCTATAGGTGTCTTCAGGGTTTCACTTCCCTATGTGCGTGATCTTGCACTTCTTTGCATTAAACCCTAGTTGTCACTCATCTGACCATTTTTCTAGTTTATCCAGATTTCTGCTCATTCAGCCCACCCCATCTGGATCATCTACTGTGTTGCAGATCTTGGTGGCATCTGCAAACAGACAAATCTTACCCTCCAGTCCATCTGCAATGTCACTGATGAAGATATTGAAGAGGACTGGCCTCAGGACTGATCCCTGAGGTATCCCACTTATGACTTGCATCTCTTCTGACTGTATACTGTTAACCACCACTCTCTGTTTTCTGCCTGTCCGACAACCAGTTTGCCACCCAGTTAACCAACTTCTGACCACCCCCCCCAAGCCTACCCAGCTTATTAATCAATCTACTATGTGGAGCAGTATCGAAAGCTTTGTTGAATTTAAGGTAGGTGACATCAACTGCTCCCCCTTGGTCCACCACTCTGTTAACCTCGTCAAAGAAATCTATGAGATTAGTTTGACAGGACCTTTCTTTTGTAAACCCATGCTGTCTTGGATCCTGTGCTCCTATGAATTCCAGGTGTTGCACTGTCCTTTCCTTAAGGAGTGCCTCCATAATCTTGCCCACTACTGAGGTAAGACTGACTCTTGTGGAGTGGGATCACATGAGCCCTTCTTCAGTCTTCTGAGACCTCTCCTGTGCTCAGAGACTCACTAAACAGTTCTGATAATGGCCTTGCTAGTTCCACCCTTAGCTTCTTTAGTACCCTGGGATGTATGCCATCAGGTCCCATTGCCTTGTCCACTCTGAGCTTATCGAGCTCTTGTAGGACCCTTTCTTTTGTGAAGGGACTAGTGCTCACCTCCCTCCCCCCTCCCTGTGTCCACGATGCTGAGCTGTGGGCCCTGCCCTACCTTCACTTCAGTAAATACTGAGCAGAAGTATCTATTTAGGATAGATGCTTTTACATGGTCCTCCTCCTCCTCACACACACCCTTATCTCCTTTGATCTTAGTGATAACCCCTCTGGACTTTCTTCTTTCACTAATGTATCTATAGAAAGTCTTGTCACCTTATTTTACTGTCTGTGTTAGTGCTTCCTCAGTTTGGGCCTTTGCCTGCCTTACTTACCAGGACTCAATGCTTTTCCATATGATGTCAACATAACATTACACAATCTGCTTCTGATACATGGGCATATGCACCAGTGCATGGCAATGGACTTCCCTGCAGCTTTGTGCTATGCTTTGACATGCATAGGTCATCATAAATCATAAAGAATTAGTCTCTGCCTGCCTTGATTATTGTAAGCTCCAGCACCCACCCCCACAACACACATACTGTGGCTCTCCCCAGGGTTTGCTTCACCATTGTATGCGCATCAGTTTTCACTGTTTTGCATTGAAAGTAACTTGCCACCACTCTAACTACTTTTCAAGTTTCCAGACATCCATCATCATGTTCTCAACCATGTATGGATTATGATTGAACCCTACTGCAGATCTTCATGTTTGCTACAAATACACAGATATCACAGGTGGCAAGTGCCCCCCTCCCAAATCCACGATCGGCCAAATAATGTAATTTGGACCACAGACATGGCAGAGTCCCCAGCAAGGCCATGATTGCATATTCAATGTTAAATGCACCGCTGGGAAAGCATAGCCCCACATATACCCCAGTCACAAACATTATGTGATATGCCCCACAGGGCTATTGATCCCACCCCACCATGAACCACACACCAAATACATATACATAAGAACCACAGGGCTAACGCTCCTCCAAATGGACAGATCCACAATCCGTGGCAATTGTGGTACTGTATATACAAAAATAAAATATTTTCACTGATATCACTGGTAGTCTAGTGGCCCCACATGCCCCATCATGCAGTGCCTGAAGTTCCCATTATAAGTCAATGGGAAAATTTATGTGGTTATTTTGAGAAAGAAGAATGGGGTTTTGGTCATCTAGTCCCTCCTCACCATCAAAGAATTTGCAGGCTTGCGATCAATGAATCTTTTATTGTGAGGAAATCTTTGATCATAATGGGAACCATCTTGTTTTGATTTTGCAGTCAGAAAAATTCAAATATCTCGGCTCAGGAGTGACTCCTGAAGTAAAACTTGGATGGGTTTTACTCAAGGGGCTTCGCTCTATTGAGCTATGGTTGTGGTTTCTTTTAAATTGATCAAAAAATAGAGTTTTTAACTTTTTTATTTTTTGATCGCGGCTCACTAAGGAGCTTTGATCGCGAGCCTGCAAATTCTTTGATCGCGATCTTTGATCGCGAGGGTGCGACTAGATGGCCATTTGAAAAAATAAATTTTCTCAGCTCAGGGGTGGCTTATTAAGACAAATGAGGGTGGGTTTTGCTCAAGAGGCTTCGTTCTATCGAGGCATGGCTGAGGTTTCATGTATTTTTGCCTAAAAATTAACTTCTTACATTTTTTATTCTTTGATCATGAGCCTGCAAATTCATTGATTGTGAGATTCTTTGACCGCGATCTTTGATCGTGAGGGCATGACTAGATAGCCAGTTGAAAAAGTCAATTTTCTCAGCTCATGGGTGGCTTATTAAGCCAAATGAGGGTGGGTTTTGCTCAGGGGGCTTCCTTCTATCTAGGCATGGCTGTGGTTTCATTTAGTTTTGTGTAAAAATTGACTTTCACCATTTTTTTATTCTTTGATCATGAGCCTGCAAATTCTTTGATCACAAGCCAGCAAATTCTTTGATCACAAGAGTCTTTGATCATGATCTTTAATTGTGAGGGAGGGACTAGATGGCCAGATTTGGAGGGACCAAATTGCCAATTTTAAGAATTTCTAAAATTAAATATCTTGAAAATGGTTTGGTCTTTTCACTTGAAATTTGGAGGGTGTTGATGGGATGCCCTGTAGATGTGAATTTTGGTGTTTATGTGTCAGACAATACATTTTTTGTGGAGATACTGTGTGATACAATTTACGTTTTGTGACCAACGTTTTCCATTGTGATACTGGCTTCAAATTTATGTGGTAGCTATCCTTACTGCCATGGATGTACTTTTCAGTCATTAGGTTCCTAAAATGTAAACAGGTCTAGAATTCTGCAAACATTTGCAAGTTGGGGGCCCACACTCCCAACAACTTGCGTGACTTTCTATTTTTAAATTCTTTCTCAAAAAGTAAGGAAATTATATGCAAAAAACTTTGTTAATGCATCATTTAGGGTTAAAACACAAAAAGTCAGGAAATAAAACATTTAGGGTTGCCCTCTCCTCCCTGTGGACCCGCCTATCATCCCAAGATTGACAGCTGATGGGGTGTGTTATTGGGGTTGTGAGGCCTAAATGTCACTCCATTCTTCTTTATTGTTGCTTGTGAATATGATTACACATGGAATGGGGTGACATTTAGGTCTCACAACCCAATGACACACCCTGTCAGCTGTCAATCTCGGGATGATGGGTGGGTCCATGGGGGGCAACCCTAAATGTTTCATTTCCTGAATTTTTTGTGTCTTAACCCCAAATGAGCGCTCTTAATTAAGTTTTTTGTATAGAATATATATGTGTGTATATATATATATATATATATATATATATATATACAGGACAGCAATGGCCATGGATCTGGGATTGTAGTAGCGGTACACCATGGGGGCCATGGATATGCATTGTGTGGTGGTTCGGGGCATGCAGTGATCAGTAGCCCTGGGGAGACTATAACATGATTTGGGCAATTATGGCATTGGTGGTGGGGAGCTCTGCTTGTGGGGCATGTCACGTTATTTGTGTGAGCATTGCAATTGGGGGGTCTCTGCTTGCCATGCATGACTCTGGAGCACCTGTTATAGGAGGATCATGTTACGGAGGGGTGACATGTCAGGGTGGGTCGACTGGCAACACATTGGCACAACCCTCCTTAGATGCAAAGCACACTTATGCCAGCTATTAGCTGGTTGAAATGTAGTTTGGAGGATGTCCTACTGTGGTTGTTCGAGAATGGCAAAATCATCTACTTTGCATCTGCACTTGCACAATAGGACACAACTGCTGCAGTAAACTCATTATTACGAGGTCGCAAGGGGGTTATGGCATTACTGTTGTCATAAGTCCACTTTTGCACAAGCAGCCTATGACATGTCGCAGTCTGCTTTGCAGAATACTGAATGTCATAACTCCTGGCGTAACTTGCGACTTGAACCACTATTTTTGGAGCAAGGCAATTTACTCCCAGTGTAACCATTTCTGAATTGTGTGCTGTGTATGTGACTTGCGCACACATTACTCCCCCCACCAAATGAGCATTTTCAACTAAGCTGTGCTCCATGCTCCAAGCATCTTGTTCTGCATGTTTACTATCATAAAATCATGTTGATCCTTCCAATGTAATTGAACATAAACAACTTTGTTATCTAAGAGGAATTTAGGCCCTTAGTTCATAATACATATCACTTGTTCTCCACCTTTCACAGAGTACGTCAACACTGTCCTGGATGAGGTGATATCACTCAGCTCGAAACACCCAAGCTACCGTCAGGCCCTGGAGGCTGTGCAAGTCACAGAAAGGAAACCACCTAAGCCACTCTCACAAATGTATGAAAGAGCACCTAAGGTAGACATTGTGAAATGTCACCGCAGCAGTTAAGCCATGGACTGTGTTTGTAAGGAGTATAGAAAAGCAAGCATATGACATAGTTTACCTCTGCTGTTGTGCCACATATGTAAATAGACATATCAGAATTGCGTAGCAGACTTTATTGAACACCAGTATGTTTCCTTGACATTCATCTTTTTACAAACAAGGCCATGAGGTTTTCCCTATATGCATATAGTTTATGCTGACAGTGGTACCATTTGGTGAGGCATGTCTGTCACTGACTTTGGTTCTCACAGATAATGGCACCATAAAAAAACTTGAAAAACATAAAGAAAAAACTGTGATCAAAGTCCAGCATCTGAGCAATGCTAGAAACATTTATGAAGCACCATAGTTTTAGGAGTGTATGTTATAATGCACTGTACCAGTTTTTCACCATAGTGCCAATATCCTTTGCTTATGACAATGGAAACTTATTCCAAGGTGTGCAGTGTCACTAACCACTACATTAGAGCATTCAACATTATAATATGATGGCTACATCATTATAAAATGGCTACACTCTTCACCGGTTGGACCGTGTCGGCAGGAGAGGTGGGGGCTGTGTCTTCTATTTGAAGGATTCTCTCATGGGGCTACCACTCCCCCCGCCTGACCTCGACCATAAGGCCCAGGCACTTACTCTAAAGCTGTCCCCTGACCCAGCTAGAGGCCCATTATTCCTAACTGTTGCCTACATACCATCCAAGAACCAATCCCAGGCCCTGGGCCCACTAATTGACTACCTCACCTCCCTACCCAACTCCTCAGACCAAATCTTGGTGGGTGACTTGAATATAAACTGGCTCTGCCCCTCATCCTCCTCCCACCGTGAGGCTTTCAATTCAATTGACCTAACTCAACTTGTCACACAGCCTACTAGAAAAAACCCTAGGGGGGGACAAGCACCCTCCTGGATGTGGTCCTCACCAACAGGCCAATCGCATCCACAACATCCAAATCCTCCCTGACTGCCTCAGTGACCACTCCCTGTGCTTTTCAACTGGAAACCCTCGCCCCTCATCCCCGGTCAAAACCACCTCTCGAAGGCGGCTTAGGCCTGGGGGACTCATAGGCCTTAAGCGCTTCCTTGCCCACACTGATTGGTCCCCTCTGACGAGGGCAACCAACATTGACTTGGCCCTGGCCTTCTTTGTAAGCACTTTCAACTTTGCCTGTGATATCTTTGCTCCCATAACTGCTAGGAGGTCCAAAGTGAAACATGCCCCTTGGATCACCCCTGCCCTACTGTGGCAACTTAAGCAACGCGACAATCTTTGGCACCTTGCTGTTGCTACTGGCCGTTCAGCTGACAGGCAGTCCTATGCTGCCACCCGCAACCAGTGCACCTGGGCCATCCGCAAAGCAAAGGCGGAATACTACCAAGCCTCTCTTACCTCCTCCTGGGGGAACCCCAGGTGCTTCTGGGACAACATCAAGCAACTGAATGGTCACTCCCAGTCCCCCTCTCCTTCTCTTCTCAACATCAATGGTACCGTCTCCTCTGACCCTGCCCTCATTGCCGCCCACCTCAATAACTCCTTTACCGACCTTAGCTCAGCATTTCCTGGTAACTTTTTCAGTCCACCTCCTCCATCTGTACCACCACCCATTGCCCGACCCCTTTCCACCTGCGTCGTGTCACCATGCAAGAAGCTAGGCCTTACTTGCTAAAAGCCCTAAAAGGTAACACCATCGGTAATGACTCACTTGATCCCTGCCTTTTACGTCAGGTCCTGGATCAGGTCCTCTCACCTATTACGTGCATTTTCAACAAATCACTCTGTCTCGGACAATTCCCCTCTGCCTGGAAGATTGCCACAGTTACCCCTGTCCATAAAGGTGGTGACAGGACTCTTCCGGGTAACTACCGACCCATCTCAATCCTCTCCCCCCCTCTCTAAGACATTAGAGAAAATTGTGGCGTCCCAAGTCTCTGACTACCTCTGTAAGTACAATGTTCTCTGCCCTGAACAACACGGGTTCAGAGCAGGTCATAGTACCAATACAGCACTCCTGGAATTTTCCAACTTCCTCCATGCCTCCTTGGACTCTGGTGCCCTGGCTGGTGCTATATTCATTGACCTGTCTAAAGCATTCAATACTGTTTTGCATCGTCTTTTGCTCTCCACCCTCAACCTAATAGGCTTTGCCTCAGGACCTGTTTCCTGGTGCACCAGCTATCTCTCCGCCCGCTCCCAATGTGTGAAAGTCAACGGTACTCTCTCTGAAACATGCCCCATTTGCTCTGGGGTGCCGCAGGGCTCAATTCTTGACCCCTACTATTCTCACTCTTTCTTAACTCCCTACCCAGCAGTTGTACAGGTAAGATGCTTCTCTATGCTGATGATGCTGTTCTCGTTGCCTCCCACAATGACCCCATGCTGCTACAGAATTCCCTCCAACTAGTCTTTGACTCTGCAGCTATCTGGTTCACTGAGCACCGACTTGTTATCAACCTTAAGAAAACAAAAACGATGCTCTTCTCCCACCCCCAAAATAAGTACAGCAAGTTTCCCCTTAGCTGTCCACTCCACACCCAATCTCGTCATTGACCAGGTGCAGTCCTATAAATATCTTGGTATAACCTTTGACCCTGCACTTTCATTCCATGGACATATATCTGCCCTAAATTCTGTCGCCAACTCACGGCTAGGCATTCTTTACGGCACAAATGCCTCCCTCCTGATGCCCTCCGCCTGGCTGTCACCTCCTCTGTCATGTCTCTCATTGACTATGGCCTTCCGGTCTATGGCTCAGCAGATCAGACTGCCCTCAACAAGGTTCGCCTCACAGTTAATAAGGCCTGCAGACTTATCACTGGTGCTCCCAGACTCACTCACACATGTGAGCTGTACACCCTGGCTACCCTACTCAACCTGGAAGAGTGACTCATGTATCAGACATGCCAGCTCACCTTTAAAGCCCTGCGTGGCCTATCCCCCATAGGCCTATCCAACTCCATTCGCCGTGCTGCACTGACCCTGATCACGCGCAGCTCGTCAAGAGCTACCCTAGTTATTCCGAGAGCCAGGACCTCTCAAGGTCAGAGGGCATTCCCTACCATCGCCCCCACTGGTATAACTCCCTCCCTGCCAGTGTCTCAAACTCACTAACCTTAGCTTGATTTAAGCCCAGGCTCAGAAACTTCCTGCTTAGCTCTCACAAATGCAACTGCCATAGCCTAGTGTAAAAAAAATATATATATATATATATATATATATATACTCTGTTTGACAATGCTCACTGAGCGGCTCCCCCTCTTCCTTTCCCTACTAATTCCTCCTCCCCTATCTCCCTCCCTTCTACTCCCACCAGCTCTCCCCTGACCATAAGTTTTGCACCTTTTGTTATCTTTTGCTTCGTTGGAGATTGTATTCTATTGTAACAAAATTGTAATTGAACTGTAACTTTTTTGTTTGTAAGTACTGTGTCCCTTGTACTACTGTTCTGATGTCCTCTTTGTGACGAGGTACCTTTGTAAATGAGCCTCTGGCTCAAAGGTTTCTAAACTGATGTTTAACTAAATAAAATAAATAAATAAATAAATAAATAATAGCCCGAAAGACACTTGAGACAGCATTCTCAAGGCATCTATCACTTTTATGTGTGGTACTGTGACAGAGCAGTGTTCTGGCCTCTGAACAGTATGCTACATAACCAATAGAAACATAAATAATTATTGCAATAATTGACTTAGTTGTACTGTTAAACACTACTTTTCCTGGTTTGCCATAAGAAAAGCATAGTATTTTGTGATGAGAGCTAGTGGTGTGGGAAGCTTCTGGAGAAACCATGCAAGCGTTACCAAATGTTGCTATGGTAATGCTCGGTACCGTTTGCGTTGAGTCTTCTGAGGGTGCAGAGTCACTTGCTCTCCTCGCTAAGCACTTGTCAGCCTCCTTTTGAGGAAAGTAGGAGAAGTTGTGTAACACTACAAGTGACTTAATTCTTACTGCAAATACTGCTGTTTCTTTTTTTCATTCTTTTTTATTTGCCCGGCACCTAGGCCCTTCAGAGGGGGCCACGTATCCCCTCCGACTCTATCTGTCAGGTCCTGCTACTGGGATACCTGACTTCATTGTGCTCATTGCGGCTGGGGGTGTATGCATTTTTCCCCATTTTCTCCCTATCCCCTCAGGGCACTGGCACATAGGATGTTCATCCAGATGAATGACATGCTGATGTACATCATTGTCAATCTCCCAAAAGCATCTTCCCTCCATGACTCCATATAGCCATGTGCCCCATCACCCATGCTTCCACAGACAGAGGAACTACGGGTGCTTATACTACCCAGTAACTCACCCTGGCTGGAGGAGGAGAGCATCTGTTGGGACACTTAATCCTCCTCCCCCCATCCGAGCCCCGATGACCCCAGTCTGTTTCTGAACCTGGGTCACTGGTGTATTGTGAGTTGTGGTGTCCAGTGTCTTAACCATCAGCACAGCTGGGCCAGTCAAAATATTGCTGTTTCTATCAGCAATGTAGCACACTGTTCACTGGAGCAAACACTGCTCACTCATGCTTCACAGAGGTAGCATCAGCCAGTTGCCATTGGCTCACAGTTGGCTCAAACACACTTGCCTTATCCATTTTTGTGTATGTTGTGAAGAATTAGCTAGGCCCACACAAGCAACCATGCATCAACAAGGCCACCAAAGCCATATCCTGTCCATGGACATTTGTTGTCCACATAATTGTGGGCAAACTGTCAATTTTCTCTGGTCTGGCATGTGTAGTATGGCAGTCATAACATGGATTTGTCCCCCAAAGATAGTACAGTATTACAAAATACATATATGAACAATGCAGATATTATGGGTCCTGACATTAAATTCCTGACAGTAACACTCCATACATTCAGAATTTTACTGGCAATGGCGGTTTTTATGTCGGTCGGTGGGCTTCATCATATGCACCAGCCGTAATGTATTATAGTGAACTCTACTGATTTTAAATTTTGAGTCAGAAGTCATAATCACATGAAGTCAGTGTCAGGCCAGTGACACTAGTGATTGTGACTGTCAGTATTTGGTAATACTACCTTCATGTACAATTACATCTTATAGAAGCAATAAATGCACTTGTGGAGAATGGGAAGGTTGACATATTGCCTACCATAAGGTGGAGGAGCACTTTGTGTGCCTTGGGGTGTGTTGGTTGTTATGTCTATGCTCATATTTGTAACAATGTCCTGCAATGACACACCTCCATATATTACCAAATTTTTGTAATACTGAGATGAATATTGCCCTGTCTGCTAATCAGAATAAGGTCATCAGTACATTGGGTATAGCATAGTCTGTGTTATTTTACAGGACACATTCACAATGGTGTCTCTGGCATGACTCACATTCATAGACAGTGTGACCAAGAAAGATGACACATTGGCCATCTTGTGATGCCATTTAATAACACATTGGCCATCATGTGATGCCATTAGCATAGTACTATACGTCAATATCAATTATACAGAGTTAATACTGCTTATAAAAATATGTGTATATTAATCTCAAGTTGCACAACTGTACAACTGAGCAAAAACTAATAATTTAACACATGTTACAACTGTTAACAGTTATGGAACAACATATTGCATTAAAATTAACTTTTTTAGTTAACAACTGCTTGAATTTTAACTTCAATTGTGGGCAACAGCCTGAGAAACTGTCATAGTCATATAGACAATTCGGAACAACTCCTCCAGTTGACGCTCTGGATGTTTAAATCCACAGTACTCTTGTGAGGGAAGCCTGCCATCTATTGCTGTAAACATATATGCTGGCAAAATATTTTATACCCTAGGACCCAATCGTCGGAAGATCCACCGTACAAATTGTCCGTATGCAGGATAGCGATACTGCCTGCAATGGAGGAAGTAATCAAGTCACCTGAGATTGGTTTCAATGCAAGGAGAAAAAGTCAGAAGTACTGCAACACAGTGTACGGTTCAGCATGCACAGTGGTAGAGAGGGTTGAGGCAGTGCCCGTCACACATCATACAATGCCGACGACCCTGGTTCAGTAACAGACTATGGTCGTCTGTGATCAGCAGGAGATGGAGGAGATACAGCGCCTGGATGAATGCAATCCACTGTAAGGTGGGGTACTGTGGCATGCCTCTCACCTCAGCAGACCTTACTGGAGACTGGGGACACTGCAGGAGTGAAGCCAGAATTAGGTGGCTCTGCAGCTGCAAACATCAGTACATATTTACACAGACAGCATTGCAAGTACATGCTCGGGGGGGGGGGGACGAACAACCACGAAAACCACCATAGGACAAGGAAGGCAAATTAGAACCGGCACCAACATGCCATCACTGGCCACAACCTCCACCCTCCAACAGTCCACCCTATGTACATCACCTTATTCAGGACCACTCCTGTAATCACAGAAATGCTGCCAGTTAGGTGGTGTGTCACCTCTCTCAGAGAGGGTGGTGGTAGTGGTGGGGGGATGTGTGACTGAGCAAGTACATGGAGTTTGGGCAGGGATGCTCACAGGGTGTGTGGTTTCATGCCTGGAGTAGAGATGCTGGTTGAGTGTGTTCTTCTGAGATAATCTCGGCCTTACTGAGCCATAAAAATAGTCCCCATAAAAAGAAAGGTTGCAGAGAACAGTCAAATGTTAATGATAGGCCAAGCTAGTAATCCATGATACAACATGCAATAACTTGAAAGATTACAAGCACAATCCTAGCCTATGAGTGTGCAATTCCAAACACAGAGGTTGTAATGTCAGACCAGGCAAGTGTGGAGGCCTCATAAAATAGACACCTGTTAATGGTCAGATAGACCAGTATACATCATTATATGATAATGGTGAGCCAGTCTCTGCAGACAAACCTTCAGCGGGCATTGAAGGAAGCCACAGGTGGACACATAAAACTACTCTGTTACTGGTAGTGACAAGGATGTCACCAAGTAGCACACACATGTTAGTGGTTGACAAGTCTGCCACTAATAAGTTATTGAGAAACACGTGAGGAATCGAGTACAGCCACCTATCACACAGGAGCAAATTATGACTGATTAGAGGCAGTGTGACATTAACAAAGTGATTAACAAACTGGCCATATTGTAATGTAGGTGACCACATATGATGCTCGTAGCAGTATCACAAGAAAGGGTGCACTATAGTAATTTGCAGGCACATCCTGGTACCAATTAGGAGCAATGTTGAAAGGGTAACAGATTGTACACAGTGAAGTACAATGATCAGCAACATTTCAAGATACAGTGCTGTCAAGATAGCCAAGTGCTGTGGGTAAGGCTTGCAACACCACATACCCAAAGTTCTGTATGGAACACAGGATGCGTGAGGGCTGGCAGGAGGAAGGATGATTGTTTAACCAGAGGGCTGTTATCCTGCATGAATGGGGTGCAGCATGTACAGATGCTACACTGCCACCTTGCTGACTATGGCTACAGTTTGACATGTGGCACCTTCATGAAAGTAGTTAAGAACGTGGTCAGTGGAGCACAGGCACATTAGAGACATTCAACCCTACCATGATCCTGTCATTTCAGCCATTATATGACCCTCATGAAAGTAGGTAAGAATGTGGTCACAGAGTGGGGCACAGGCACATTCCAGACATTTACAAACAGAGGTGAGAAAGAAGTGAGTGCCTGAACTGAGACTTGAACCCAGACCACCAGAATACCATTCCAATTGCTCTAACCAGCTGTGCCACTGAGACAACTGGATCCTTGGCAGCCCCTGAACACATTACTCTTTCTCACGTGCACAATGGAATGGAAGCACAAATATTTACTTGTAGTAATCACACAGGGATATAGTGTGCATATATATGGAACACATATAAACAGAGGTTCAAGTCGGGTGGCTTGGGTTCAAGTCCCAGCTGAGACACTTACTACTTTCTTACCTCTGCTTGTATGTATTCCATAGACATGCACATCACAATCCTGTGTGATTGTTACAAGTAAATATTTGTGTTGCCATTGGGTGGCACCACAACTACTACTGACTTACTCAGGGTCCACCACCCACCCACCCATGATGGGTGAGGTGGGACCAAAGCACGTGTGATAATGCTTGTCTTTCAGTCATGCTGCAAAAGACTGTGTGATTGTAAATTATCAAGAACTGTGCTTGGCACAGCAAAATTTGGGTGTTGAGGACTAGTTCCTTTTTAGTGTGGAAGCCATAGAGACATGTACATCTTACAGCAGGAATGGCATACTTGGAAGAATTTAACAAGGTTGTATTGGCTGGAACCCATTCACTATTTGTGCCCTATACTTTACACACAAGTTATAAGGCCTGCTTATTGGGCAATTCACAAGTGGATGGATGTTCATCACACCCTTCCATAAAGGCACATGTAAATATTTGGCAATACACAGTTATGAAGTATAATGTTGCACAGTGTAGACTGCACTAAGTAACTGTGCTGTCACTGTCTCCTGCATATAACAACTTACTCATGAATATGGCGCGCAACGTCCTGTGGTCCTTCTTCATAAATGAAGGTGTAATACAAAGTTTTCAGTAAGTCGATGTCCAAACAATTTCATAGGAAGCTAGTAGTGAAGGTGATGCATGACTACTCAGTGCCATCAAATCTGTCACAAACTTGGTCATAGTAAGAGCAACGGATGTTCTCACGGGTGATGGGCATCATGGAACACTGTGAACAAGAACACTTGAAAAAACAAATGCAGGCCGCCCGGTGGCACTGAGGTTGAGGCGCTGGGCGCCACACCGTACTACGCCCGGCGACGAAGAGAGCGGACTCGGCTGTCGGGGTCGGCAGGGGAGGGAGGATCGAGTGTCCCAATGGATGCTCTCCTCCCTCAGGGTGGGAGCCGCGGCCGCATCACGCGATCCGCGCTGACCGCCGGTGGAAGCACCGACCAATGGGAGACTGAGGCGGCTCCGCCATCAGAGCCGGGAGGAGATGTCAGCTACGAGAAGGATGAGCCGCAGGCCAGCATGCCGCCTGGGACATATGTCCTAGCGTGGGTCGTCTCAGAGGGATGGGAAACTAGGGAAGAAAGCGAAAAATCCCTCCGGTAGCACTAGATGATAGCCTCTCGGTACCATCCCAGGACCACCGGGAAAGAGGGACAGACCCCAATGTGCAGGAGGGGACGGAGGCACTCTAGGGGCAGATCCCAACGGAAGTGGAAATGGGGGAAGTTGAGAGGAAGGAAGGAGTGGGCTCCGGGAGTAGAAGGGGGTATAAAGATAAAAAAGTATGAAAAAACAAATGCAAAAGACAGTGTCACAACACTGCACATGACAGACAAGACAATTGATCTGCAACTTATATGAACATGAATAAGACGGATGATAATTAGACCATGCTGCAATGTTTAACTAAGAAAAAGGACCACATGGCATATAGAATTGTATGTGATGCAGTTAGACAGCTAAAGTTGTCCAAGGTACTCAGGAACTATATAGGTGGGACCTTTGTGCACAGCATCACATCTGAACAACACATTGGTCTGTTTATGCACTAGAATAAACAAGGACAATTCACATGGAAAAAGGAGCTGGCTGCCCAAATGGCAACTGGTCCATGGACACTGGAAGAGTGCCAGAGGACTGAAAAAATGTGACAGTGGTGCCAGTCCACAAGGAGGGTACAAGGGAGCTTAGTGAAAACTACCACCCCGTCAACTGACCCGTTGTGGTGGGGAAGATTATGGAGGCACTCATTGGTGAAATGCTAACAAAATACATAGAAGTGAAGGGAATGATGGATGGCAAAAAGCATGGGTTCACTAGGGGCATGCCATGACAGTCCAATTTTATCGATTTATTAGACTTGGTGATGCAGGTAGTGGACCAGGTGGATGCAGTGGACATGCCCTGTCTGGATTTCAGTAAGGTCTTCAACACCGTACCCCATAGAAGGTTGGTCAGCAAACTGGATAGCATTAGGTTGGGGTCAAAATAACAAGATGGGTAGAAAACCGATTGGCAGATAGAAGTCAGAGGGTGGTGGTGAATGGGGTGTACTCGGGGATCTGGCAGGTGAGGAGTGTGGTTCCTTTTCAGTATCTATATGCAAGACATTGAAGTTGGACTGAAAGGAAGGGTGACCTACTTTGTGGATGACACAAAAATCTGTAACAGAGTTGACTCCCCTGGGAGGGTTGAGGACATGAGAAGGGACATGAGAGTACTGGAGGAGCGGGCGGAGATATGGCAGCTAAAATCCAACATCAAGAAGTGTGCTGTTATGTACCTTGGACACAGGAACCAAATGGCTAAGTACATGCTAGGAGGGGAGAGAGTTAGGGTGATAGAGGATGAGAGGGGTAACAGTCTTCAGCTAACAGTCTTCAGCAACCTCAAGGTAGTGAAGCAATGCTCAATGGCAGAGGGGAGGGCTTATGGGATGCTGGAAAGTATTGATTGGGGGGAGAATCACCAGCAGGAGTAGGGAGGTCCTGGTGCACCTGTATTAAGTCCTGGGGAAGGCAAAATGTGAGAATGGTGTCTAGTTTTGGAGGATTTATATGTACAAGGATATAAACACAATCAAAAGGGTTCAGCGAAGGGCAACCAAAATGGTGCAATGGATGAATGGCAAACCATGTGAACAGAGATGCAAGGAGTTGGGGCTATATGCAGTGGAGATCAGGAGGGAGAGGGGGACATGATTGACACCTTTAAATATATCAAGAGGGATGAATAAGGGAGGTGCAGGGAAGTTAATCAACATGAAGGAAGGAAACAGAACAAGGAGTCACAAACTGAGACTCCGGGGCATGGCACTTTAAGAGAAATGTGAAAGGTCAGTTTTTCATGGAGAGGGTGGTGAAGAACTGGAATGTGATTCCTGAGGAGGTGGGGAATGTGGAGACTGTAGAGGTATTGAAAATAACTTGTGACAGACACATGGGACCAACAGGAAGTGTGTGTGTGTGTGTGTGGGGGGGGGTGTCTCAAGATACAGCAGGTCGGGCTGGGGAGGGAATGCAGCAGACTGAATGTGACTCATATCATTAGTAATTGCTCAACACCACACACACACACACACACACACACACACACACACACACACACACACACACACACACACATATATATCAAAATGAGCCAGTACTGCCTGAATGATCCCAGTAGCTAAGGATCACTGATCAGGGCCATTTCTTGCTCAAGCAGGGTGCTAAACAAGTAGGGCCAGATATTCAGAAATGTGCCAAAGGCTGATGCAAGGCCAGCGCAAAACCAATACACCATGGCGCAACAAGTGCCATATTCAGAGGTTGCGCATACTGAATTGCGCCAGCGCAACATGGCTGAATATGACACAGTTGTGCCACGGCACAAACAGAGGTGTGTCATGGCACAAATAGACTTGCTCCCTGGTGCAAACAAACCTGTGCCATGATGCAGAAAGAGATGCCCCAGGCAACTGTGGAGCAGAGCAACAGAGGGGGGCACAGCACAGGAACAGACCCAGGGACAGTGCCAGGGAAGCACAGTGTCAGGCCACAGATGGCCACCACCAGCAGGGCACACACACAGGCACCCTGACACCCCACCCCGGAACACAAAAGTGGCACAGATAGGCAACAGGTGGCACCAATGGCCAATGGAGGGCCACCAATGGAGTCCCCCTCACAGGCCGCAAGCTGTTCCCCCACCCTCCCAGATCCCAGCAGGCCACACTCAGGACCATGCAGCCAAGCACACACATGCCACACACCCCTGCCAGCCACCACATGGGTACCCAAAGGCACAGCTGCCGACCAAGGGGCATTACACCACCACAGTGGGACACACCACAGCACACAGCTGTGAACTGCAGATGCATGACACATGCACTGACACACGCACACCACACTGACATACACCTTGCCACTGCAGCATGGCTCCTCATGCCAGTGGCAACGCAGACATTGACGCAGGCAGATATGTAAAAAAATACATATTCAGCAAGAAAACTATTTACAAGATCAAGAGGGTGGGAAAGGGTAGGAAAGCAAGGGAAGGGAACAGGGAGCAGGGACTGTACAGTGGGAAGGGGGACAGATGGGGGAGGTACAGTAGGGGAAACAGGGGAATGCTGGGCCATGAAGTAACAGCAGTCATGCCCTGCCACTCCTTGGTGCCATCTCTGCCTCTGGTCTGCCAGCAACAGTCAGTGCACTTGCACGACCACCTCCATGATGGGGGACATAATCAGGATAATTTGGCAGAGCAGCCTGCAGTATAATGACCTCTGCCTCCTCCACTGGACACGTATGACAAGGGACAGGACAGGTGTTCAGTGCAGTGTCCCAAGGTGCCCTGCCCACCCACTGTGCACAATGGGCAGTGGAAGCACACACTCCTGGAGTGGCTACCCACAGGGGGATGGACCAACACCTGCCAGCAACTCAGCACACCATGACAGTGCACAGAGGTGGTCACCACCATCCAATGGCCACCGAACTGCGTAATGACAGTCACATGGCACAGTGCATCAGCAGCACCACCACAGCAACACCAGTGGCAGCCGGTAGCACACCCACTCCAACAGCAACTAGCACACATGTGCAATGGCCACCCCACAGTGGCATGCACCACGCACAGTGCGAAACATACAGCTGCCATGGCACATAGCACAGGTGGCCGTGCCCATACCCACTCCTCCACTTACCCTCCTGTAAAGTGCACAGGACCAAAACAGTGCCTACCTGCCCTCTGCAGCCCTGCTGGTGCTGGTCCTGCTGATGCACTAGTTCCGTGGCCTGCTGTGCTGCTCCCGCCACTCCTGCTGCCCATGCTCGGTGACA
The DNA here is from genome assembly GCA_016271365.2 of Neoceratodus forsteri. Classification (NCBI taxonomy): domain Eukaryota; kingdom Metazoa; phylum Chordata; order Ceratodontiformes; family Ceratodontidae; genus Neoceratodus; species Neoceratodus forsteri. The sequence goes on along the minus strand of CM057453.1, from coordinate 822,234,859 downwards.
ATCCTCAGGTCCTGGGAATGAAACAAAGACAGGTACATATCAGGAATCATAGACAGCATGTGCCCACCCTTATGCACAGGGTGTGCCCCTGCCCAACATGTCCTGCATGGCTACATCGCAATGCAAGCTGTGGCTGGCAATGCCACTTCACAATGCATGCAATGACAGTGTACCCCTCTGCAGGGCATGCCAGGCAGCCTAACCAACACTAGGGCATACATGCAGAATGGGATGACTTACCTGGCTGTGACAAAGCCCCTCTCTGGACGCATGCATGTAGCCATCATAGGTGCTCTGGGTCCCACTGCACGAGGTCCCCATACCTGTGGTGGCATTGCTTCCCAGTCCTAGCCACCCCAGTTCATTGTTGCTGTCTGGCAGCAATCCACTGCCAGACATCAGCCCTTGGCTGCTGCAGGGGCACCTGGCCAAATAGCTGTGGGGCGTGTGGCTTTATGCATGCCACCAGATTCCCAAGCTCCACCTGTGACCAGTTACTCACATGCCGTACCGAACTCCACGCTCTGCCATAGTGCCAACCGTAATGTGGAAAGCAATATTGTGGCCAGAGGTGCACATGTGCACAACATGCACCAGATGCACGCTTCGAGGATACATGCACTGTGTCTGTCCATCATGTAATGCCACAGATGCATGACATGGGTGTGGCCAGACTGGCATGTGACAGGGGAGTGACAAGGGGTCAGGGGCCACACTAGGGGTCAAGGGTCAGCCGCTGCACAGTGCGCCAGTGCGCAATAGCAGGCATGGCTCACCATGTGTCATGGTTCCTATTGTGCAGTGGGCGCACAGTGCACAACAGGTGGGAGCACACACCAACTGGTGCATGGGTACTATGGTCCTGCACAGTGCGCATACCTGGGCATTGCACCGCAATTTGCTCCCGAACAATCTCATTGCACACAGTGCAAATTTGCGCTATTCGGCCGCCACAGTCTAATGAGCTCATCAGTCAATATGTGGCGCACCGGGGAAATTAGCATGTCATTTCCATTGTGCCCATGCTCATTTGCCTGTGTTGCTCTATAAAAGTGCCATGGACTGGCACAGGCCATGGACCAGTACTGCAACCATCTGAGGTAAGTTGCACATGCTGCTGAGCCCATCCAGCACAGCAGGGAGGATGGAGTAGGGTACTGCTGACACTGACACACTGTGCTGTCCATGACCACAGGTAGCAACATGTCAGAACATGAGGAATGTGAGGAGCGTGGGCCTGCTTGCAAATGCAGGCTCAATTTCACAAAGAAAAGAGGGCATTGTTTGAAGCCTACCTCAACAGGGAGCTACTGTTGAGTGGTGCCACAGGCACACCACAGGCCAGGGCTGGGGCCTGGGAGGAGGTGGGGTGGGCGTGTGTCAAATAGCTGGGCAGCCACCAGCAGTCAGTGCAGAAGTGCCACAAGAAGGTGGGCACTGATAAGTGGCACATCAAAGAGAAGGTGGCGGCCATCCATGCAGCCCAGAAAGCCACCGGGGGGGGGTCTGCTGATTTGCCACAGTTCATGGCGCAGGAGGAGTTGGTGGCAGCCACCATGCACTGCAGCACTCTGGAGGATGTGCCAGGTGGAGGATTCCAGATGGGTGGCAGCCCATCACTGCATGGAACATATTTTGAGCACACACAGCATGCAATGGCTGTGTTGGGGGAGTAGGGGGCCTTGGGGTAAATTGGGGCCTTGCGTCACTGACACATCTGTTTTCTCTTTCAGCACCAGTACACCTGCATGCAGAGGATGGGGCCCCAACAGCAGCCGTGGAGGGATGCTCAGTCCTGGAGGACCAGCCATCCACCTCCACAGGCATCCGGGGGCCTGATCAGCTGCAGCACACCTCCACTGTCCTGCCGGATGTCCTGGGCATGGGGTCAGATGAGGCCCTGGATGTGTTTCTACAGGATGCCAGTCTCAGCATCCTCTGCATGAAGACATAGATCAGAGCGGGATCTGACACTGATGATGACCTGACCATAATCCTGGAGAGCATGGGTGGTGTTGTGGGGGAGATGCCCATACCAGAAACTATCACAGGCAGTGCGCCCCATGGCCTGACAGTGATGGGACAGCTGCCAGCCACCACTGCGGGTGCTGCTGTGTGCTCTGCCACAGCAGTGCCATGTGGTGGTGGTGGTGGTGTGGCCGTGCAGCCACTGGGCAGTATTCAGTGGCCAGATGGGCAGCAGCAGCAGGAAGGAGGAAGGGATCACAGGGCAGCTGGACATGGGGTCCACTGCTGGGGCACCTGATAGGGACTTATCCCATGGACACCCCACTGTGCAGCATCCAGCTGAGCGGGGGGCTGTGCAGCGTGGTAGATCACTGACTCACTGGCAGAGCACACCCATTTGCTGCAGGCCTCTGTGGAGCAATAGGTGCTGCTTGCTGCTGGGTTGTGTGCACTGTGCACAGAGGTGTGCCTGGTGGCTGAGCAGTGTGAGAGGGGCACTGCAGAGCTCCTGGTAGCTATACAGCACTTGCAGGAGGACACAACCACATCCCAGAATAGTATAGCCAATGTGATCACAGATGGCCTTGCACTGCTGGCTGCCACAGGGCATGGCCAGCCACCATGGACACCATGTAGTGCACTGTCCACCCCATGATCCCAGTGTCAAGCAACACCCTCCCTGTCAATGCTGGGCTTTGCTGTTGGCATCCCAGGCATGTCTGGGGTGGGCCTGTTTGGGTGGCTACACACCCCTGTGTGGACCCAGTCATGGTCCCACAGTACAACTCCTGGGGGGCTGTTGCAAACACCCCCTGTGGCTGATGAGCAGCCTATGGCTGCCAATCAGCTCTGGTGTGGGCGCCGCTGAGGCCATGGTGGCCATGGTTCTATGCAGCAGTCCTGATGTGCATACCACCTTGACCACAGTCTGCTGCCGCTGCCCTGTGTGCACATGGGTGGTGTGTGTGTGTGTGTGTGTGTGTGTGTGTGTGTATATGTGTGTGTGTGCATTCTACTGGTGTGGCATCTGTGTGTTGCGCCACATGCTGCCAGTGTGCGTGCCTGCCCAGCCACTGACCCATGTGGTGTGGGCGTGATGAGGGCAGTTCTGCACTGGTTGCACCTGTGTGTGATGCTTCTGATCCCCACCACTAGCCAGCGCCTGGGCGCATGGGTGCGTGTGCTGCTGTTTACTGCTGTGTGCTGATGTGTGCCACTGACTCCCCTACCCCTGTACCATGCCTCAGTGTGTACCTTCCCATTGCCATGCACACCCCTACCTGTGTGCTGTACCTGTGTGTGTGGCCAGTGCATGGGTTTGGTGCCATCTACCTGCGTGCACCATAGTGCTTCTGTGTGATGGTGTCCCGATGCTGCTATGCCATCCTCTGCAGCCAGAGATCCCTCTGCCCGGGGGGGAGCTGTCCACCAACCTCCAGCCCATTATCCTCATTATCCCCACTACTGTCACCCTCATCAGCCTCAACAGCTATCCCATGGTCAATGGGCATGTTGTGCAGTATGCAGCAGGCCAGAAATAGGCCACAGGCTTTTGAGGGGCTGTATTGTAGGGCTCCACCAGACCTGTCTAGGCAACAGAACTGTGCCTTCAGCATCCCAAATACATGCACAATGATGTTTTGCATGCTGGCGTGTGCCTCATTGTAGCGTTCCTCTGCTGGGGACAATGGGTGCTGATAGGGGGTGAGCAGCCAGAGCCTTAGTGGATAGGTGCTGTCTCCTGTGTGGATAATGACATGGTTAACCCTGTGTCCTCCTTTGCTGTGCCCTTTGCCTGTCCCTGGTGCCCTCACCAGCACACCCACCCTACTCTCCCCCATCCCATGGTCTGCTCTACTCGGCACCCCTTTCCCATCCCATACTCACCCACTAGGTGGCCCGTGAGGATGTCCCCACACTTGAACCTGAGGCACAGCACAGAGCTATGCCAGATGAATGCATCATGTACACTCCCAGTGCGTGTGGCACAGACATTGGTGATGCACCCCCTTGGCATCGCACACCACCCAGCAGCTCACACTTGGGAACCCCTTCCTGTTCATATAGACCACATCCTCAGTACCAGGTGGCATGCGGATGCTCATGTGGGTGCAGTCAGTGGCCCCAATCCCAGGCATGCATGCTACCCTGTGGAAGTCCTGCATGGTTGCTGTATGTTCCACCTGTATGCTGGGGAAATGGATGAATTTTGAAGCATGTGGTAGCAGAGCATTGAGGAACTCTGTGAGGAGGCACAATGTAGCCAACTAAGCTATGTCTGTGGTGTCCCCTGTTGGTCTCTGAAAGGTACCCATGGCGAGCAGGTACATGACAGCTGTCACCTTTGTCTCCATAGACATTGTATGGCTCCGTCTTGTGGGTGCCTGCATCTCCTCACTGTACAGCTAACGGAGCTGCCTCAGAATGGCCCTGTTCAAGTGGTACTATCTCACAATCTCCGTATCTGTGTAGTTCTCAAAGGTGGTGTGGGCACAGTACCACTTGTTCCAGGTGTATCACTTATGGGTCCTTACATGGCCACATCGCTGTTCTTCCTGTTCCCTCACACCCCTCATTATTGCCTCCATTAGAAAGGGTGCACTATCCATGGCCTCTGCTGTCCTGTCTCCCCATGGGCGGTTGGCTACTGTGGGCTGTATGCCACCCTGGTGCACTATGCCTGCCTGTCCCTCTCACTCTCTCAGCCCCTGGCTCACTCTCCACTGCCACCTCTGTCCCTCTACCTCTGTGGCTGCCTGTGACAGTCACTTTGTCCCTCACTGGCTCTGTTTCCCTTACTATGTCTCTTTGTCTGTCTGTCCACCATCTCTTGCCTCTCTCTCTCTCTCTCTCTCTCTCTCACCTGGCACAAATGCTGTCTGTGTGCTTTTGCCCTGTATTTATAGGCTCAAGTCTGCTCGGTACATTCAGGTCATGCTCCGTAATTGCGCCATGGTTCCACTGTTGAATATCACACTGCACCAAATATTTCATGGGGGTGTCCCTGCTCTTGCACATGCACTCATTATAGTTGCACATTCATGCAATGAGATTTGCGCTGTGCAATGGCTCCTGCTGAATATCACTCCTTGGCACAAGTCTGCACTTGTGCCGGTGCAACTCAATTGGACCATGCACAGCTGCTTTGAATATCCCAGCTGTAAAGAATAACAGAATCAGCAAGAAAAAATCAGTTACACTGCTCTACCATATGGACATCATGCTTTGCCTTATACTACAACTGAAACAGAGTAGTGACAGTATGCACACTTGACAATCACCAATGAGGAGACACCACCTACTCACTACAGCACAGAGGTAGCCACAGCAACATCAGTCAACACACACAGTAAAAACATGTATCTTGTTATAAAACCATGTATACATATCGGCATAGCTCTGTGTGTGTGTGTGTGTTGGGGGGGACACATGGCAATGACAGCATGATGCAGGTGGAACATGTGGCACATTATGTGCCCCCTTCCTACACACACAAAACACTGGTGCAGGACAGCTAGCATGACATGATCAGACTACTTCTGACCCAGATGACCTGACATTACTTTACAGCACAGTAGCCAAGATATTTGGGTGATGACATTAATTACATGGGAGAAGCATTACCATTCTTCTAATGGCAGGGCTGGGATTTCATCCTCAGAGCTTCTTGATTCATCTTCTGTGCTTGAAGAAATGGCAGAACCAGTGACTGACACTCACAATAGCAGCTCAAATGAGTATGGACGAATGATTCTGCTACTGGGCACATTGATACAGTCCAGATTGTTCTCTGAATCAGAGTCACTTACGTCTGCTGCTGCCATAGTGCTCTGCTCAATAGAAAAGCTCCCACCAGTGATGGTACTGATGTCAGTGGACAACCACGATGTGAACCAGGAAGTAGAAGGCAATTTTACCCAGGGAAGTGCGCTCAAGAAAAAAAGGTTATCAAATTGGATTTAAACACCGCCAGCCATGGAAAACGACACAACAATTTGGTTTTGCCATGACCAGGTACAGATTTAATCAATTAGGCTTCAAAATAAATGAGTTCTTTGCAGGTCACCTTTAAACAAATACAATATTTTAGAGTGGCAACATTTTCACAACCACTTTTGCTGATGCTACTTGTCTTCAGAATGCATACAAAATCATACCTCTCAATTGTCCCTGATTTCCAGGGATGTCCCTGATTTTGCTTCAAAATTTTTCTTTGTCCCTCCTAAAAGTTGTGTTTTTGTGACTGAACAGTGGAGACCGTAAGCACAAAATAACATCAAACGTAAAAATTACAGACTTGTTCTTTTTCAGAAAATGCATATTCCACTAATTACCTTATTCTATTAGCTTTCTGAGGGAATAGTACCAATTTTTAAGATGTGTCCCTGACTTGAGGTCTTTGTCCCTATTTTTTTAAGCCTTGCCCCTGATTTATGACTGAGACAAGAGGTTGAGAGGTATGTGCAGAATAGTGTAAACTGAGAATGTTGCTAGTGTCAGGCAGTCAACAAAAGAGCCAGGTAGTGGACTTCAGTCCTTGACGTTCCTACAACCATTCTCCCCTCACACTCCAATGCTCCAAGCTGCAGGGAAGGGGTCTGGTCTCACCATAATGTCCTTGCAGTGCAGGGCTCTTAAGGGTAGAATACTAGAATGCTTATAATGCCAATAAATTAACCCAAAATACAAGGACACACACACACACACACACACACACACACACACACACACACACAGAATACAAGGTGGCTATTAGTATCTTACAACAATAAGGTAATATGGGTAATCTAACAATATTAATAATATAAAATGTGTTGACATCTGGGCCCAGATATTCAAACTGCGCCAGTCTGAGGCGCAAGCCCCTGCGCTGCTCAAAATAGTTGCGCGGGGGTGTAGCGAGGTGATATTCAAAGGGTTGCGCTGTTGAGCAACCTTGAATATCAGCCCCGAAACCACAGCACTTGGCAAGATGGCGCAGTGGAACTTGCGCCATCGCAAGTTGCCAGAGTTGAGCATTAAACTTGCGGTGGCGCAAGTACCATTGCGCCATGCGCAAATTTCCGATATTCAAAAGGTGACATGCAAATGGGGCCATAATTTATGCAAGGCAGGGGGGGCCATTTGCATCTATTTATGGCCCCATTTGCATGCCATTTGCATGTAGGTGCGCCGATCCCCGAGGACTTGCTCCTGGCCACCCTGCCAGGCAGCAGCCGTCGGGGACCGACGCCTGTCAACTCCGATCGCCGGGCATCACAGTTACATGACACCCCCACATCTCCCAGCCCGATCCACGGGCAGAACCTGTGACCCCAGTGCCCGATCGCGGGCAGAACCTATGACCCCCAGTGCCCGATCGCGGGCAGAATGTAACCCTCCCCAACCCGAATAACTCCCTGGTGGTCCAGTGGACCGTAAAGCCCGATCGCGGGCGAGAATGTCTGCTACAACCCCCAAACATCTCCTGATGTCTAGTGCCCCCACCCACCCACGAAGCCCCTCACCGCTCCCCCGCGGCGGTGAGCGACGGCATCCACCCGCCGCCCGCGCCCATGACTGACTGTCCGGTGGGGCTGCCGCCCATTGGTGCCAGGCTACAGCCAATGGGCGTGCAGCCATACCGTACATGACAGTCCAGATTTTGAACGATCGTTCACAAATCTGGACTGTCATCTCATATAAACCGCCGTGGCTGGCAACGCTCAGGCGTGCAGCCGGTCGTCGGCTCGGCGGTGGCGAGCGGGCAGGGTCTGCCGCCCGCCCGCCGCCTGCGCAGTGAAAGAACCATGGAAATGGTGAGAACACCAGGAAGACATTTGAGGTGTGACGTCTGCCGCGATCGGGCTTCCTGCTGAACCACCAGGTTCGAGAAGAACCCCGATGCCAGCGATCATAGAAATTCATCAGGTTCTGCCCGCGATCGGCTGTGGGAGATGTGGGGGTTTCATAACTGTGATGCCCGCGACCGGGCTGGTGGGGGCACAGGGACCGAGTTGGGGCCAGGGGTGGCAGCTGCTGTGTTGCGCCTGCAATACAGCAGCTCACCTGTGGGTGGCCCTCAACTTGATCCTTTTTTGTGCTCAAGGTTGTGCAGGCGCAGGTTGTTAAGGATGCACAACTCTGCACAACCCGACTGAATATCAGGTTGCGCAGGTTATGCATGGTTCCTCCCCCTCCTGTTGAGCAAGCATTCATTTGCATTGCTCTTTTGCGCAACCTGTTGCCAGTGGAGCAACTGCCTCCTGCTGAATATCGCAGAATGGCGCAATGTAGGACTTGCGCATGCGTAACCCTGTTGTGCATGGAGCAACCCTTTTGAATATCTGGGCCCTGAAGTTTATATGGTAGTTCTCAAAATACAAACCCTTTTTTAATGAGCAACTCTATTATACTAAAAAACACTTGAAAACAATAGATTTACACTAATTTTGTTTTATTTATTTATTGATTGACTTATTAATTCAAATTTTGTTAACTATTGTTTCTAGGTTGTTTTTTTTTTTGCAGCTGGACGACTACTAAGATATAGCTATGCTGTAAATCTTGGAAAGGAACACTGAAAAAAGGATTCTCTTGTACTCAAAATAGATTGAGGGAACAGCTTATAATGGGAACCACTTTTACATTCATAAAACTTTTTGACAGAGACTTCTCTGCAGCCGAATAGAACAGCATAGCAATAGACCCCTGGATTTTGCATTATGCCCCATTAAGTCATTAAGTCTTAATTGTTGGTAGTTTGTTACCAAGGAGAACATTGGGTCACAGTGTAGTAATGTAAAGTGAGGGAGGGAAGGAGATAGTGGCTTAGGCTCACATGGGGTTTCGTTTGTCAATCGTAGATTCTGCTTTCACAGTTTACTCTGACTACATGACTGTGACTGCAGGTTAAAAACTGTGGGGGGACTATATTATGTTATGTTCTATATTATAGTTATTACAGGATTTATTAATTTAGTTTTTGTTTACTGAGTAAGTGCACTAGCCAACATAATGACTATTTTCAGGCGTGACCCGGGACTGTACAGCATGATGAACAAATACAAATACATTTCAAGGTGAGGAGCAAACACTTTTCAAGGAAAGGAGCAAATGCACAAAGATGCACAGGAAAAATACAACATAACAGAAGTAGTGGGCAGCATTACAGGTTCTCATAGTAGTGAAAACATTTTTAAAGTGGTACAAATAAAGGGAACTGAAACATAACAGTATACAATGGTAAGCAAGAAGCAAAACAACTAGCAATTGTTATAGGGATAAAACACAGGATAATACAGGCAAAAATACAGTAATAGTAGAAAAAAGGTTGTCAGATCTAACTGAAATAAAATCTATAGGATAAGAGAGGAGGAGGAGGGCAGGAGGAGACAGTATGGTAGCACAGTGAGAAGCAGGTAAGGAAAGGAAGGTAGAGTAGCAGGAATAAGGGAGGACATGTACAGGAGGAAGGGTGAAAAGGTGGAGGACCATGCAAGAGAAAGACAGGACAGAGGAATCGTGGCAGAAAGGAACTAGAGTGGAGATACGGGAGGGGGGGATAGGGTTTTGGGAGAAGGAAAGGTCTTGCTGGGTAGGCAAGCCTACAAGACCAAGAGAAAGAGGTCAGGAATCGTACAGAGAAGAATAGGGAAGGATAAGAGAGCATTAGGGCATAGAAGTATACCAAAACTATCAGGTGCGGTCAAAACAAGTGCAGTGGCCAGTACAGGATAGATAATGACGAAGCTCATTTTTCAAACACTGATGGGACCCAGCCAATTTGAGTTCAGGTGGAAGAATATTCCAGAACTGTGGAGCCACATACTTGAAAGCCCCAGTGCCTTTAGTGGTAGAGCATCTGGGAACATTGAGTAGAGATTTGTCAGCAGACCTCAGATCATGAGAGACTGTATGAGGAATTAGCAGCTCTGCCAGAGACTTTGAGGTTTTGAGCCTAACAACAGAGTCAGTAAGGGAACCAAGATAATATTGCCTTAATGATGAAGGGGAGAGCCATCCCAGGTCATCATAAAGCTGACAGTGGTGCTTTTCATAGACAGCAAACATGTACCACAAGATTCCTACCACCATCTTTTTAGGCATTCCAAACCTATCACTAATGAGGGACTGAACTGTGGCAAACTCAGTCAGTACACTCATTTATTTACCATCGCTTTCATTTTTTTTCTTGGCTTCCCAACATCTGTTTAAAAGTAAATCACTGCATCATGACATCTTGAGATTCTACTTACAGCTTTGCTTTTCTGTTTCTAATGCTTTTCTTTTCTATTTCTAATGCGTAAATTTACTTTACATTTTATAAGTCATATACTGTCAACAAGAGTTATAATTTAAAGTTAGTTAAAGAAAGTTTTTTGATATGTATCATGTGCCTAAGATACTAACACTGATGCTATTTAGATCATGTGGATGTTTCCCTTTAAATGAAGAAGCAATCTTCTATGCATTTTATGCATATTCACTCCAGTTATACCACAGAATTTTTTTTTTAATTTATATTATGCAGTTTTTCAGATAATTTGTTCCACCCCCGACCCCCGAGTCAGGGATTAGTTAGAAGGCATTGCATGGTGATTGTGGTATCCATACAATGAGGGGAGAAACACTGGGCTTATTCTCTCCCAATGTATCAACTACCGTACATGCACTGCTGTATGAGTGATGGCTGCATGTGCAGCAACAGTAAATAAATCATTGAGACACATTTTCAGCAATCACTAACACAGTAGTGCATATATGGTAGTTTTTCTAGCATCAATGTTAGTTTTGCTAAACAAGTGATGCCGTTTTGCATTTATAGCTGAGTCTTACCATTTTAAGCACCTGCTGCATTTTTCTAAAATGCATACTCTTACAGTGTATTGATGTAGGTTTGGCAGTTCATGTCTATATTCTTTTTAAATCTACTGTAATTGATTGAGTCAAATAATTTCCTGCCAGACAGTCACAGGTAAATTGTGTTATGTAAAGAAGCCTTATAGAAATGAACTTTTGTACCTGTTCCTGTATTAAACTTAACACTATACAGTATCTGCTTTGATGGCTCTATTGTTTCTGATTTTTTCTTTTTAAATGTTAAGTACACACACACACACACACACACACTATATTTAATCCTTATTTAATGTAACCTACTCTTCGAGACTGGAGATATTGTATGCACTGCTCCGTTGTATTGTTAGCATACAACATTTTACTAAAATGTTAAATCAGTTATAGGGTTCCAAATTGGAGCCACAGACATTCAGTACCTTACGGCTTACCCTTCATTCCTTGTCTACCCATTGCCTTACACGTTCAGAAATTCCATTCAGAGAAAAATAACAAGCAGATTTAATGATTTCTAGTGGTCAATCTATACCCGTCGTTCCTACTGGCCTGGTGTCCATTTAGCAAAATTATTTTGGTTACATGGAGAAAAAAAAGACAGAGGTGCAACTATTTCATACTATGCACCTGCTCTGAACATATTTGTGAATATCCTGCAGGTGATTTCATGAATTATATATAGTAATAGAATTCTAAGTAAATAGCATGTTTTCTTTTTTTGTCATCAAACAAAAAGTATTTAACTGTATGGACTTCATCAGTAGCAAGAACTGAGAAAGAACAAGTGCAAGTATGTAGGGATGCTGCATGCAATTTTTGCATGAAAGCTATTTCTGAGAATTCCACTATGGGAAGATGGAGCGTGAAGCTGCAGCAGTAAGATGCTGGATGTACAGTATACTGTATATTCAACAACGCTGATTCCATGAGTGAATTTATGTCTGTAAAGTAATGTTTTAATGAATAACAGGAACGTGCCTGGCAACTACTTAATTTAAGACTATTGCAAACATTATGTTGTCTAGTTACAGCTACAGTATAATGGTCTAAGACATCTGTACCAGATCAGTTAATTGTTCACATCCAGGTTTGACAGTTCACATCTATAGTATATTATTATTAAATCCATGGTAATATATTGAGTCAAAACATTTCCTGCCTGACAGTCAATAGCAAATTGTGCTGTTAAGAAGCCTCACAGCAATGAACGTGTGTACCTGTTGCTGTATTAAACTTACTGTTGCACTGTACCGTATCTACTATTGTGGCTGTATTGTTTCTGATCTTTGTTTTTTAAAGTTAAGCAACATGAGTAACTTTCTTGACTACTATTAAGAGTTCCTTTAAAACTTAAATGCACAAGCATGGATATAATAGCTACTGTAGATAATGCATATTATACCGTTAATTTTTTATGTGAGTCAGCCTGTATTAATTATGAAAATATGGTACACACACACACACACAAACAAAATTTCCAAGTTACTGTACAGTACATCTGGACAATTTTTTTCTACAACCCCCACCATTCCTGTTGTACAATGTTTCTTATTTTTGATTTTATATCCATTCATTGCTTGGTGGTGACATTTGGTAATGTCTCTCAGCAAGTTGAGTGGTTGTGGGGAAGCATGCATGAGTAGCATGACATGTCCTTTTTGCTGAGAACCCACTTTGCTTACTTTAGCCTTTGGCCAAGACTTGTTACTGTATTCAAGGCAGCTATGGGAACCCACAGAATAGTAACTTAAAAGATTGTGTGCGAGTGACCTGCATTGCAAGCTTAATTTTACTGAATTTTAATTTAATCTTTTACATAGAAACATAGACTTTGACGGCAGATAAGGACCGTTAGGCCCATCTAGTCTGCCCATTTCTCTACCTACAGGATAGGCCGCAGATCCTAGTTAACCAACAGCCTATTTCTTCCTACCCCCCACAAGAATTGCATTATGTCTGTCCCATGCATTCTTGAATTCTCCCAGATTTTAGACCCCACAATCTCCTCAGGAAGGCTGTTCCATGCATCCACTACCCTCTCTGTGAAATAATACTTTCACATTGCCCCTGAACCGCTCTCCTTCTATCTTTTAAATTGTGTCTCCTTGTTCTTGCAAGTCTCTTTTTCTGAAAGATGCTACCCTCTTGGACTTTGTTGATTCCACTGAGGTACTTAAAAGTTTCTATCATGTCCCCCCTCTCCCTTCTTTCCTCAAGGGTATACATATTAAGCTCCTTTAGTCTCTCCTCATACGGCTTCTCTTGCAGACCCTGCACCATTTTAGTTGCCCTCCTCTGGACTACCTCTATCCTGTCTATGTCCTTGCGGAGATGGGGTATCCAGAACTGGACACAGTACTCCAGATGGGGTCTCACCAACTGTCTGTACAGAGGGATAACAACTTCCTGTTTTCTGCTGATGATGCCTCTCCTATACATCCGAGTATACCCCAGCCCTCCTTACTGCCTTCTCACATTGCTTGCTAACCTTAAGGTCATCTGATATGATTACCCCCAGGTCCCTTTCCTTTTTGTTGTTGTTACTACCTCCCACCATTGTGTATTCTTCCCTGGGTTCTTGTTTCCCAGGTGCATTATTTTGCACTTCTTTGCATTGAATCCTAGCTGCCGTATTTCCCGACCATTCCTCCAACCTTGCCAAGTCCCTTTTCATCCTTTCCATGCCTCTTTGTGTATCAACCCTGTTGCAGATCTTTGTGTCATCTGCAAAGGGCATACTTTTCCTTCCAGTCCCTCTGCAATGTCACTGGTATGAGACATTAAAAGGACTGGACCCAATACTGAACTCCTGCGGTACCCCTAATAACCCCCTTCTTCAGAGTGGACTCCATTTACAATTACCTCTGTGTCCTGTTGTCCAGCCAATGTTTTACCCAGGCTACCACCCTGGGACCCACTCCGAGGCTGGTTAATTTGACTAATATCTTTGTGGGACTGTGTCAAATGCCTTGCTAAAGTCTAGGTAGGCCATGTCACAGCCCCTCCCTGGTCTACTACTTTGGTCACCCAGTCAAAGAAATCTATTAGATTCGTCTGACATGACCTTCCCGCTATGAACCCATGCTGCCTTGGGTCCTGTGCTCCACTGGCTTCTAGGTACTCAACTATTCTTTCCTTCAGAAGTGACTCCATCACTTTCCCTACCACAGAGGTCAGACTGACAGGTCTGTAGTTTCCTGCCTCTGTCTTGGTCCCACTTTTGTGAAGGGGAATCACATCCGCCTTCCTCCAGTCCTTGGGTACCACACCATCCTCCCATGATTTATTAAAAAGAGTAGCCAGTGGTTTCACTAGTTTTAATTGGGTATGGTCACTTTTCCACTCATTGTCTACCTCCTTCCTCTACCCTCCCCCTCTCACATTTTTTATTTTGGTTCATCATCTGCCATTACAGAAGTTATATCAATCTGGCTTATGGGGTTAGAAAATGTAATTGTACTGTAACTGTGCCACATTGTTATGTCCTCACTGGTCCTGTAAACTTCAACTGCTTTAACATAACTACTAAACACAAAAATCGGAAGCTTGTGTTGCTATTCCTTCATTTGTTTCTTGATTCCATGCAGTTAGCATCACAACTTCTGAAAGTTTTTGTATTTATTATTGGCACACTGTGTCACGGTCCTTAATCCCCCCCCCCACACACATACACACAAACACACATCCAGTATAAAAGTAAATTGTGATGGCCTTTCTTACATTCTGTTGCCTTATGGTGCAGCACTCAGTGTGATTTTAATGAGCATCTTCACAGTGTTGAGAAAGCTGAACAATTTTGTGATTGCAGACATACTAAGCACCGACTGTACTTACAGTAACTACTTCAGACATAATTGTCTTGGCAGGTGGAGAAGGGACTGGTAGTGAATGTCGTGGATCATGCCACATCAGAAAATTTAACATGTTATTTTTTGCATATACAGGAACTTGTCAGATGTTTGTTTAGGATGTACCCCCCCCCCATTCATCCATCCACATAATGCTGCAATAGCAATCTACTTGAGTAAAGAGCTGTGAAATATAGTAGATTTGTACAACCTGACATGAGTTTGATCCCCCACTAACTCGACCTGTAAAATTTTAAAAGGCAGCAGTATCAGACTTTCTCTCCCCAAAGAGTCATGACAGCATAGGAGATATGGAGATATTTTTATTTGGATGCTTCATTTGATTCAGTAACCCCAAACAAAAAAAGGGGGGCAGACCGAGTGCTGGGATATTCCATATCTCCTATTTATTTTGTGAGCAATGCGTTCCACATTAGGAATATGAGAAAAATAAGCCCCACATTGTTGACTCAAGACTCATTCCTACTTAATGCTGTAATATCAATCTGAGTAAAGAGCTGTGAAAAATAGCAAATTTGTACACAATGACATGAGTTTGATCCCCCACTAACTCCACTTGTAAAATTTTAGCAGGCAGCAGTATCAGACTTTTTCTCCCAAATAGTCATGAGAGGATAGGAGATATAGAACATAGGAGCCCAGTCATGAAAGCATTTTATTCGGATGCCTCAGTTGATTCAGTAACCGCAAAAAAATAGGGGTTGCCCATATCACTACAACCAATCTAATTATGTCAAAATCATTCCATGCCACCTACTGTTGCACCTAAAAACACTTTGGAAACAAAACTGGACATTTCAGGGCTTGGATGTGCTGTGGTCACCACCAGGTGGTTTACCGGGGAAGTGTATTTTGGATATAACTATAACATGCTGCACCAAGCTTCACAGTGCTGCAGAGAGTGGCATACTAAGTGGTGCAGTGCCACACTGACCAGTATAACACAGTACCAGTCAACTTATCTGTAGCAACCACAGTAGGCACCAATGCTTGACATCATTGTGGGCAGCCCTTGGCTAGCAAACATTTTCATGTGTTCCTAGTGCCTGGAGTTCATTCCAAAGGTGTTGACTATTGGTGGAGAGACTCTCAAAGATTTACTGTTACAGTAAATACATAACTGTTTCTAAATTTGGCCAAGCAGATTGCTCTTCGTAATTCATCTCATAATCAGCCCTTCTGAATTCTATCTCATCACTGCAGTGCAAAGTGCTTGACATCACCATTGCCATTCAAAAGTTATAATGCATTACTCTTACAAGTAACGCATCTGTGCAGCTCATTGACAAAGGTAGATCGTCTTCCCTTTCCTCGTGCCTGTCCAGAAATGCCTGACCTCTGGCTTTCTTCTGCCCCTTTATGGACATATGGGCTATCGTCTGGTAATTAAAAATAGTTGAGTTTTACATAATTTCAGTTTGATTTCTATTCTGAACAGTGATTCCCTCCATCACTGTCCAAAGGACCCAAACACTTCAATTCCAGTAGCTATCTTAGCCTAATGTTCTTCTGACAAGCAGCAAATGACTTTATCTAATTTTCCAGAATGTCTTCTACCCAATCTGTATATAGTACTGTTTGGCTTTAAGTTTAATGTTCTCTGCACTACAGTCTTTACCTCTGATTCCACATCTACAAGCTAGAGCAACCTACTGCTAATATTCCAACAAACCTTTCACATGACAAACCCTTCTTCATATCACAGCTAACTACAGCATTAGACTGTTTTTCAATGTGTAAAGACCATTGCAAAGGTGCTTGTCTCAATGGATAACGCCCTATATGAAGTTGAATTGAAACTGAATGCAGTTCTGACAAGTACCCATAGAGGTCTCCATACTCAAGAAACAGTTTAATCTCCTTTACTAGAACACTTGCATCTGTATGACAGAAATTTGATCCTGGAAGGAGGTAACAGCTATTGATGTCTACAATGGCTCTAGTCAAAAATGTTCTTCTCTCATTCCCTCCTGAATCAAGCCCTGGTCAGAGCCAATGTGGCTGCTTCAAAGAGGTGAGACCAAGTGAAAATTATTTGGAGCTCCCACCACAGTTGAGAAAGAGCCCAGTGTGCCCAAGATGGACACCATGAAAGACGTGCGCATGCATGATATTCCCACATGTGCAATGAGTTCATGGTGGCCATCTTGGGCATGGTGAGATCTTTTGTTTCACCTACAACTGCGGGAGTGATGGGCAGAAACAAAATAGTGCCCAAGCAGGGGGAATTTGCAGCCCATAGAGGGCAGGGGCTGTGGAGAACTTTCCCACCAGCACTGACGGGCAGCATGGTGGATACAGGACCACAGCACTGTGGAAGCACAGAGCTGAGTTATCTGGTCACATGCTTCCAGATCCTGTTTTCACTCTTCTGGCAAAATGCCTTCATGGCTCAGCTAATGCAGCCATAATGAACAAAGAACTGATGAGAACTCCTAAGCAATATTTATTACAATGAATGTATGCAGCCCAGAATCAACACCTAACAACTTTCTTTCATGTTAAAGACTACCCAGTGATCTTCAAATCCTATTCCTGAAGGATGCCAACATCAACATGACTACAACAGGATTCATGTATCTCACTCAAAACCTTGTTTATTTTCTAGATTTTGACTCCCTAGATTAGCTGGGTCAGTCCTTCACAGAGGAGCTGCAACATGTGCTTTGGAAACAAATGTTTCAAAACATATCATCAACTATATTCGACAATGGCAATAATCATGCTACAAAGCATATTTGGCAATCAAACAACATTTGAAATACACTCAGACAGCTCTCTACATTATACCATCTTGAAGTGAATGCCAACAGAGGTCTTGGATCCCTAGAGGTGTCCTCCTAAAGAGGTTTATCCTCTCCTCCATTTCAAAGTTGCTACATGTGAGTGCTCAGCCATATACCTAGCTCTTGTTTTGGGTGGTCTTGTTTCCTTTAGCCTGGGTTTAGTGACCAAGGCACCTGCTATAGGATGGAAACAGTCAACCAAAATCCACCAAACAATTCATGCTGCATAAGCATTTCATATCTCATGGACAGCCTCAGTGAATACAACTAAACATTAAACAACATTTTTGACAATATTACATTGAATGAACTACACATTGCATGTTTGTTTTGCTGTTGTCCTTTGCAGTCTGGTTTTGTAACAGCCTATCTTGAGATCCAGTCTTCTTAAACATATAGTTCATTTTTGTAACATTACTATTTTTTACATTTAATCTGTGCTAGATAATCAACTGTATGTTATTGTATATTCTAATAACAGGAATATTTTGAGACACCATTTTGATGAAAGTTTCATTTAAAATTCTACAAATAAAAATAATCACATCTGGCAACATTGTAATTGTATTATGAGACAATAAATTACTTATGCTACAACTAGAGCTGTACAGAATTTTCAAAGTCCACTTCCACCACAATTCCATTAAATTTCATTTCAACTCTCCTGCCATATTTTGTTGAATTCCATGAAACATTGATTCCACCATTTCACATAATTGAATATAATCCATGTATTCTTTTTTTTTTTGCAGTTTACATTGTTTTTTTTCTCCCTTTTATTATTTTTTTTATTGTTGATGCCGAAGAATTACAATGTAAAACAATTTTCTAAACACATAATTCATACCTACTTATCATAAATTCTTGGCATAAGCAGCATAAAAAAAATAACTTCACATTTATTATCAAACAAACAGGTAAGTTATGATCGCAAAAGAATCAATTTAGCAGGCTGCAGCAATGATGGATACTTGTATCAGTTTAAAGTCTCCTGGAATTCATCAGAGTTCATCAGATCAGTAAATGGAGACCACATTTTATCATAAAATGTCAAATTGTTATTTACACTATAATGGACTCTTTCCAATCTGTGATTCATAATCATAAAATTGTTCGATGTAACAAAATCTGAGGGTGTCTGAGCCTTCCATTTTAACAGTATATTTTTAAAGGGCATTAGGAGCCCCAATCTAATAAATCTGTGATGAATGGGAAACATTGAAAGCATGGGGCCCCCATTACACAGAAGCTTCAAGGAGGAAGATTTAAGTAACACTTTACCAACTGTTTTAGAAAGAGTTTCTGATATTCTGTGCCACCAATTATCCAGCATAAGGCATGAAATCAACATATGTTCTAGAGTATCCACCTGATAGGGGCACCATGGACATTTATTAGAGCAATTAGGGTTCATAAGACTCAGCCCATGGGGAGTATAATATACTCTACGTAAAATAAAGAAGTAAATTTGTTGAAGTTTTGTTAATTTGATGCCCAAATTATTTAAACTGATGAATTTAGCTCACAGAATGTAGTTTACATTGGCTTTAATTTTTTTTATTTTTTTGCAGTTATTTTAACCAGAAGTAGCACACTGAACTGAAAGCTTGTTTACAGGTGCAACCTGAGAGCACAGGGAAGTTAAGTGACTTGCATAGGGTCACACAGTATGCAAGTGGGGGCTGTGGGATTCAAACCCAGGTCTCCAGATTTGTAGCTCATAGCCTTAAACCACTATGTTAATCTGCACATTAGTTTTCCATATCTTACATTGAAGTCAGTGTAAACCATGGAAAATTACTTAGTAGTTTTCATTGAATTTAATATAAAGTACAGAAAACTTTAATGTGGTTTACCTTGATTATTCAATGTAAACTGAGAAAATCTATTTCACAATTTACGTTAACTGTGGAAAATAATTCCCTGGTTTATATAAACTTTGGAAAATAATTTTGTGGTTTGCATTTAATTCTGCAAAATGGTTTTCAGAACTTAAAGGATTTGAAATAAGATAGTGGAAAGAATTTTGGAAGAAGAAATTCCATACAACTGGAATTCTGCTGGTGGAATACTGCATCCTGCAGAACCCTTGCTACCATCTATTACTACAACAACATCCTACAGTTCACAAATAAACACACAAGCAATCGAGGTTGGCCGTGGGCATCTATTTCTTGACAGACGACTGTATACTCCCTGAATTAAATATAAAATGAGTTGATAACTGCTAGATGGGCTGCTGATGCTGTGTTCTTCTCTTTGCTAACCCCAGATGTGGTTAGATATACTGTACTTTTTCTTCTCCATTATACTATTCCTTTGACACTTGGAGCTTTCAAAAGCAGAAAGTTCAAACACTGTAAGTGTCAGCTACTGTATATATCATTAACTGGTACAGACAGAGTGTATGCCTTATATTGTAAAGCTACTGTATAATTGATAGCCCTGCAATTTATTATATATTCATTTACTAGCATTGCTTTATGGTACTACATCCATGATTTCATGCTCAGTTTCACACCTGTGTTTGTTAATTAATCAAAACAGAGAAGTGGTTTGAGGTTTTGCTGATCTAATGGTTTCCTTGTTTGATGCTTGATTTCCAACTATGGGCCAGATATTCAAAACTTTGCTCCAGGACTAAATTAGCACTGAACAGCATGCTAAATTAACCCAGAACCAATAGCCCACTATATTCAAAAGGGATAGCCCCGGTGTGAAACTTGCTGAATATAGCATGTTAAAGAAGCTGGGCAAACTGGTCTGGAGTGCAGTGCAAACATAACGTGGGAAATAAGACAGTTCTGACTATATCAATCAGGAAGTGCAAACCACAACAGCAGCCCAGCGCACAGTGACGTGAAGGAAAGTAAAAGTGAACTATGGGCTAAATGTGTATGCTAGCAAAGGAGTGGATTCATTAAAGCTGCAATCACCAGCGCATGTGAAATTCTGCAGAAATGTACCATGTTTCTGAAACATTTGTGCAGCACAAACACATTTGCACAGGTTTTGCTCGGAGCTAAGTGCTCGCCCAGTGCTATCACCTTTGCCCGGGGCCAAAATTTGCTATATTCTAAAATGACATGCAAATGAGCCTTCTTAGGCAGTCTGTGGGCAAACATTCAGATTAGCATCTCATTATGTCCTGATTTGCATGCAGTTTGCCCAGTGCTATTGCAGGGTCTCACAGCTCCACCTGTAGGTCAGTCTGGAAGTGCATGGTGGTAGCTGTGCATTTTTACTGAGCTCATGATTGCACAAAGGCTACTGGCATTCTCACGCAATACATTTTTATGTTCACTTGCAAAGCATGTCAGCATATTAGTATTAGTCTGTACTGCGAGAGGGGTTCTGGAGGTGGGTCTCTCCTTCACCTGTCACAGCTTCAGAATATGAAATCTCTTCTCTAATTCTGCCCACTCTTCCTCCTACTCCTTTTGTCTTTAAATTCCTTGTCCAATCAGAAGACTGGAAAAATGCAAGCTGCAATGATTTCTAGTGTGACTCCTAATTCCTGTACTTGAAACCAGACTCGTGCATTTGGTTCCACTGCTCTGCTTTTACACTGGGGCACTGTGGCAGGGTAGAGAACTGAGTAGCCTCTTGAGGAACACTCAAAAAGGATCACTCTGGTTATCCATTTAAATGAAATGAAAACTGTTTTAGTTTCAATAACATGCAAAATCAAAGAGCTTTGTATTCAGCTTTACAAAAAAGGTTTTTGCAGTTCAGTCTCTCGCTGTATCCCCATATCAAAAATAAAACCTCCCCCTCCGTATACAATGAGGTCATAAAAGACCAACTTCAAAGCATGAGAGGTTTGGTACAAATCCTCCACTGCCCCTGTCAAACCCTGTGTTGCAGGGTTGTGAAGGCGTTTACAGGTGAATGGAGAATGATGGAGATACACTCCATCGCAGGCACTGTCAGCTTTTAGTATTTATTTTTGGTCTTATGGGACCAGTGTGCCTGTCAAAGACTTTATACTTGCTAACTATGTCTATGCTGCCCATTTTGCAGTATGTATTACTTTATTATTTATTTTCAGATCAGAATATGATTTTACTTAGTCTGAGCTTCTTACCTCATAGCTCACATAAGGTTCTGCCCACCCAATGCCTCTGAATGTTCCTGAGGATGAGGCAACAGATGTCTAAACAAAGTGGACCCAAGCTGACGTAAACTCATGCATGCAAGTATAATGCATATTTTAAGCATGCGGAGATAAACATATTGGGCCCTATTCTGAAAGCCATGGCAATGGCACATGGTGCCTACACCAAACATATATGGTACAAGTGGCACCTTGCACCCAACACAGCCCTCAGAGCTATTCTCAGAGGCAGCCTGTGTCGAACACAGGCTGCCTGACCCAAATGGGGCTTGTGCCAACTATGCACCCAAAAATGGGCTGCTATCTGGTGCAAGGGGGAATGTAACAGGCCCAGGCTGCCACATCCCTGAGAATGGTATTCATGAAACTCTCTCAGTGGGAGAATTTCCAAGTTCCCTAAGACCAGACATTGCTGGTCTAAGGTACTTAGATACCTCCCCACCGGGAGAGTTTTCCTGTATGCTGCAGTGTGCCACTGTCCGTGACCCACACAGTGCCCACATGTATGTCCTAAACAATTCCCCCAACCCTGGGGGAGTAGCAGCCCCCCTCCCTGAACCCAGATCATGCTGGCACTGACCTAACACATAACCCCCTCAACCCTAGTGTGGTCCCCCTCCCCAAACCCCAATCATGCAGTAATGTAAATATAGATATAACACCCACATCCCTGGTGGTATAGTGTCTCCCAACCCTCCCCACCCTTGCCAGTAGTAACCACCACCCCACCCCTCCAATCCTGGCTTGGAGCTGTGACCAGCGCAACCCACCTCACACCTCCATGGCTGGCCACTGACTGAATTGTTATTGCCAGTATTGTAATGTGTATGTGAGTGTACATATTACAGTTCTCACAATGACAGTTCAGTCAGTGGCCAGCCGCAGAGGTATGAGGTGGGTTTTGCTGGTCACCAGCTCTGAGCCTAGTTTGAGGTTGCAGGTTGGTGGTCTCTACCAGCTGGGGTGGGGGGCCACCATACCACCAGAGATGTGGGTGTTATATCTATATTTACACTACCACATGATCAGGATTCAGGGGGTTACACTATGGTTGTGGGGGGTTATGTGTTACATCAATGCCAACATGATCAAGGTTTGGGGAGGGGGGTGCTAAACCACTAGGGCAGTGGGGAAATCAGCAGTATGGGTGTTGCCAGTGCTGGTGGCCAAAGGCAGTGCTTGCCCCAGCCACAGGGAGTCTGCGGCAAACATCTCTAGTGCACTGTGTGTTTGGTGCACAAGTGTGGTTGCTGTAGGTGTTGGGACTTAGGTGCCAGGACACCTCCCGTACCAGAATCTGGTGCAAGGTCCCTGGCACACTGAGTTTTGGTGCAAGCTGCTGTTTGGTGCAGCTTGCACTGATCGAAGCCCCCTTTGAAAATAGAGCCCATTGCCTGAAAGTAGGTTTTGACCTGAACATGGCAATATGTTTTATATTGAAAAATGAGCATGAGAACACTTAAAACTATTGGTCTGAAAACCGTAACTGTGACTCAGGACATGTGCATTAGCCTCAATGCTGCTAGGGGTATGGTAGGTTCCATCTTCATCATGCATAAGCTAGAATGTTAATGTAGGTGTTGATGTAGTTAAACATTTGAATGGGCTAGGTCAGGTACTGGGGTGATGATAGATGAGAAAAGTTGTTTCTAGTGGAGGATTAGTTGAGGTATGAGTGAGAAAAGTATTAGCTCATAGAAAAGGATGAGTTTGGAGGTGTTGAGGAAGTTGAGGATGCATAAGACTGGTGCATTTCCCTGATAGTTCTCCAACACAAAGAGTATGAAGTGCTGTTGCTGTGGAATGTAAAGGGAAAAAAGCTGACTATAGTTACAGTATGTTTTAATGTACAATGCTTCCTGTTTGATAGAATAATGAGAGGGAAATGTGCACAGTTCTGTGCTCCATTCTGATTGGCTCTGGAATGTACTTGTTCATAAGGAAGGTTTTTTTTTAAGTCTGACGGGATTTGTGCATGGATGTGTGCCATATGAATTGTAAGATATATCTGGTGATGAGTTAGTGGAGATGCTGGAGTTAAGAGAACTGAAAAAATTATGTGAAGGAGGGAATCTAATAGACATGAAATTTACACTGTGGAGAAGGTACTGTAAAGGAAGAGGAGAAAGAAAACAGTAAATGCTATACTCAAAGGAATAGATTGCTTCCTGACAAAATGAAAAAAAAGGCTTTATTTAAGAACTACCTTTAGTGAAAAGGAACTGTAAGTCATGATTTATGTATTTTTATAATATTTATTTGTTTAAAGCTGGCCTTTGGCACAGTGGCAAGGCATCAACTTGTGGTGCTAACATCCCGGGTTTTGAGATGGACTCGGGAGTTGGAGGGCAGGCCGGGGGGGGGAATTGAGCATCCTCGGGACTGCTCCCCTTCTCCAGTGGGAGGGTGGGGAGAGTGTCCAGCGCTATAGAGACCTCTGGCAGATGCTGGGGGTACCACTGCAGCTGGCACCGTTCTCTGTGGGGGTGGGGAGGATGCTGGACATCACTGCACATCAATGCTCTCAAGGATCTACATTCAAAATGCTGCCATCTCCCTCTATGAGGCTTTGTGCTCTGTGCCCATCTGTTTCCCAACCCCTGCCAGTGATAGATGTTTGCCCACCAGTGCGTGTCCCGGTCCCGTGGCCCCACCCTGGGGGGTAAGCCAGGGGGTTCCTCCAGTAGGGGATTCCTGATGGATTCCTGACTTCAGATCCATGGATCTGGGGACCAGCCAATGATCCTTCCAAGTGGGGGCAAGCCTGGGATCCAATCGCCATGAAGGTAAGTCGGGGGATGGTCAGAGCTTGAGGTAGCAGGACCTGAGGTCTGGGTGGAATGGCGCATAAAGCTAAGTAAATAGCAATATATATATATATATATCTTTGTGCAAACATTTACTGAATAATGGCCCCATCCATAAAGTTGGCCCAGAAATGCATCAGAGGTGTGTATTTGGGTTGCTGAGCTTCATGTTCATTAAGGGACATACACGAGATGTAATCCACAGCACCAGCCCCCACCCTTCCACACAGATAGCTGTGCAAAGGGGCAAGTCAGTTATTGACTGGGGACTGACTTCTGGCTTACAGTCAGATGCTTGTAGCACTATGAGGGTGGATTCCTTGCTCCTGATCTTCTTGCTCTTGGAGCAAGATATTGTGGAATATGGCAGTGCAACAAAATGGAAGGCAAAGGTGCACACAGATGCAAGAGTTTCTAGTCAGGTTGCCATCTTTATTCCTAACAGATCCAAACATACACAGAGCATGATAAGAAATGGCAACATGGATTACAACATGCAGCCCATGCATTACAGCTAACATAGCATCTCATGACTTCCGGGTAAGTAAGCCAGATATTCTATATTCCATCACTTTAAACTAAATTTGGTTTAAAAGCATTAACAGTTCCTAACTTCAGGGCCAAGGCAGAGTAGTTATTGACCAGTACAAGCTCTAGAGATTTTTCTACCCCTTTGTTAAAACTTGTGCTAACTGGCAACACAATGCATAATTCTGATGCCCTTCTTCATCAAATATGATATCACTAGGATCAAATATGATATCACTAGGATCAAATATGATATCAATAGACTGGACAATGCTGATCTTCTGTATAGGCATGGTACATGCACAGTATTGGCCAAGCTTGACACCCTGTACAATAGGGCACTAAGATTAATTACTGGTGCCCCGTACAAGACTCATCACTGCTCCCTTCATGCTCTTCTTGGCTGGCAGTCCCTAAATACCAGGAGAATAAAACATGTGGCAATATGGACCTATAAAGCCCTAATTGGTAAGCTCCCTCAGTACATATCTAGCCTCTTAACCAGCATCCCTGGAAGTTATTCTCTCAGGAGACACTCCTACATATCACTCAACATTCCTAGATCTAGAACACGCTTTGGGTTATCATCTATAAGCCAGCTCTTTGTAACAGCCTTCAAAAATCCTTGAAGCTTTCAATTCTTGTTAAAATGGCAACCTTCAAAACATTACTCAGACAATGCATCAGGGACTCCTGCAACTGCTACTCTTAACTTCCTTCTAGTTTCCTAGCTGCCTGTACTTAGCTTGCCTCGTACTGCTCCTGTCCATCCACTTTCTAATAAATCTTAAAAGACTTCTTCCAGCTACTCCCCAGTTTTTTCTCCTATTCCTTCTTTTTTCTCTCCTCCTCTCTATCTTAACTAGCTCAACTGTTTGGGGTTTTTACCTATGTTCCTTTCCTCTGATCTTCTGATACATCCCTTTTGCTAATGATTGATAACACTTTATACTATAGGGAAATGTACATGTTCTCCGATGCACTTGGGCATTATATGCCCTGTTTATATATGAATGTATTGCAAATATGAATCATGTGATCGTTGTGTATACCAGTTTATAATGTTGTTATTGTTTATCCTTAAGACTTTGTATTATCTCTGTTGTTTTGTATCAATGTTGTTTTTGCTGCCTAGGTCCACTTTGTAAATAAGTTTCACTCAATAGTGTTTTACCTGGTAAAATAAAGACTGATTGATTGATTGATTGAATGATAACTGCTGCAGGTAGAACAGCATCATCCAGCATGGCTGCAGCTGAAATTTCTGGATTTTCCCAATGCTTCACCAAGTATATGACACGGGACAAAGTCCTCAGCTGACTGGAAGATTTCAGTGACAGCAAGTGATAATATATCAAAGGATGGCCAGTGCATGCCTCATGCATACCTCATAAGTCAAGAGGCCATGGGTTTCTTGCTTATTCTCTGAGACACAGAGAGATTTGGGATATCTGATGTCATGAACAATCACCCTCTCCCCGAAGAGAAAATTCAGACCTTTTTAGGAACCTTGTCATGTCCCTTCTGCTGCTGCAGTTGGTGCTTCTCTACAGTGTGGGACAAGTTCAGTGTCAATAATAACTGGGTACAAGGTTGCTGTTTCTAAAGCAACTGTGCAGACGTCTTCTGGGTGACTATGTTAGGAGTGTTTTGAAAGGTTAACAAGAAACATGCCAACCACTTGTTTGCAGATAAAGTCAGGTTTGCTTGTGATTAAACTTGCTTTTCTAGGCTTTCCTAAGTGTTTTGATTTTTTTTTTTTGATAACCGGGTAGGTACACTAGACACGAAAGTGACTATTTTCAGGCATGACCCGGAAGGTCAACAAGACAGTGAGATACAGTTACAATGAATACAGTGACAGGGTATATGCAATCATCAAAAACAAAAGTGAGAACAAAGATTGAGACAAATATTGGTTCAAGGCATGCAATGGTGTAAATTATACAAATAGAGATAAGTGCCCATGTGTAGACTATCATAATAATATCACAAATATAAGGTACAGAAAATGAGAAAAAAACATATGGTAGCAGGGTAACATAACAGCCTCCTGCAACTGAAAGGATATTATTGGTAGGAGGTGGGGAGAGAGGTAATAGTGAGATAGGTTAAAGGGAAGTTGAAAGTAGGCAGGGGTGCCAGCCTCATAACATAGAGGATACAGGGCAAACCACAGCAGCGGGAATCAAGATCTTAGGAGGGTTGAAACAGGTACATCGAGTACAAGCCGTAAGGAGGGAGCGGTGCCTCTTCTTAAAGGTGGTATGATTAGGGGCAAGGCGTACATCTAAGGGCAGCGAGTTCCAGTAGGAGGGACCCACGTGCAAGAAGCCTGATTTCCCTTTGGTAGTTTTACATCTAGAAATGCTCGTCAAGGAAAGGTCAGTAGATCAGAGACCATAGGAGATGGGCTGAGGGGGCAGCAGGGAGGCAAGGTAGGTAGGCATACTTGATCGCAGTACACTGTCCAGAAGGTTCCCAAGAGAGAGGCGACAGTGAGCAATGGGGGATGGCCAATTTAGGTCAGAGTACAGCAAGCAGTGATGTTTTAGTCTAGAGGATGCAGAGGCATAACGGCATATGTTGTTATAAGTAGTATCCCACTTATGAAAAGTTGCCTTAGAGGTATTTGTATAGATTATGGACCCGTAAGAAAGTGATGGAAGCAGGATTCCTCTGGCAATGGCAGTCCTAGCAGTGGGGGTAAGAGTATAGCTTGTTTTGCAGGCTAAGCCCAGTTTGGCATTTACGGCCTTACAGGTGGTGGTAATATGAGTGTCATAGGTGAGGGATTCATCAAGTGAGACACCTAGATATTTGAAATAAATTACCATCTCTAATGGATAGCCGTCGGCCCAATTGACCTGGAAAGATTCACGGCACTGTTTTAGTTTGATAGGGGATCCAAAAAGCATAGTCTTGGTCTTTCCAAGGTTGAGAATGAGCTTGTTTTTGGTGATCCAGGACTGAATATTTTGTAGGTCCATAGAGAGCTTAAGATTAACAGAGTGGACATCATCTGAGCTAGTGTACAGGACAAGGTCATCGGCATACAGCAACGATGAACAGGAAGATATAACTTGAGGAATATTGTTAATAAAAATCGAGAAAAGGAGGGGTCCGAGGATAGAACCCTGAGGTACACCAACATTTATGACTGCTTTTTCTGAGGTGGCAGAGTTGAATTTCACCGTTTGATACCTGTTTAATAGGTAGCTATGGAACCAGTTTATAACTCAGGGCGAGAAGCCCAGGGAGTGGAGATTGGTAATTAGAAGAGGGTGGTTAACAAGATCGAAAGCTTTTGTCAGGTTGATAAATACTGCACCAGTTTGACGACCCTGGTCCATGGCTTGAAGAACATCATTTATCAGTTGTAATAGAGCAGTTTGAGTACTATGGCCTTTTCTGAAACCGTGTTGGTTTGAGTGCAGAAGGTTGTATTTGGCAAGGTGTTCTGAGATCTGTGCTGAGATGAGCTTCTCAAGGATTTTATTTAATACTGACAGTATTGCTATTGGTCTATAGTTGGCTATATCTTTTTTGCCTCCATTTTTAAACACTGGCATGACTCTAGCCAGTTTCCATACCTCAGGCACTACGCCTTCCCTCAGGGACAAGTTGAATATAATGGACAGTGGTCCTGCAATGAAAGGTGCTGCAAGCTTTAGGAGTTTAGATTCGAGGCAGTCAGATCCAACAGCGGTGCTGTCTGATATGGAGTTTAGATGTTTAAGGACATCATTGTACGATATAGCTTTAAAGTAGAAAGTGGGCATCTTGGAAGTGTCTTCAGGGCATGGCGACCCAGGCATTAAGTTATCGGAAGAGAAAGCAGTTGTATAGCTCGAGAGGTCAGAGAAATGAGAATTAAATGCATTGGCAATGGTGCCTGAGTCATTACAATGGACACCTTTCAGTATCATGTCATTGTTTAGTAGAGTTTGTTTTGAACCGATGAAAGTCTTTACATGCGACCAAAATTTCTTAGGGTCGCCAGCAGCATCTAGTAGAAGGCCTTTACAGTACTGGCTTTTTGCAAGTCTTATTTGAGTTTTGCATTTTGTTCACTGTTCTCTATAGTTGTGATAATCCATTGGGAGACCAGATACTTTAAACTTTCTCCAGCATTTGTCCCTGTGTTTGAGGGCTGTGAGGAGGTCTTTGTGCAGCCATCTGGTTTGTTTACCATGAACGCGCCGAGTGATGACTGGGGTATGTTTATCTTGAAGGAGTACAAACCTGCTCAGGAAGGTGTGAAGGGCAGTTTCAGTACTTGTGGAATAGGAGACAGTGGACCAGTCAGTGTGAGACACATCGTATAGGAAGTGAGCCTGATTTAGATTTGCGTAGTTTCTGAAGCATATATAGTTTTGGGGGGACGTGGAGATTGTGGAAGTGCTCCATATGCAAAAAATTGGGGAGTGATCACTGATACAGTCCGGCAGTGTACCTGCATTAGCAATTCTGTCCACGTGATTTGTTAGGACCCAGTCAATAAGGGTGCTGGAGTCTGTGTTGACTGACACTCTTGTATAATCAGTAATGATTTGGTGCAAATTGTAGCTCTGTACTAGGGATTGAAGGGTGTCTTGAGATTTTCCAAGCCAGTTTAAATTTATGTCTCCGAGAATGATGAGTTCATTTTTCCCCACATGTGCAGCCGTATGGTCCAGCAACTCAAGTAGCCCTTTTGTACCATTATTAGCTGGATTGTAGGCACGGACAATATGGAGTTTCTTATCTCCTAGTCTGAGTATGGCATGGATGTATTCACATAGGGAGTTTTTCTTGTCAGATATCATAGTCATGCTTAGGTTGCTTTTGTAATAGATTGCGATACCCCCACCATGCTTAGGAGGTGGTCTGTCACATCTAAGAAGGGTGTAGTTTGGGAGCAGGCAAAAAGTATCTGGGATAGAGGGTTTTAGCCATGTCTCAGATATATAGAGCACATCTGGGTGGTTGTTTGCCACCCAGGCTTCAAGGTCTGCCTGATTTCGGAGAAAACTCCTAACATTAAGATGGACTATGTGAAGTCCTTTCATATTATATTCAGAGTAGTTTAGGGGTAATGTACCTGGTCCGGGACCAGGGTTTAACTCTTTGTCCCCAGACAGCATAAGAACCAGCAACATGAGGTACCTTAGCTTCTGCATGGCAAATTTAGGGCTACTGTGGCAGTAGGTGCGCCACTGTTTGGCAGCAGATGCGGTGGCATGGTAAATAAGTAGTTGAGGGAGGAGGGCAGGGGTGGTGTCAATGCCACATTCGGTTTGGATTAGCATGTTTGAGTATGTAAAATCGTTTAGACTCATGTCTCCATGTTGGTTATGATTTTTGGGGTTAGGTACATTAAGGATGCTTAGTAGTACCAGAGGCAGGATAAGAGAGGTCACAATGAGCAGTAGCCGAAACATACTGTAGGATTTCGTAGCAAGCATATTTTATAGGGCTGAGGCCAGGGATAGGGGATGTGGTAGAGGGCAAAGAAATATCTGTTGCAAAAAGGAAGCTATTTAATTTTTCACCTGGTATTAGCGCCCTGTGATCTGCCTAGTTTAAGAGCTTCATGAAACATTCATGGGAAGAAAGACAAAAACTACAGAATTGTCAGATGGGTGTGAGTGCATTAAACTGAAAAAGACAATTGGAAGCTGGATCCTGGGAAAACTACAATATGTGAGAAAAACTGTGTTAAATTGAAGATTCAAGCAGACAGAAATTGTGGGGTAAAGAGGGAAATAAATAGTTTCAGCCTTAAAAGCTACATATGTAAGAGATCAGAGTAGACTGGGTTAGAATAATATAAGCACAAATGTTGGCAGAATCGCTAGAATGAGGAGAAATTAGTGAAGGATTTATTGGGGCACCCCCTGTGGCTCGTGGAGTATAACGAGCCAATGGAAAAGTGAGGAGATAGAAAAATTGCCTGATTGGTCCCTTCACACTATAAGAGTAAATGCCCAGATAGGGCGGGCGGGTGGGGTGGTGGGGAGACGCCAAAGGCAGTTAGGGCTAGCAGCTCAGATAAGAGTGAGTGAGCAAGTGCCTGGCCCTATGGGCTCTACCGTGGAGCAAGCACCAGCTAGGAGTGAAGCCCGAGGTGGAGAGAGCCCAGATTCAAATTAAGAAATGTTTCACACTGCTGCTTCACTATTGCAAGTTAAATATTACAGTCTGCTGTTTAAACTGGAGCAAGTCAGTGTAACTAATGCTCCACACTCTGCCCGCAGTACAGGGAAAAAGGCGCCAATTTTTTAAATTGTGAAGGACAGTTCAGTTCATGCTGGGCAGAGGTGCCACGGGTAGGTCTCGTTTCTCGTACCTGGTTTCGTTTGCCGGTGGCGGCGTTTCTATCAGACCATTCTAATGATCCAGTACTGGATGGAATGGTAGGGTTAGATTGTGTTGGACGTCATTCAGTTACAGTGTAACTACACTGTAACTGCATTGCAATTGCAATGTAGTTGCATGAAACAGAGATGCATCTATAGTGTAATTATCCCATTGCATGTAATTAATGATTTGTTACATTGAAACAGACACTTAAAATAGAGTGTAACTATCATTCTGTTTCAGAAACAGCTTAAAGCCAAGTAAGGAGAACAGAACACCATTGCCTGACACAAATTCATGTGGCAGTCCCTACAGTGCAAAATGATTTTTTAACTGACTCACCATTTTTGTAGTAGCATGATTTGTTTATTTGTGACATATTTTACCAGGTAAGCAAGCAGAGTACATATAGGCTTGTTTCCAGCAATATCGGGGTGGGGGTGGGGAAGGAAATAAGAAGTAATTATAACACAGGCAATCCAATATAGAATAAAATAAATACAGTCAATGAAAATGTATACAGTGACACTAAACAATATGTATGAAATATTTGCCATGGAAGGTACAGAGGGGAATTTGTACAAGGCCCGGGGGGGGGGGGCTCTCATTTACATGAAGTATAGACAGGTTGTAAGGTACATACAGACTACAACAAACGCAATTAGAAAAAATTCCCAGGAGTGTTACAGAAGGGCAAAATCTATATAGTCCTTACAGGGCTGCAAAAACAACTGCACAACTCATATGCTAAGTAGGTATAACAATTTTGAAACCACCTAGAATACCAAATATAAAATATAGTGCTAAGGTAGGAAAACAAAATCTGTCTCTGAACCTGGGACAGGTCAGGAATTCACTTGTGTCAGGCCGGCACCCAAGGGCCCCCCCATAAACTTCATTATGTGCTACCCCGGGGCAATTATTACAAAGACAGAAGGGCCATGAAGTATTCCTTGATTGTGGACTTTGCAGACTTGAAACTGGATATGGCCATAAGGTAGAAATGGAGACTGTTCCATTTGTGAGCAAGTCTACACCTAATAGAGGTTTGACTCACATTAAAGGAAAACTCCATGTTAAAATCAAAAAAAGATATGTAGTACTACACTTATATTAGCTGATTTCCTCAAAGAGCGAATATAGCGAAAATAAACTGAGCGCAACTATAATCAGTTCTACAGTATTTTTTCTGTGTTATAACCTCTTCCCAGTATTTTGTATTTCCTCTGACTATGAGAGCTGTTTTTTCTAACTTTCCCTGTCTGTTTTATTGCCCTTGGAGGTTGCCATTCTGGTTTCTTTTATGGCCTTCTGTTCCAGACAGTCTTCCCAGGGTGCCCTTTGGTGTGATGTCTAATCGCCCCTGCAGGAAGCCAATGACTTGTTATAGGGTCTGTCACAGCTCAGCCACAGAAAGAATATTTATTTTCAATATACCATACCTGGAGAAGCATTTCAAATAAATAAATATAAATAAACCATCACATGTTATATGTTATCAATTGAATAGGTATGATGATCTGATCTGGGTAGTTTACTCAAAGCACAGAATATTACCTGGGAATAATGACCAGCTGGAGGAATTGATGACCCATGACCAGACTGAGGAATTGCAACTCTAGTAGGTTGCTATGTCTCATGGGAATGCCTTGAAATGAGCTTCTTATTGTGATTTTGAGCTGTACATGGTTGAAAAACTAATTGTAACTTTACATAAACTGTTTTCATTTTGTTTAATTGTGTTGTGTCCACGTGTTGGTTGGCAGTCCTTGTTAATGTATTTTTGTAATGTGGCATATGTTTGGATACAGAGTGAAAGAGCTCAAGGCAAAAAAAAGGTTTACTGTTTTCTGAGGCTTTTGTTTTTTACAGGTAACATGAAATATTTAACTATGGAAAACTAGAACAGTTTTAAAATATATAAATCTGTTTGTCCAGTAGCCAGTAGTTTTTTTTTTTTGCTTTTGACTTTTTGTTTGTGGTTTTGTAGTGCTACTATTGGTGAGGACAAGAAAGTCAACATTTCCTTTGCAGTATACTGTAGTAGAAGTGCTGTAGCAGCTTGAAAATATCTTGTCAGGGTTGTCATTTTTCCAGCTCATGTTGCCTGATCTGTCATGGGATTGTTTGGTTTTGAAATGTAGGAGCTGTTCTGCTGAATGTAAGCCATGAATTGTATCATGGTCTGCTTTCTTTACTGTCTTAGTCATTTCACCCTATAATTTTCTTTTCTTCCAGCTACTTGTCATATTTGGCAGAATTAATGAATCTGTTTTTGATATGCTGTTTGATTTATTTGTTATAGTCATTAGTTTTGGATCCGTAGTACATTATATTAAGTAATGTTCAAAGTAATGGGGAAACTCTTGCTTTTTTTTTTTGCTTTTATTTCTTCAATTCATGCTGAAACGCCCATTTTTGAAATACAAAATGTTCTTTAAAGAAGTAGGTTTTGGTTTTCCAACATAAAGAAGTTCATTCTTTTTTGTACTTTTTTTTGCTAGAATTTATTAGGACCATTTAGCTGGAGACAGTTTTAACTGTCTGTGTTGGTTATCTAAACATTGGTTTACTCCTGTTAATGCATACATTATCCTTCTAGTTCTGGATCATACTTGTATAAACCTTTGATACCCACTGCCTATTAGACTTTGTTACAATGGTGCCCAGAGTTAGGTTTCATCATGTCTAGTTATATCACTCAGTATCCTGAGTGAAGGCCAAACTGAGAATAGTCAAGGCAATCACTTTACACTGGCTTTTTTAATTTTGTAATTTGTCTACTGTCATCTGGAGCCCACACAGTGAAGAGCTAGTGGAGGCAAATACATAGACTGGAATATCCTAGCAAAGTTGATACAAAGAGACAGTCACTGGTGGAACAAATACAGGAAGCATTTCTGATCCAGAGGGTCACAGACTCCATTAGGGAGAGGATCATTCTGGATCTCATTTTGACTAAGAGAGAGAGAGTTTGGGTGAGGTCTGAGAAGGGAATCATTGGGTTTCAGTGACCACAGAATAGTGTAGGTTGAAGTTAAACTAAAAGTAGATAGGGTAAACTCCAGGACTAAGGTCTTAGACTTCAAAGGGGCAGATCTTGGGAAGATAAAGGTGTTGTTGAGGGAGAAACTGATGGATGTGTTGGCAATGGTATGAGCAGCTGGCAAATTTATTTTAAATTTTCTAACTGGGAAAGGTACACTGAGCCAACGGTTATTTCCAAGAGCATCCTGGAGGAAGAAAGAGGCACAAAATGGGATAAATAAGTAATAACAGAAAGAATTACATGGCACATAACATGCAAAAACATTATATATTTAAAGGAGCTAATGAATGAATGTAGAAACATAAAAAAATAGCATTCTGTCAATGCAAACTTACATACAGTAAATGGTAATAATATACAGTAAATGGTAATAACAATAAGTGGAAACTGTATAGAAGGTTCATATAAAACCCAGGCATGTAAACTGGGAATCTGAAGACTAAAAAAGCAGAAGAACAAAAGTAGGTGGCCTTGAAGACCAGCACTGGGGAGAGGCTAGAGGAAAGACTAGGAGGGGGACAAGAGTCTGTAATCATTCTCCAAGGAAGTAGCAAGGGCAGTGAAAGGAAAAAGGTGGCATTCAAGAGGTACTGTATAAGGAAATGCAGAGGGAAGAGGACATGGAGGTATTCCAAGCAAAGCAGAATAAGCAGGCAAGGTGGTTAGGGGAGCAAAGGTGCAGACAAAAGAAGGATTGTCAAAGGGGTCATTAAAGAGGATAAGACTGTATTCAGTTTTGTAAGTGAGACGAGGAAAGCAAGTGTTGGGATAGTAAGTATTAGAGAGGTGGAAGGGGGAGGACTGTGCAGAAGGGGGACCAAGAAAAAAATACATACATAGAGAGAGGAGGAATGGACCACTAAGGAGATGCAGGATTAGGGAGGGGGAAGATGGCTACACATCCATTTTCAGAGGAAAGAATCCTGAACTGACTTTCACCCTTGAAAGTGAACCGACCAGGTGGAATACACCCCAGGTGCAAAAAGAAATCAGGGAGGTACTACTGTATCCTGGACATAGTGCTTGAGGCTGTAATATGTTAGAATTGAAACAAGAAAAGTTGCTATTTACAGGGCTAAAAACAATAGGATGTGTTTGCCACCCATACTGTAGCTCAATATAAATATTTTTTCCCAAAAAGCATATTACAAGGTGTAACGAGAGATACCATTCTTTATTTGTCTTAGGGGATAAAGACACAGTTGTCTTCTGCTATCCTAAAATGCATTTTAGATACTGCTGATATATATTATGGTAGCATGGTAGTGCTACCATAGTTAGGGCTGAGTACCCCATTTAATGTTAAATGGTGAAACTTTGCAGCTTAATAACATTGTCACTGTTCAATGGATCTGTCTGACATTTGGCAGACATGGGACATAACCATAGATCTTGGGATCTGCCAAGTTTTGTACCAGTCGGACATAATGGCTGCAGAGTTATTAAGTGACATTCCATGGCTAATTTACTTTTTTTGCACATTCTTTGCTCGCACCTACAGGTCACACAGTTTGTGTGACCAGTCCGAAAACTTCAGGAAACATGCGGCTAAGGTTCCTGATGTGCCTTTTGAAGAGTTTGTGAAAAAATATTAAACGGTTCAAAAGTTATTCAAAAAAAAAGTTTCCCATTATAGTCAATGGGAAAAGTTTACAAAAAGTTCGACAGTGTCGCAAATGCAGTTTTTTGTGTCGCAAATTACCCCTGTAGTGTCGTGAGTCAGCCATTTTTTTTTCAGTTAGTGATCACAGAAATGCTTGGCATTTAAAATTGGGACCCTCTAGGAACACAATTCTTTTTGTGTTCACCTAGTCGGACCCTGAGGATGCTAGCCATGTCTTTATTTTGCAGTCAAACACCCCAGAAATATGTTTTTCAAATTTTTGGGAAAAGTAGTGTCACAAAGTAGTGTCGCACCTGCGACACTTTCGTGATTGTTTTTGCAAAAGTGTTGTGATTTGCGACACTATGGGGAAAATAACAACACTTCTGTGTCACACTGCTGCAAACTAACGGTTTGGTCTTTTGGGCTGAAATTTGGAAGGAAGAAAGCCAACATCCCACAGATGTGCCTTTTGTTGGTTTGGTCAAAAAAATATTACAGGGCGGCAAAGTTACAGCACTCCAAAGTTGACACTTTTTCCCATAGGATAACGTTATGGCGTCCGCCGCATTACAGGAATCCTTTGCCGCCCTGCTGCAAAATAACGGTTTGATCTTTGGGGCTGAAATTTGGAGAGAAGAAAGTCAACATACCACATATGTGCCTTTTCATGGTTTGGTGAAAAAAATATTACAGGGCGGCAAAGTGATGGCACTTTGAAGTTGATGCTTTTTCCCATAGGATAACATTATGGCGTCCGTTGTGCGTTTCGGGGCCCTGTCTCAGAAATGGTGCAAGTTACGGACTTTTTGTCACAAAAATACTTAGCCCCCCAAAAGGGGCTAAGTTCAAAACTAGCCAGGAAAGTCATAATTCATATGAAATTTAATGTTTTTTTTCTGTCATACGGTTCCTGAAATATAAGCAATTTAGTATTCCAAATCCTAATTTTCTGCTCTGAGGCCCATTATTATGCATACATTCTTTGTTTTCATGGTGTTTTTCAATGCAGCTTTTGGGGAAAAGAAGGGTGTGCCCTTTCGTTACTATGCCAGTTAACGTTTCTGTTACCGTCAGCGCCACTGTCCGGCTCACGCTACCGTGTGTTACGGTTTATGCTGCTTATGCGCTTGCATTTCCATTTCGCTTTGCTGTTATTGTTGTTGTTACCATTACCATTTGCATTTGCATTTGCAATTGGGCGGTAATTACGACTGTGCCGCCGCAACGGCTTGCATTTCTGCATGCGCCAGTATTTGCGTCTCTGTTTCCTTTCATGTTATTGTTGCTGTTACAGTTATCATTTGCATTTACAATAGCGGTACCATGACCGTGCATGTTGCCAGTTGTGTTTCTGTATGCTATTGCATCTCCGTTTGCATCACTGTTCGCTTTGGCATCACTTTGTGCCTACTTTTCTATTAACGTTTGCTTTACAATTAACGTTTGTGTCACCATGTGTGCAACCGTTACCGCTTGCATTTGCATTGCTGTTACCATTACTATGTCACAAAAAATCATGTGGTGGGAGCATTCCATTCACTATTTATAGTCCTCAACCTCAAAAAGAAGGAAAATTAGAGTTAAAAAAAAACTCTGTTTAATGTATCAGTTAGGTTTGTTCCACAGCAAAGGGCCCGCACTCCCACCACCAGATTCCATACACTATTTAGAGTCCTCATTCTCAAAAAGAAGGGAGTTGCACGTCGCCCCCCCTCACACACAGAGCAGGTACTGCATACTGAGTGGATACTCACACGAAAACAAAGGTTATGGATATCAATGGTACAGCTCCATGATTGCAGTAACACACTAGTTGGGATAATTAGGAGTTGTACGGTGTTAGCTAGGCAATGCCCCCTCTCCCCAGGCCAGGTAGTGCATTCTGATTGAAGAGTCACAGGGAAAAGAAAGTATATAGACATCAATAGTGCACCTCCGTGGTTGCAGGGACACACAAGTTGGGATACTTTGGAGTTGCATGTCATCAGACAGGGAATGCCATCCCCCCACCACAGAGCAGGTACTGAATCCTGAGTGGAGACTCACAGGAAAACAAAGGTTATGGATGCAAATCATTCAGCTCCATGATTGCAGTAACACAGCAGTTGGTACAGTTAGGAGTTGTATGGTGTTAGCTAGGTAATGCCCCCCCCAGGCCAGGTAGTGCATCCTGAGTGGACAGTCACAAGAAAAGAAAGTATATAGACATCAATAGTGCACCTCCGTGGTTGCAGGGACACACAAGTTGGGACAGTTAGGAGTCGCATGACGTCAGCCAGGCAATGCCCCCCCATCCAGAGCAGGTACTGCATCCTGAGCGGATACGCACAGGAAAACAAAGGCTATGGATATAAATGGTACAGCTCCATGATTGGAGTAATATACTGTACTAGTTAGGACTGTTTTGAGTTGTATGGTGTCAAGTAGCAATCCCCCCCCCCAGCCGAGGTAGTGCATCCTGAGTGGAGAGTCCCAGGAAAAGGAAGCCCATGGACATCAACAGTACATCACTGTCATTGCAGGAACACACAAGTTGGGACACTTTGGAGTAGCATGTTGTCAGCCAGGCAATGCCCCCCCATCCAGAGCAGGTACTGCATCCTGAGTGGAGATTCACAGGAAAACAAAGGCTATGGATATCAATGGTACAGCTACATGATTGCAGTAACACAGTAGTTGGGACAGTTAGGAGTTGTACGGTGTCAGCTAGGCAATGCCCCACCCCCCCAGGGCAGGTAGTGCATCCTGAGTGGAGAATCACAGGAAAAAAAAGTCCATAGACATGAACGGCACACCTCCGTGATTGCAGGTACACACAAGTTAGGAGACTTAGGACTTGCACGGCCTCAGTCAGAGAATGCCCTCCACCCCCACACCAGGTACTGCAGCCTGAGTGTATACCCACAGGAAAACAAAGGTTATGGATATCGATGATACACTTCCCTGATTGCAGGGATGCACAAGTTGGGACAGTTAGGAGTTGCATGGTATCAGCCAGTTAATGCCCCTCCAGCCCACACCAGGTACTGCATTCTGAGTGGAGACCCACAGTAATACAAAGGCTATGGTTATTAACGGAACAACTCACTTATTGCAAGAGCACACAAGTTAGGACAGTTGGAAGTTGCACGGCATCAGCCAGGCAGTTGGGATAGTTATGAATTGTACAGTGTTAGGTAGGCAATGCCCCCCCTTCAGCCGAGGTAGTGCATCCTGAGTGGAAAGTTACAGGAAAAGGAAGCCCATGGATATCAACAGTACATCACTGTGATTGCAGAAACACACTAGTTGGGATAGTTCGGAGTTGTATGGTGTTAGCTAGGCAATGCCCCCTCCCCCCCAGGTCAGGTAGTGCATTCTGATTGGAGAGTCACAGGGAAAAGAAAGTACATAGACATTAACGGTGCATCTCCATGGTTGCAGGGACACACAAGTTGGGATACTTTGGAGTTGCATGTCGTCAGACAGGGAATGACCCCCCACCCCCCCAGAGCAGGTACTGCATCCTGAGTGGAGACTCACAGTAAAACAAAGGTTATGGATGTAAATGGTCAGCTCCATGATTGCAGTAATACAGCAGTTTGAACAGTTAGGAGTTGTACGGTGTTAGCTAGGCAGTGCCCCCCCCAGGGCAGATAGTGCATCCTGAGTGGAGAGTCACAAGAAAAGAAAGTACATAGACATCAACGGTGCAGCTCTGTGGTTGCAGGGACACACAAGTCAGGACAGTTAGGAGTTGCACGGCATCAGCCAGGCAATGACCCCCACCACCCAGAGCAAGTACTGCATCCGCATCCTGAGTGTACAGTATACTCACAGGAAAACAAAGGTTATGGATACAAACAGTACAGCTCCATGATTGCAGTAACACACTAGTTAGGACAGTTAGGAGTTGCATGGTGTCAGGTAGGCAATGCCCCCCCCAGCCAAGGTAGTGCATCCTGAGTGGAGAGTCACAGGAAAAGGAAGCCCATGGACATCAACAGTACATCACTGTGATTGCAGGAACACACAAGTTGGGACACTTTGGAGTAGCATGGTGTCAGCCAGGGAATGCCCCCCCCACCACACAGTAGGCACTGCATCCTGAGTGGAGACTTACAGGAAAATAAAGGTTATGAATATAAATGATACAGCTCCATGATTGCAGTAACACACTAGTTGGGACAGTTTGGAGTTGTACGGTGTCAGCTAGGCAATGACCCCCCCCACAGCTGAGGTAGTGCATACTGAGTGGAGAGTCATAGGAAAAGGAAGCCGATGGACATCAATGGTGCATCTCTCTGGTTGCAGGGACACACAAGTTGCAACAGTTAGGAGTTGCACGGCATCAGCCAGGCAATGCCCCCCCATCCAGAGCAGGTACTGCATCCTGAGTGGAGATTCACAGGAAAACAAAGGCTATGGATATCAATGGTACAGCTCCATGATTGCAGTAACACAGTAGCTGGGACAGTTAGGAGTTGTACGGTGTCAGCTAGGCAATGCCCCACCCCTCCAGGGCAGGTAGTGCATCCTGAGTGGAGATTCACAGGAAAACAAAGGCTATGGATATCAATGGTACAGCTCCATGATTGCAGTAACACAGTAGCTGGGACAGTTAGGAGTTGTACGGTGTCAGTGAGGCAATGCCCCGCCCCCCCAGGGCAGGTAGAGTATCTTGAGTGGAGAGTCACAGGAAAATAAAGTCCATAGACATTAACGGTACACCTCCGTGGTTGCAGGTACACACAAGTTAGGAGACTTAGGACTTGCATGACCTCAGTCAGAGAATGCCCTCCACTCCCCCAACCAGGTACTGCAGCCTGAGTGTATACCCACAGGAAAACAAAGGTTATGGATATCAACGATACACTTCCCTGATTGCAGGGACACACAAGTTAGGACAGTTAGGAGTTGCATGGTGTCAGCCAGGCAATGCCCTCCAGCCCACACCAGGCACTGCATACTGAGTGGAGACCCACAGGATTACAAAGGCTATGGTTATTAATGGAACAGCTCACTGATTGCAGGAGCACATAAGTTAGGATAGTTAGAAGTTGCATGGCATCAGCCAGGCATTGTACCCTCCCAGACCAGGTACTGCATCCTGAGTGGAGACTCACAGGAATATAAAGGCTATGGATATCAATGGAAGAACTCACTGATTGCAGGAGTACACAAGTTCAGACAGTTAGAAGTTGCATAGCATCAGTCAGGCAATGTCTCCCCCCCCCCACAGACCAAGTACTGCATCCTGAGTAGAGCCACAGAGGAATACAAATGCTATGGATATCAATGAAACATTGCCCTGATTGCAGGTGCAGAGAAGTTAGTACAGTTAGAAGTTGCATGGCGTCAGCCATGCAATGCCCCCTCTTCTGCATAGAGCAGGTACTGCATCCCGAGTGGAGACCCATTGCAAAGCTGAGGCCATGAACATCAATGGTACACCTCCCTGATTGCAAGAACACATAGAAACATAGACTTTGAGGGCAGATAAGGACCGCTTGGCCCACCTAGTCCACCCATTTCCCTACCTACAGGAAAAGCCGCAGATCCTAGTCAACCAACAGCCTATTTCTTCCTACCCCCACTAGAATTGCCTTTTGTCTGTCCCATGTATTCTTGAATTCTCCCACAGTTTTAGACCCCACAACCTCCTCAGAAAGGCTGTTCCATGCATCCACTACCCTCTCCGTGAAAGAATACTTCCTCACATTGCCCATGAACTGCCCCCCATCTTTAAATTGTGTCCCCTTGTTCTTGCATGTCTCTTTTTCTGAAAGATGCTACCCTCTTGGACTTTGTTGATTCCACTGAGGTACTTAAACATTTCTATCATGTCCCCCCTCTCCCTCCTTTCCCCAAGGGTATACATATTAAGCTCTTTTAGTCTCTCCTCATATGGCTTCTCTTGCAGACTCTGCACCATTCTAGTTGCCCTCCTCTGGACTGCCTGTATCCTGTCTATGTCCTCGCGGAGATGGGGTCTCCAGAACTGGATGCAGTACTCCAGATGGGGTCTCACCAACTGTCTGTACAGAGGGATAACAACTTCCTGTTTTCTGCTGGTGATGCCTCTCTCTCTCTCTCTATGCATCCCAGTATACCCCCAGCTCTCCCTACTGCCTTCTCACATTGCTTGCTAACCTTAAGGTCATTTGATATGATTACCCCCAGGTCCCTTTCCTTTTTTTTGTCACTATCCCCCCCCCCCATTGTGTAATCTTCCCCTGGGTTTTTGTTTCCCAGGTGTATTATTTTGCACTTCTTTGCACTTGAATCCTAGCTGCCATATTTCTGACCATTCCTCCGACCTTGCCAAGTCCCTTCTCATCCTTTCCATGCCTCCTTGTGTATCAACCCTGTTGTAGATCTTTGTGTCATCTGCAAGAGGCATACTTTTCCTTCAGTCCCTCTGCAATGTCACTTATAAAGACATTAAAAGGACTGGACCCAGTACTGAACCTCAGGTACCCCACTAGTAACCTCTCTTTCTTCAGAGTGGACTCCATTTACAATTACCTTCTGTGTCCTGTTGTCCATCCAATGTTTTACCCA
Organism: Neoceratodus forsteri; assembly: GCA_016271365.2. Taxonomy (NCBI): domain Eukaryota; kingdom Metazoa; phylum Chordata; order Ceratodontiformes; family Ceratodontidae; genus Neoceratodus; species Neoceratodus forsteri. Next base: position 822,192,409 of record CM057453.1, on the reverse strand, counting down.
GGCTACCACCCTCGGACCCACTCCCAGGCTTGTTAATTTGACTATTAATCTTTTGTGTGGGACTGTGTCAAATGTTTTGCTAAAGTCTAGGTAGGCCATGTCCACAGCCCCTCCCTGGTCTACTACTTTGGTCACCCAGTCAAAGAAATCAGTGAATTCATCTGACACTTGACCTTCCGCTGTGAACCCACGTGCTGCCTTGGGTCCTGTACCCACTGGCCTCTAGGTACTCAACATTTCTTTCCTTCAGAAGTGATTCCATCACTTTCCCTACCACAGAGGTCAAACTGACAGGTCTGTAGTTTCCTGCCTCTGTCTTAGTTCCACTTTTGTGAAGGGGAATCACATCTGCCTTCCTCCAGTCCTCGGGTACCACACCATCCTCCCATGATTTGTTAAAAAGGGTAGTCAGTTGTTTCACTAGTTCTCCCCTTAATTCTTTTAGAATTCTGGGGTGAATTCCATCAGGCCCCATTGCTTTGTCCACCTTCAGTTTTAGGAGTTCTTTCAGAACCCTTTCTTCTGTGAAAGGACTGGGACCCACCCCCCTATCCAGAGTGCTTCTGTTAATTGGATTAGGCACTTCCTCCTCTTTTGTGAACCTGAGCAGAAGTATTCATTCAGTATCCCTGCTTTTTCACTATCCTCTGCCCACCAACGCTCATTCTATTCAGCTTCACTATCCCTCCGCTTGTCTTTCTCATCCCTGATGTACCTATAAAATGTTTTATCCCCCTTCTTAACCAAGTTGGCTATCCTTTCCTCAGTTTGGGCCTTTGCTATTCTGACTTCCCTCCCTGCTTCCTTCTGTCTTAACTGGTACAGCTCTCTGTCCTGCTCCTTCTGTGTTTCCTTATACTTCCTGAATGCTATCTTGTTCTCTCTGACTTTCCCCACTACCTCTTTTGAGAACCACAGTGGCTTTTTCTTTCATTTTGATTTGTTTATTTGCTTCACACAAAGGCTTGTTGTCTCTGTGATGGCAGTTTTGATGATTCCCCATTGTTGCTCCATCCTTCCTTCTCGCCTGTTTGCTAGTGCTTTTCTGAGGCACTCTCCCATCTTGCCAAAGTCAGCCCTCCTGAAGTCCAGTACCCTCACTTTTGTATGGCTTGACTCTGTAGCTGAGTTTAACGTGAACCACACTGTTTGATGGTCACTTGTTCCCAGATGGCAACCCACTTCTAGATCTGAGATCCTCTCACTGTCCCCATTTGAGAGTATGAGGTCTAAGATTGCTCCCTCAGGAGTGGGTTCCAAAACTAGCTGTCTGAGGCATGCCACCTGTGGGGCATCGAGAATGGCCCTGCTCTTGGATGTGGGTGCAGCAAGTGTGCTCCAATTAGCAACTGGCATATTCAGGTCTCCCAGCAACAGTATCTCCCCTTTCTCTGCCATTCTGAGAATGCCTTCTATCATATCCTTGTCCATTCCCTTCCCCTGACCTGGGGGTCTGTATACAACCCCTGTGCGGATTGTGGTGCCACTTCCAGTCTCCAAGGTGACCCACAGTGCCTCCCCCCCTTCCTGTTTACTCTTTTGTTCAGTTGCTTTTATCCCTTCCTTTACATAGATAGCTACTCCTCCCCCTCTTCTCCCCTCCCTGTCTCTCCTGTAGGTTACGTACCCTGGTATGTTAACATCCCAGTCATGGTTCTCTGTGTACCATCTTTCTGTGACTGCTACAAAATCCAGGCATCTCTCTTCCATCAAGGCCACCAGTTCAGGGAGCTTGTTGCCCAGGCTATGGGCATTGGTACTCATTATCCTCCATTTCCTGATGGCCTTACTCCTTTTTACCCCATCCCTGTTCTTCTTGCCTTTGTCACTTTCTCCATTTACCCCTGCCCTTCTCCCTATCGACATCTCTATGTTGGTGTTTACTGCACTTACTACCGTAACTTTTTTGGGGGGGCTAGGATGTCCCTGCTCCTTTCCAGTGCCTCCCCCCTTGGCTAGTTTAAATACTTGCCAATGAAGCATTTAAACCTATCACTTAGGATCCTGGTTCCCCTCCTGTACAGACGCAGCCCATCATGCCAGTATAGGCTTGCATCACTCCAGGTGGACCCCCAGTCTCCAATGAAGCCAAATCTCTGAGCTCTGCACCAGTTTTTCAACCACTGATTGAATCCCATGGTATGGAGCACCCTAGCCTCTTGTACGCCATAGACAGGCAGCACCTCCGAGAAGGTTACCGTGCATGCTACTTCTCTAAGGCCCCCTTCCCAATTCCACAAACTCTTCCTGCACTGCCTCTGATCCCTTTCTTAGCCAGGTCATTTGTCCCTAGGTGGACAATGACATCCAGCTCCCTCCTCTGTGCAGCTGCTCTGGCAATCCTGAGGATTCACTCCCTGTCCCTCCAAGCCATGGCACCAGGCAGGCACCTTACCTCCTCCTCCCCTTCCTCCCCCAGTTCTACCTTCCTAACAATGGAGTCCCCCACCAGGAGTTGTTTCCTTCCCCTGTGGGGTCCCATGCCACCCTCCTGTGGGTCTCCTTTGTGGAGGTTCCGAGCATCCTCCTTGGTCTCCACTGTGGGTGCCTCCATAGAGGAACCACACTTTGCCAGAATGGCATAGAAATTGTGGAGAGGTACAACTTGAGGGATGTGCCTCTTTTCCACCACCCTCACCCTCCCTGAGCCCACTGTGGTCCAACCGCTCCTCTTTCTTGGCAACTTCTGAGGTAACGGCAGAGGCCCCGGTGGTCCCTGGATGGAAGAGGAGGTCCCACAAATTCTGACCAACTCAGCATGGAGATGAGCAACCTCCCCCTCAGCCCAGAGAGGTGCCTGCAGATGGGACAACACTGCATCATCCAGAATGTCTCCCAGAAGACTGCTGCTTCAGAGCCGCTGCACTGCACCACTCCTATCATGTCTTATTTCTGGCCCCTTCACTATTGCTTGGAATCCTTACTCTTTCCTCTGTTTTTTTTTTTTCTTCTCTCTCTACTTACTTACTGCCTCTGTGCCCATTAAGCTCCTGATTGTCCTGTTCTGAGACAAGAAGATCTTATATTTCTCAGTAGACCCCTTACTTGCTTAGAGGCAGACCTCCAGCAGATAGAGGGGGCTGGAGAGCTACTCTTACCCTTCTAGAATGGTGCATCTTTGGTGGCTCTGTGATCACTCACTTTCTGCTCCCAAACAGGAAGTTCCTGTTGTCAGTCAAATCCTGTGCCTATAAAAGTAGAACTAGTTTTGGGTGGGAGGGTGGAGGGGATGGAAGGTGGGCAATATAGTTTTTCAGAAGAGTGTAGAGAGTAGAAGAGAAGTTAGGAGAGTTAGCACTTGCATGGCATCAGCCAGAGATGCCTCCCACCCCCCTACCAGGTACTGCAGCTTGAGTGTATACTCACAGGAAAACAGTGGTTATGGATATCAACAATACATTTCCCTGATTGCAGTAACTCATAAGTTGAAACAGTTAGGAATTGCACGGCGTCAGCCAGGCAATGACCCCCCCTCCATCCGTTCCTACCAGGTACTGTATGTATATGAAAATCGAGGACATGGGCATCAATACTATGCCTCTGTGATTGCAGATGCACACACAAAGTTAGGATACTTAGGACTTGTATGATGTTAGCTAGAGAATGGCCCCCTCCCCCCCATGACCAGGTACTGCATCCTAACTGTATACCCACAGTCAAACAAAGGTTATGGATATGAATGGTGCACTTCCCTGATTGCAGGAACACACAAGTTGGGACAGTTAGGAGTTGCATGACGTTAGCCAGGATAATGCCCCCCCAGACCAGGTATTGCATCCTGAGTGTAGACCCACAGGAAAACAAAGGCTATGGACATCAATGGTACACTTTCCTGATTGCAGGAGCACACAAGTTAGGATAGTTAGAAGTTGCATGCCACCAGCTAGGGAATGCCCCCCCTCAGAACAGATAATGCATCCTGACTGGAGTCCCACAGCAAAAGTGAGGCCATAGACATCAATGGTACACCTGTGTGATTGTATAATCACTGAAACACTGAAGGGATGGAGATAAACAGTACAGATATGTGATTGCAGCTGCATACAAGTCACAGCACTGAGGAGTTTCGTGGACTCAGGCAGCAATGAACCCCCCCACACAAGAGAGGTATTGGATTATGAGTGTAGAGCAGAGCACAAGGTGTCTGATAATAGTTTAAGACAAAATACTTCTGTTTACAGATTATTTAACCCATTCAACAGTAAAAATAAACACACAATAAGCTTTTCGTAACTACAAAATATTTATGTAAATGTGATGTTTTTCAAAAATACATAAAAATAAAAAAACCTTTTGTTTTTATTATAAAATATATATAAAATAGAGATTTACAAAAAAAATATCCATTGAGAAAAGAGCTATTATACAAATATAAAGTTTTGTTGATCAGGAGGTGTGCTTCTGGTCGATGCAGCACAGACCACATCATTGGACCATAAGTGGAGGCGCACCGGAGGTGGAAACTGCTGCACCGAGAGGAGATACCGGTAGCATGGAGGGCTTCAGCTTTCCCCAGGAAGACTGGAATCATCTTCTTGCAGTGGGGCAGTGCTGGCCTGATCTGTGGCATCTCTGGCCATGTCTACAGGCTCTAGCAGCAGGCTGATCATCCCTTGCTGAGCACACAACATGTCACATATTTCATCCACGGTCTGCAGGAGATGGTCAACTTTCTGCTCCAGTCTGTCTAAACAGTCAGAGTGTGAACAGATTGGGTGTGTTTCTTTGGGATCTGTAAACAGGAAAAAAAATCAGTATGTACACTGATAAGTGTACTTTGTCGTGTATGGTATAACAAAATACATTCACAATATGTTTGAATGCTTAATAGTTAAATCTTGTTTGTTGAATATTTTCATCATACATAGCACTGTTCATACCACAGTTGAAATTAAGACAGTAACACCATCATTATGACAGTCTACTGATAGATGAGCAATGGCTCAGCTACGTTATTTGTGGTGCAGACAAGTTGCTACATCTAGGGGTTGCAAGCCATCATCCAGGCAACTGCCCTCACCTGCCTCCCACCCTAGATGTGTACTGCATACTGAGTGGATAGGTATAGCAAAACAAAAGTTATTGTCATCAGTGCTATGCCTGACTGATTGCAGGCGCACGGAGATTAGCTCAGTTAGGACTTACATAGCCTTGACCAGGTGATGGCTCCCCCACCATGTTACATGAGTTACTACATACTGAGTGAAGAGCCACAGCTAAACTTAAGTATGGATATCAACGGTGGACCTCTGTTATTACAGGTACACACAAGTTAGCACAGGTAGGAGTTGTACTGCCTCAGCTTTGCAATGTAGACCCGTCTTGAACAGGTACTGTATATTTAGTGTAGAGATACAGGAAAATTACCAGCATGGTGATCAGCAGTACTGTTCCTTTACTGCAGGTGTGCACAAATTACTTTATAGTGTATAGTAGGGGGGCTATTGCGCCTAGAATTCAGAGCATTTCAAAATGTTGTAGTACCACAGTTTAAAAGTTAATGGAACGCGATTGTACCACACTGTAGTACAACAACATCTTGAAATGCTCTAGGGAGCCACGCGCTGCTCTGTGCCTCAGTCAAACTGCCTACCAGTGTTTCCTCACAAAGCAGTGCGAAGCGGAATGGCGGCAGTGTTTTTTTCAAAATTAGACTTCGACGAGCGTAAGCGCTTCATCAAGGAGCAGGCAAACAAGCGTACAACTCAAAAAACAATAAACGACATCAGAATAGTGACATCGTACCTCAATGATGTTGACGAGTGTTGTCCCCTGTACAAAATACTGGTACCAGATCTTGATGCATTACTAGTAGACTTTATTTTTAAAATTAAGTGAATAGATGGTTCTGAATATGAGCCAACGACACTATGCGGTGTTCTTGGCAGCGTCAACAGATAACTCTCCAAATACAACTATGGGCACCACATATTTCATGGCAATTCAACTGATTTCAAAGAAACCCTCCAAACCCTGTCAGCCAAACAACGTTACTTAAAAAAATTAGGCAAAGGTAACCAACCAAACAAAGCCGATCCCCCTGACTGAGGAGGACATAGAGCAGCTGTACACATCTGGGTCACAGGGTCTGCACAATCCAACAGCCCTCCTCAACATGCTATTCTTTAGTGTTGGGCTCTATTTTGCCCTCCGTACCAGTAAGCATTACAGCTTGAAATGAGGTGACATAAAGCTGTGCGAGGACACCTCTGGGAACAAGTACCTTGAGTACACCGAGTGTCAAACAAAAACAAGAACGGGTGAAAACCCCCATGACGTACCTCCTATAAAACCTCGCATGTACCAGAATAAGCAAGACACCAGTCGTGACCCAGTAACTGCCTATCTAAAATATGCCTCACAAAGACCCCCCCAAAATGCAAAGCCCAGGCAGTCCATTCTACCTAGCACCCAACACCAACCATGTAGCAGACAAGCCTGCTTCACTGTGGTTCAGAAATATGACAGTGGGCGAAAACAAGTTACATGGGCTAATGAAACAGATTAAAATTCTAGCTGGTTTACTTGAGACAAAAAAAATCACAAACCACTCAACAAGAAAGACTTCTATTCAAAGGCTAATAGATTACAATGTGCCCCCAACAGAAGTCGCCCAATTCTCTGGCCACAGGAATTTACAGTCTATAAATAATTATTCAGTCCTATCTGAAGAAAAGCAGAGGAGAAATTCAATTTTTTTCCAAGCATCTCCAACTGCTCCCAAACCACCTCTGACTATTCAGTCGACAACATTAGAAAACAGCATGGTTCAGCCTCAAGTTACAAATGAGCCATCAACAAGTGGAGTAAATGCCAAACTTCGAGGAGCACTGGGGAACCTCACCTGATTTGGTCCAAACTGTGTGTTTCAGCAGGGTGTCCACATCAACTTCTTCCCAGAGAATCAAGTCCAACCCCAGAAAAAAAGGATATGCCACGTCAGCTCATCATCCGACTCAGATCAAGGTAAATAACGCATCATGAGGTGAACTGAGGGGGAGCAAAGGTTAAAGTGCAAACAGTTCTGTGCATATGCTTAACTGATTTTTTCTCTCTCCTTTGGTTTTCCAGGGCTGTGAATCGCAAAGGGCATCTGTACACAAGTAGCAACCCCATCGTGACAGTGTATGCAGCGTAGCAGCGACTCAAAAACTGTCCCTCTACTCAGCTGAAAAAATTGAGCTGTTTATTCTTTATCTGTTACTGCAGTGAATTAAAATAAACATTTGTGCCTGTTACATTCTGCCTCTCTGTCCGGGAATTAATTTGTGGGTAAGTGAAATTGACTAAGTTTGTTTAGTGAGCATCTAGGTTAGCGCCATAAATGTTTCTGTCTTGTAACCCTGCCCACACTGCAAATGTAGCCAATAGCAGGGCATCACCTCTCCTTGCAACCACACCAAGGTTCTAGCAGCCAGTACAATGAGAGATAGAAACATAGAAACATAGAATTTGACGGCAGATAAGGACCACTTGGCCCACCCAGTCTGCCCATTTCCCTACCTGATGGATAAGCTGCAGATCCTAGTTAACCAGCAGCCTACTTCTTCCTACCCCCAACCCCTAGAATTGCCTTATGACTGTCCCATGCATGCTTGAATTCCACCACTGTTTTTGACTCCACAACCTCCTCTGGAAGGCTGTTCCATACATCGACAACCCTCTCTGTGAAAAATACTTCTTAAATTACCTCTGAGCCCCCCCTTCTATCTTCAAATTGTGTCCCCTTGTTCTTGTACTTCTTTTTTGAAAGATGCTACCCTCTTGGACTTTGTTGATTCCCTTTGAGGTACTTGAAAGTTTCTATCATGTCCCCTCTCTCTCTCCTTTCCTCGAGGCTATCATATTAAGCTCCTTAAGTCTCTCTTCATATGTCTTCGGTGCAGACCCTGCACCATTTAGTTGCCCTCCTCTGGACAGCTTCCATCCTGTCTATATCTTTGGGAGATTGGGTCTCCAGAACTGCAGCAGTACTCAGATGTGGTCTCACCAGCTGTCTGTACAGAGGGATAATAACTTCTTGTTTTCTACTGGTGATGCCTCTCCCTATGCATCCCAGTATCCCCAGCCCTCCTTGCTGCCCTCTCACATTGCTTGCCCACCTTTAGGTCATCTGATATGACTACCCCCAGGTCCCTTTCCATTTTTGTTGTTGTTAGTATCTCACCCCCCATTGTGTACTCTTCCCCTGGGTTTTTCCCCAGTGCATTACCTTGCACTTTTTAGCATTGAATCTAAGCTGCCATACATTTGACCATTCTTCTAACCTTGCCAAGTCCCTTCTCATCCTTTCCACCCCACCTTGTGCATCAACTCTGTTGCAGATCTTTGTGTCATCTGCAAAGAGACATAATTTTCCTTCCAGTCCCTCTGCAATGTAAACATAAAGAGACATTAGAGGACTAGTCTAATACTGAACCCTGCGGTGCCCCTGCTAACCCCCCTTTTTCAGAGTGGACTCCATTTACTATTACTCTCTGTGTCCTATTCTCCAGCCAATTCTTTACCCAGGCTGTCATCTTGGGACCCACCCCCAGGCTGGCTAACTTGTATATTAATCTTTTGTGTGGGACTGTGTCAAATGCCTTGCTAAAGTCTAGGTAGGCCATGTCCACAGCCCCTCCCTGATCAACTACTTTGGTCACCCAGACAAAGAAATCTATCAGATTTGTCTGGCATGACCTTCCCACTGTGAATCCATGCTGCCTTGGGTCCTGTGCCCCTCTGGCCTCTAGATACGCAACAATTCTTTCCTTCAGAAGTGATTTCATCAGTTTCCCTACCACTGAGGTTAAACTAACAGGTCTGTAGTTTCCTGCTTCTGCCTTGCTCCCACTTTTGTGAAGGGGAATCACATCTGCACTCCTCCAGTCCTCAGGTACCACCCCATCTTCCCATGATTTGTTAAAGAGGGTAGTCAGTGCTGTCACTAGTTCTACCCTTAGTTCTTTTAGAATTCTGGGATGAATCCCATCAGGCCCCATTGCTTTGTCCACCTTCAGTTTTAAGAGCTCTTTCAGAACCCTTTCTTCTGTAAATGGGCTGGTATCAACTTCTGTATCCAGAGTGTTTCTACTGTTTGTTTTAGGTACCCCCCCCTCTTCCTTTGTAAATACTGAGCAAAAATATTTGTTTAATATCTCTGCCTTTTCACATGACCAAATAATTTAAAATCAAAACTGTTTTGTTTAGAAGAAACGATTACTATACATTATAAAAAATACTGGATGGCCAGCTAAGTGCACAATCAGTTTGTTGTGCCACCTCAGGGTTCTGATTCCAGGGGACCTCTCGAGCTTCACTCTTGAGGTCACCAGGAATCAGAACCCCTCTGTGCCACAACATACTGGTTGTGCACAGTTGTCCATCCAGTATTCTCTATGTTGTGTGGTTCCGTGTCCTCAGCCAAGCAATGCCCCCCCGCTGGTAAAAACGAGGTCATCCATTGTAAGTGGAGAGACACAGCTAAACTAAGGAGATGGACATGTACAGTGCTTCTACCTGATTGCAGTCAGATACCACTTACTACAGTTAGGAGTTTCATGCTGTCAACCAGGCAATGAGCCTCCCCCCAACCCCAGACCAGGTACTGCATCCTGAGTGGAGAACCACAAAAAAATTGATGCTATGTACATCAATGGTACATGTCTCTGATTACAGATGTACACAAGTTAGTGCGGTTAGGAGTTGAATGATGTGAGGCAGACAATGATGGCCTCCCAGCTGCACACCAACCACATCTTGCATGCTGAGTGGAGATCCACAGTAAAACTAAGGCCATGGATATGAACACTGTATGTCCATGGTTGCAGGTACACAGACAAGGTATGACAGTTAACAGTTGCATGGACTTAGCCATACAGTACCCCACTCCCCCCTAACCCTACCAGGCTAGGTACTGCATCCTGAATGGAAAGCCACAGCAAAAGTGAGGAGATGTACATCTACAGAAGACCTGTCTGATTGCAGCCAAACATGTGATAGCACAGCTAGGAGTTACTTGGACTCAAGCAGGCAATGCCCTACCAACACACTCGTCGATTAGGTCTTGCTTCCTGAGTGGAGAACCACAGCAAAACTTAGGGACTGGAAATGAATGATACATGTGCCTGAATGTAGGTAGAGACAAGTTAGGACAGTTAGCAGTTTGACAAACTCAGTCAGGCAATACCCCCCAAGACGAAGTCCTGCATCCTGATTGGAGAGCCAGAGCAAAAGTAAGTTCATTGATATGAACAGTACAAGACCCTGATTTTAGGTAGTGACACATTAACACAGTTAGGAGTTGCATGGTCTCAACCAGGCATTACCCTGTCCGCACCCCCCCAACCCCACCTCCCTCGTGAGAACATGTACTGCATCCTGAGTGGAGAGCCACAGCATTATTGAGGGGATGGACATCAGCAGTGCAGCTCTGTGACTGCAGTCATGCACAGGTGAGAACGATTATGAGTTGAATGACCTCAGCCAGGCAATGCACCCTCCCCCTGCTGCCCACCAGGTCATGCATCATGAGTGCAGACTCGCAGCAACACTGAGGCCATGGACATGAACGGTGCACATCCCTGATTGTATGCACAGAAGTTAGTACAGTAGGAGTTACATTAACTCAGTCAGCTGATGCCCCCCCTCCCACACAATGTACTGCATCCTGAGTGGGTAGCGAAACCAAAACTGACCCATGGTGATGAACAGTACATGTGCATGCTTGCAGGCACACACGTTGACAGCATTAGGAGTTGCAATTACATTCCTAACCACAGACCACGTACACCATCCTGAGTGGGGGGGGCCACAGCAAAAAATTAGCACATGGACATCGACAGTAGTCATCACTGAGTGCTGGTGCACACAAGTTAGGCAGGTAGTGGTTGCATGGCTTACACATACATTGAGTTGTTGTCGGATTGCAGGTGTAGGCAAGTTACCAGAGTTAAGAGTTGCACGATGTCAGCCACGCAATGGGCTTGCCCCTCCACATCCACAGACCAGGTACCGTTGTGTGACTGCAGAGTCCTAGCACAACAAATGCCATGTGCAAGTAGAGTATTCTGTACTGAGAGTAAGCTGTAGAAGTCTTATTTGTGATGTATATTGATAATGTGTGTGATGTCTTGGACTACTTATGTTGAGCACCGCCAGTTGGCTCAATCTTCACCTTTTGCAGTGGCTGTTGCAACCCAGTCTCCCTGGCAGCTGAAGAAAAATAAACATTTTTAATTACAGATCTTATGACTATCTGTATGCTCATTGACAGTGTTATTGCTTTTTTACTCTGCTAGCTGTCTGACTATGTGCAACATGGTTAGTTGTGAGATATTACTAAAGTAAATCAGTGGACATTAACATAAGTTGTTTTGATAGCAGGTGAACGCTAGTTACAACAGTTTTTAGTTTGGTTCATAACAGAAGTAAATTAAGCTGTTTGTCCACTTGAGAATAATTATTATTATTATGTTACCCTGAAATGACAGATGTTAATTGTGTTTACATTTATATGTAGTATTATCCCATGGACATGACTGAACAGCAAATCTTATCTTCAGATTGGCAGTTTACCACTGTTGTACATCCTCTGATAATCAATGGCTGATGAAGAAATACTAGTGGAGGTCATTTGTAACACAGCAATATATACAATTATAAAAAAACATTAAGTCGTTACAACTCTAATGTTATTATATAACAATATTACCCTTGATATTCTTGCAATAAGCCACTTGTGGGCGTGACTTATCAGTGGATTTCCCACACCTAGAAGAATGTAACCAGTTGGCTCTGCAGCCTGGGTTAAACACTCTGGGTGTAGTAAATCACATGGTAATGCAGAACCCCTTGTGGCTTATTGTAAAACTGTGTGTAGAGAAGTCTGGGTACTGTACAGTATTATTCCTTATCAATCCATTTCCATTTTTCACTCAAATAATTGACGTACTGTGTATACAGTAGATATTTGATCTGATGAACTGACAGACAGGTGTATAGTGCTCACTGTTTACATCAAAAGTTTAAGGTATACCATGCATTGTGGTAACACAGAGGTGATGGAAACGTATGTATGTCAATTATATAAGTGCCTGACACCACACGGACACAATTTTGTGCTGTGTGGTGTTGTATGTTGTTAGTCAACCAGTACTGTTTGCCACCAAGAACCCTCGTTACCATGTGAGGAACATCTGTTGCATCTGCAGTGGTTATAAAGACATTCAATTCAATTCAATTCATGTTGATTTTTAAAGCGCCTTTCAAAATCAAGGCACTGTACTGATTAAATAAAACAGGAAAATCCAAGATTAAACAATCACAACTATAAAGGAAAATCCAAAGTAAAGAGATATGTTTTTAAAGCAATTTTAAAACTGTCAACGGTTGGGCATTCTCTTAACCAATGAGGTAGAGAATTCCACAGGGTAGGAGCTGAAAAGGCAAAAGCACAAGATCCTGACAACTTCAAATGAACCCTTGGAATCTCTAGCAATCCCTCATTGGCGGAGCAGAGGGGGCAGAGGGGCAATAGGGAACAGAAGATCTTTCAGGTAACCGGGTCCCTGATCGTGTAGGGCTTTAAAGGTTAGTAAACCAACCTTAAAGGTGATCCGCCACGAACAGGCAGCCAGTGCAGTTCGCGAGCACAGGCATAATATAACTGGTTCTAGAGTCCCAGTCAAAAGCCTGGCTGCAGCGTCTGCACCAGCTGAAGGCGACTGATGTCAACCCTGGTAGCCCTAGGTAGAGGGAATTACAGTAGTCCAGACGGGTGGTAACAAAGGCGGACTAAAGTCGAAAGATCCTCCTGGGGAATCAGATGTTTCACCGGGCGATATTCCTCAGATGGTAAAAGAGGATTTGACAACAGCTGACACTTGTGATTTCAGGGTCAGACCATCATCAAAAATAATGCCCAGATTTCACACCTGTCAAGAGCTAGAGAGCGGTACACCACCAAGTAATAAACCCGATGGCTGTCCAACACCCAAACCCCTCCCAGGATGACCTGGATCCACAACCAATACCTCAGTCTTATCGGGATTAAGTTTTAACCAGCTCGAACTCATCCAAATTCTGATCTCATCCAGGCAGTTGTTAAGTACGGAGAGTGCATCACTCTGATCGGGGAGAAAGGATAGGTACAGCTGAGTATCATCTGCATAGCAGTGAAAACTCAAGCTGTATCTCCTGATGATTTCTCCCAATGGCAGCATATACACTGCAAACAACATGGGAGCTAAAATGGAGCCCTGTGGTACCCCACATGGTAGGGAGAAGGCGTCAGAGGAATAAATTCCGGTGACAACTCTGAGACCTACCGGTGAGGTAAGAACGAAACCATTCGTGGACTGTACCAGACAGCCCACAAAAAACCCACAGTCGCTCCAGTAGCACCCCATGGTCTACAGTGTCAAATGCAGCAGAAAGATCAAGAAGGACCAGAATGGTACAAGCCTTTTGATCGCTGGCCATTAGGAGGTCGCTCAATACCCGAACAAGGGCAGTCTCAGTACTATGCCTTTTCCTGAAGCCAGATTGGAGAGTATCATAGACATTATGGGAGGTAAGATGATCATCCAATTGCAGTGCAACTGCCTTTTCAATAACCTTACCAACAAATGGCAGGTTAGAGATAGGCCGGTAGTTAGCTAGACAGTCTGGGTCCAAGGAGGATTTTTTTAGGAGTGGTCGAACTACTGCCTCCTTAAGGGGGTTAGGAAAAACCCCCCTCTCCAAGGATTTCCAGACAATGTTAGCAAGGATTGGGTAGATAACTTCTACACAACCTACTAACAGCGGTGTAGGACCCGGATCCAAACTACAACTGGTTGGACGCATTGTTTGGATGATCTTCACAATGTCAACGAATTCCAGGCGGTGAAAATCCAACCAGACAGGCGAGGACTAGGTACCACCAATCGTCCACCATAATCCCCGAAGGAGAGGTGTGACCAATGCCGGACCTGATGCTGGCAACCTTATTCGCAAAGAAGCTTGCTTAACTCCTCGTGATTCGTTGAAGAAAAGGCTCTAGGCTGAAGACAGACTGGATTGCACAGTCTGTCCACAGTCCGGAAAAGCTGAGCCGGTCGACTTTTGCAGCAGAAATCTCTCTGACAGAATTTTGCCTTCATTTAGTGATTTCTGATTGGTAGCCATCATAATGGGCTTAGCAATCTAAGCCTGTCAGCATCAAGGCCAATTTCCACTAGGCTCTCTCCAGCCTTCGCCTACTCGCCTTTAATTCCTTCAAGGGCCTTCAAACCATGGACTCCTTGGACGGATGGTGCGAGGCCAAACACGAACAGGAGCAATTTTGTCCAGAGCATCTCCCACAGCCTTATTATAGGCAAGTACAAGACCATCTGACCTCATGCATTCACCCGACAAACTTGATAGATCCAACACTTTATTAGGTTATTGGGGCTAATACTCTTTAAGTACGGTAGTATTGGACCATCTCCGTGGGGCAGACCTATTAGAGGGGCCCTGAAGCTGAACCTTATGTGTAATGGTCCAACCAGCTGACTGGTTCCACCCCAGGTCAGTGATCTCCATACCCAAGAGAAAGACCAGATCTAATGAATGACCCCCATATGGGTAGGCGGTAATAACCTGTGTCAGGCCCAGTGTATTCATCAACTGGAGAGACTTTGACCAAAATAGAGAGTTCATCATCGACCCAGGCGTTGAAGTGCCAAGTATTAATCTGGAAACCTCAATACAAGGTCGACAATGAAGTCTGCAATCTCCTGTGTAGGAATTCGCCCGTCACCTGGTGACTGGTGGAGCGAGGAGAATCACAACCTGCACCCTCACCCAGGATATATTCAAAAGATCTGGTGTTCCCCAATGGAACATCCACAAGGCCCAGTTCCGATTTAAACATAATGGCCACACCTCCGCCCCTACGATCCAGCCTTGGACGGTGTATCACCGAGAACCCAGCTGGAGTTGCCAAGGCCAATATAGGGCCAGGATTTTCATACAGCCAGGTCTCGGTGATGCAAGTCAGATCAGATGACCCAGCAAGATCAGCTATAATAGCTGTCTTGTTTTTTATAGATCTGGCATTGCACAACACCGCCAAGGCAGGATGAGATGTCGGGGAAGACCTCGGCACCTGTCCGATATCTTCGGGACTCTTGGGTATGGGGACAAGATAAGAGCAACCTCTATCCTGACCCCATTTCACCCCAGGACGTCTTCTGGACCCTAAAACCCCGATCCGCCCTCCCCTCTCCTGTCCCCCACAAGGCCCAGCTTTCCACCTTGGCCCCGCTTCAGAATGCCTCAATGCTCACACACATAAAATAGGTGTCGGATGACAAATGGTGGCACTAAATGGACGAAGTTCTCTGAGCCTAGTGGGGAATAATCCCAACCATCATTAATTAAATAAATCACAAAAATAAACCTAAAAATCAAACCTATAAGTACCACACTCACTAACACACTCTCTCACTCTCTCTCACAGAGAGAAGTAAAACAAATAAACTAATATAAACCAAAAATCAACTCAGAAATAACCAAGCAATAAAATTAAAATAGAAATCCAATAATCTAAAATACAATAAAATAGCTTATTAAATATTAAACAGATTTGAATTTTAAAGCAGATTTGTATTTTTAAAACAGTGCGGCACATCTCACGTGCAGCACTGTTGAGGATGTTATATGATCTCCCAATACCACCTCTCACATGGCAGGAGTCAAATAAATAATCTAGATTTGTAATAAAATTAAAATAAATAAATATCCATCACTCTCACCACCTTTAGTCCAGGAATTAATAAAGATTAGAGGACAGTTCTCTGGTGATCCAAAAATAAAATCCAGACAGGTCAAAGAGGTCTCAGCAGAAAGTCAAGGATATTTAAACAAACAAACAAGGAAACTTAAATAATGTCCGAAAATCTTCCAGCGGCTGCTCATCAAACGCCAACAATTTAATAGTTAATTATCCAAGGCAACAGAGTACTTCAGGAGGCAGAAATATGTTTCTGCAGGAGTATTACCCTCACTCAGTCAGCAACCTCTAAGCAAGCTGTCTCGTTAGTCAGCCCAAACAGCTGACCCTGAGACAGCCTAGAAGAGGCCCTAGTCCCCCCAGCTCCCTGGGAAGCACCCAGGGTGACTCCTGCCTGGCTGGAGACCAGTAAGTGGACAACACTCCCCACAAATTAAAACAAATCTCCTGTTATTGCAGATTATAAACAACCACAGCACAAGTCAAGAGAACCCCTGTACCAGAATAAAATTAAATTATGACTGAAGGGTCCTTAACTGAAGCTTAATCCTCCAATTGTTCACGAATCCCCAAACACAGTTGAGCACTCCAGTTCTAATTCAGTCCGTTCAGTAAAAAGCAGCAAAACCATCCAGAGAAATGGTGCAGAATCCTCTCCGCTACTCTCCAACTCAGTCTGCCACACTGCGGCATGGTAAGCGGTCAGACAAACACCAAGGCTCATTGGGGGGGGGCAGCACCAACAGACAGAGACCCCACAGCCCAAAGACGGTGCAAGCAACACAGCCACCACAAAATAAATGAAAACACCATCCGCAGCTCCCCGACTCCACAGCCCAGCACACCGCAACGGAACCGCGGCATGCAGAGCACACCTGAAAAAGCCGAGAAAAGCCAACACCCGGAACTGAACAAACCACAGCTCGGCACCCGGGACTCGGCAAACCGAAAGTCGGTATTCAATGCTCGGGACCCTAGTCTAACTCACTTCTTCGACCCTAATCTAATCTATAAACATAGAGTTTAAAAATAAACGAAAAATAAAATAAACAAATAAAATAGAACAAGCGAAGCACACGGAGCAAAATGGAGCTAGCGCTCTGGCTGGCTCAGCTCAGCCGCCATCTTCAAAAATGTACTGAAGCTAAGTTTATAGTTATGACAGATCTTATTGAGACTGTTCATGTACAGGTCTTTATAGTGAGCACTTACACAGTAACAGGTTGCGATGCCACCCCTCGTCACTTGTGAATAGCCATTGTGAAGTATGTCATGACACACTTCAATGTGAGACATGTACCTTTAATAGTATATTTCATGTTTAACAGATCATGCACATGGTACTGTGACAAGGTATTGCCCCACTGTATTACGTCATTAAGAAAATATTCACGCTGTGAGAGTATGTGGTCATCTGTCTTTCTTGCGGTAGTGATGAATTTGTTGTACCTTCTGGCTGGATGAGAATGACACGCTCGTCTGAGTCATCACCATCCACGGCCTCTGATGGAGCTGGCACAACCTCGCTCTGAGGTGTTGAGCGCTTATGCTGTTCTGTGAATGAATAAATTAACATATTTACACTGCTGTTTACATCTAGGTACAGTTAAGTTTATGTTGACCCGGTCTTGTGTACTGAGTGGAGATCCAGAGTTAAACAAAATGCCATATATAGCAATGGTGCACCTCACTGATTCCAGGTGTACACAATTCAGGACAGTTAGGAGTTGCAGAGCCTGAGCCAGGCAATGCTCCCCCCACACATGGACCAGGAACTGCATCTTCAGTGGACAGCCACAGCAAAAGTGAGGCCATGGAGATCAATGTTACACCTACCTGATTGCAAGTACAGACAAGTTAGGATAGTGAGGACTTGCACAGCCTCAGCCAGTCAATGCCTCACCCCCAACAAGATGAGGTATTGCACCATGATGGGAGACCCACATCAAAACTGAGGTCATGAACATGAATGGTATACCTCCATGATTGTACTTAGACACAAATTTAGACAGTCAGGTGTTGAACAGCCTGAGCCAAGCAATGCCCAAAACCCTCCCCCATTGCACACACAGTCCAGGCACTGTTCCCTGCGTGGTGAGCCACAGCTAAATTGAGGCTGTGGACATCTGTGGTATATGTCCCTGGTTGCATTTACAGACAACTTTGGAAATTTAGTAGTTACATGGGCTTACTCAGCCAATGTTTCCTACCCCCCACCCAAACATGGCACTGCATCATGGTGGAGAAACCCAGCAAAGGTGAGGGCATGAACATCAATTGTATACCTGCTTGATTTCAGTTGTACACAACTTACGACGCTTAGGGGTTGCACAAACTTAGCCAAACAATACCCCCCCACAGACCAGCTACTGCATCCTGAGTGGAGAGTCACAACAAAAGTGAGCCTTTGAACATCAACAGTACAACTCCCTGATTACAGGTACACACAAGTTAGGACAGTCAGAAGTTGTATGGACTCAGCCAAGGATTGCCCCCTCACCCCCCGACCAGCTACTACATTCTGAGTGGTGAGCTACAGTAAAAGTGATGCCTTGGAGACGAATAGTACAACTCTATCATTGCAGGTGCAGACAACTTAGCACACTTAGGAGTTGCATGATGTCAGCCAGGCAATGCCCCCCCAGACCTGGTAGTGCATTCTGAGTGTAGACTCACAGCAAAACTGATGCCATGGATATCAATGGTACAACTCCCTGATTTCAGCTGGACACAAGTTACTACAGTTAGGAGTTGAATAACCTCAGTCAGATAATGCCCCCCACACACAGTGACCATGTACTGCATCCTGAGTGGAGAGCCTTGGGCAAATTAAGCACATGCACATGAATGGCACATGTACTTGATTGCAGTCACACATGAGTTAGGACAGATAGAAGTTGCATGTCCTCATACATACAATGACCATCCCCCCCCCCCAGACAAGGTAGTGGGTCATGAGTGTGATGCTGCAGCTCAACTACAACTGTTGAATTAATTACTTTGGCACAGGATGTATTTGTCAGTATAGAAATGACTGGTTAACATTTTGTTACTAGTATGCAATTTGGTTAATACTTACGATGCTGTAGGTGCTCCCCAGCAACAGGTCTTCCAGCAGACTCCCACATTTCATGGGCGAGTAGTACCATCCAACATTGTTATCTGGTATCTCCTCTCTTTGTTTAAGGATGTAGAATCTTTGGTGTAGCAGTTTCCACTTCCCCTTACTTATTTGTGATGATTTGTTTTTGATGCGGAAACGGTAAGCGAGGTTGGCGTTTATGCACCTCCACATATGGTTCATTTTTCTGTTAGTACTCCTCATGAGTACTTTGGGGTTACCTTTCCTCCTTTGTTGACCACAGTCACATTTTTCTTTTTTTTTCACTTTGAAATACTGAAATAAATAAGCAGAGAGAGAACAGTCAATTATTATGTGTGTGTGTATGTGTGTTCTTGTGAGGCTAAGTGGGTAAAGTAATAGCATTTGTTACACAGCTTGTATGTATACACATGATCAGAATGATTTAACAGTCTGATATTTATTTTGTAAATATTGCTACAGTCAGACTTGCAGTGAGTCTCATAGACAATTAATTAATAATATTTGGTTGACCCACCCAAGCCACACCGTGTTGCTTTGGTAACATGTTAATACAGCAGAGATTCAATGTGTGTGCATTATGTGTGTTGTGTTTGCAGCTTTTCTATTTTTTTACCAAGGTTTTGTGACTCTTAAAAGATCCTTTTTTTAAACGTGTACACTTTAACAGTCTGAATTTTTTAGAGGGCTGTGAGGATTCCATCTCGAAGGTCTCCCAGGAAAAGGCAATTGCCAGCATGAGAGAAGTGCACACAGTCTGGTAGCTATAGCCAATGATTACAATACTTAATTTCAGGGTGACGTATGGTGTGCATCCCATACATGTGCAGATATCCAGATATTTGTATGTTAACTTTTCTCCATGCTGTGTCAAGCAGGTGCATGTGCTGTTCTACTTGCCAGACCCTACGATCTGTAATATCAGAAAAAATTATCATACAGGCAGGTAACATACCCATAATAGAAACAAGGTCCAATTTTGCTTCTGACACTAAATATACCCATTGTTTGGTGCCCAAATCATTGCCTCTAAGATGAATCAGCAGTATGTCCAGTCTAGCTTGAGTCCTCAGAAGTCTGTGCATTGTTGGCATGAGATGCTCCCACCTCATACCTCCCATGCCAAACCACTTGACAGAGCAATTTAGAAGCTGCAGGTCTTTGCCAAAATCACTCCTCTGAGCGTACGCTGAAGCTCACCTTACTATACTGCTGCCAATGACCCACATAGTCCTTTTGCTGTTTTCTGCCATTCTGAGTTTTTAAGCTGAGAAATGGGCAGAGAACTACCAAAAAAATCAATGTTTGTCCTGCAGTGTCTAGTCATGACTGAATATGAAAGTGAAATTTCCCTCTCTACTTCAACATTGGTTTGGTGGGCTGTCCCAAAACACAGTAATTTTAAGAATAATTGGTTAATGCTTTCTCATGGCTAACCAATACAATGGATGCACTGACTATGACTACACTGAATAGTTGTAGCTGGTGCCAACCAGGAATGTTGGAAGATTTCTAGGTGGGAAAATACTACATTTTCATAGGCTACTTCAAACAATCACAACTATAGAAAGGTCTATGATTGGTTGCCTCTTGTGTTATGATACACGTGCCACTTGCTTTATGCCTCCATTTGCAGCTCTGTCTGTGCTAGTAAGTAGTGATTGACACTCTGACTTTAAACACTAATAACTTCTTTGTACAAGATAACAGCTTATGTAGATTGTCATAGTCAAATAGAGCAGTAAAAACATTTTGTTTAATACTATTTTTGTGCTGCTAATAGTTTTTATAATGCTAGAAAAATTTTTAGAAAATGTGATGTACTTACACAGTTTAAAGCAGGGTCTCTTGTTTTTTCTTAAGATGGCTGCTATGTCCTTCTTCTCCACTCTTCAGCACTTGTGATTGGTTGCCTGACATGGCCTGATTATTGTTACGTTCCATTGGTGCCAGCGTCTGTCACTCAAATAGGAAGCAGTATCTGATTAGCTTAGCCCTAAAGGTTTTTTTTAATGTGATTATTCGACACTTTCATGCTCACGACACTATTATTCAACACTTTCATGCTCATGACACTATTTTGCGACACTACATTCAACAGTGTCATTCTCACGACACCAAATTTTGTGACACTTTCATGCTTATGACAACATATTTTGTGACACTGTCTCACATTCGACACTACTTTGAAAATGATTTAAAATACAGTATTTTAAAAAAAGATACTGTGGATGCTTTAGATTGTGACAGTACTTTACTTTTGACATGTTTACCTATTTATTTTCATGTTATAAGTGAACTGTTCTGTGGTAGTTGAAAACATTGTTTATTGGTTTTACTGGTGTACAGCTGTGATAGTAGTAATGTGTGGAATGTTTTGTAAGCAGAAGTATTTATTCTTGTCACATGAGAGATCAACAGTGTGTGTGACTATGTAATGTAAGAAAAAAAAAGAGTTCACCACTAAATATCTGTTTCTCTTCATTTCTTATGCAGGTGTCTGATACTTACCTAACATTGTTCTACACTACTGTGAGTTTCCAGAGAAGAAAGATGCCATCTAAACAGAGATGCAGTTCTATGCAGAGATGAAACAGGTATCATAGTAGTTCACTGTTGCTTAAGAGTGGTCCATAAACCACACATGCTAGTCCAAGACGCAAACTGATTCAGCATTCTGCTCAAGAAGTGACTTCACAGGTTGCACACTCCACAGAAAAAGTATGTACTTGCTCAACTGCAAGGAAAAATGTGGAGCCCAGCAACAGTTGCGGAAATCTTTGAGACGGAACACCAATGTTGCAAAGGCAAGCATAAAGAAGCGTACTAAACAGCGGCATAAAAACATGGCTGCTGATGGTCATCTGAGGAAGCAAAAGTATTTTCAATCACTAGCCTCTAAAGCTAAGATTGACAGACTTATTGCTGCTGTGATGAGACGTGAGTGTAAAAGCCTAAAGAGTCGTGTCTCTTTAATGAAATTGCGTCTCAGAGTCTGTACATTTGTTAATAGAGTACTGTTTGTTCTTCAACACTTGTGGCATAAGATGGCACATGTTCTTGAGCAGTTCAGAAAAGTTGTCTATGAGATTAAGATGAGGCTACAATGGTATCCTGTCTTAAACCAACACAATTTCTGTGATGTTTTCACAGGTCGCTGGCTGCACACACAGCACTCAGAGGCGTATTTCTGGGAGAAGTCATATTACTCACAGAAAAAGGACAGAAACTTTTGTATTGGTGAGTCTGGTAAACTATGTAATGGGCTGAGTGTGTGTGATGACACTACAATGGAGTCAGATGATGAGTGTGAGCCAACTGTTCAGCCTCGTAAGCGTCACTATCTGTCATGGACATGTGATGAAACTTGCAACCGGAGGCAATCGCCATTTGACAAAGTGGAGCACTTTATAAACCTGTTTGTAATTACTGATTGTAAAGACAGACATAAACTGTTTGAGAGTATAGACCTTTGTGAGGTCTGTCCACATACTGGACTTATGGGTAACTCACTTGCATGTCTAGATAGTGGTGTTTGCGACAGTGTTTTTCACCACATGCGAATGCTGGGAGTGCATCAATCAGGCATGTGAAAACTTTGTGTACAGGGTCTATGAGGTGCATCGAGTTGTTGCCCAGTACACTCGTCTGAATGAGTTACTGCAGTCTGGTGACATGCATGGTGCCATGGCATTTCTGAAACAGCTGCGACGTGTCAGCAGTGTCACAGATACTGTGATTGATCAGTCATCTTTTGGCAATGGAAATTCTGTCTCTGTCTTAGAAACTGATATTCTCAAGCAGTTTGGGAAATCAATTACCAAATTTGAGTTGGCAAAGACAGAGAAATTTGACTCTGTATGTGTGTCATGTGATTGGCTCTGTTATGAAAAACAAATGGTCACAGTGAACCTGGAAACCTTGTCACTGTACAATGACATGTGGTTTCAACTGTCAGCATTTCTGCTGTTAAAGTGTGACTTTGAATTAGATCCAGTCATTGTGATGTGCAAGCGCTGTTTCTCCAAGGTGAAGGTTAACATTTTGCCACCAGGGTCACTTTTGAACAATATGGAGGCACATGTTATACCAACTGAGACTGCCACGATGAATATGTTTGAAAGGATTCTAATTCAGACAATGAAACCATTCCAAACCATTCTACATCAGAACACAAAGACACCGAATATTCCACAAAAAGAACTCATTAGATCTCTTAAGGGTTCCGTGATGTATCTTCCACTTCCCCTGCAGGAAAATGTGGAGGCGATCTCTACTGAGAATACTTTGGTGATTCTTGTCAATGGTGTTCCAATGAAATCAAAGGTCATTTGGCAGGATGTTGTCAATGTAGAGAAGGTGAAGCTTGCTCTTACTTATTTAAAGAGTAACAATCCCTTTTATGCAGAGCTTGATATTGATAGTATGACCACTGTGTCTGTTGATCATGATCTGTTGGAAAGCACTAAACCAATGATTGAGAAGATCAATGTGGAGACAAATGATAATGTGTATGAACAGTACAAAATTCACCCACTACATGGCAGAGATCCAGTAGGGGACAACACTGATCTCTTTCAAATGAAACAGGTGGAAGGTGAGCCTGTCAGCATTTGGGAGGCAACATTGGAAGAATGCTGTTTCCCAGACTTATTCCCAAGAGGGTCAGGTGGGTGCCTAGATGAAAGAGAAGTGCATGTACAGGGTGCTGAGTACTGTATGAGTCATGTGCTCTGTATGGATGGCAAATTCAGGTGCAACATACAGTACCTGTTTCATCTCCTGTGGGAGAGTGTGCTTAGCATACTGTCTGCATCTATTGCACATACTATTCGGCTCACAACTCCACTTGATGGAATCACAGCTGCACAGTTCCTGAAGAAACTTAAGCAGAAGGATGAAAATGTGTAAGTGAATTTGTCTTCCATTCTGTCAAGTCTATGTGGCACCAAAGAATACTGGTATCGCAGACACCCCTCAGGTGATGACCATGCTGCGAGAATATGGTCCAGTCACATGGTTTGTCACACTCAGTTGTGCCGAGTATGCCTGGGATGAGGTCATAGAACTGTTGAAGTGGGAAAATTGTGATGTAGAGGGCATTTCATCAATGACTGTCAGAGAAATGTGCTCACTTGACCCTGTATCTGTGACAAGGCATTTACACAAGCGATTTCATGACATTTTGACTTTCATTTTGTCAAAGGACAATCTGCCTCTTGGTGTATTGAGTATCAGGCACGTGGTGCTCCTCATAATTCACATGTAACTGTGGACCAAGGATGCCCCACGCATTGGTGAACATGAAGCAGCACAAGTGCTAGCATTCATTATGCAGTACATTACTTGCCATATTCTGGACAAGTACAACAGTCCTATACTGTGGAAGTTGGTGCAGAAGTTTCAATGCCATATTTGAATGAAATACTGCTGCCGGATAGTGAAGAACAAATCTGATTGTTACACAAGATGCTGTTTTGGATTTTCTAGACGTGTCTGTCAGGATGGTTGCATGAATGAACTTTTTTCAGCTATGTGACACCACTTGAAGGCAAAATCAACCAAGAGGGTTTATGAATTACCCAGAGAAGAGAATGAGGTGTACATCAATGACTATAACCCTACTCTTCTTGTAATGTGGCAAGCAAACATAGATGTTCAGTTTGTGGCTGACAACTCGTTGGCTCTGGTTCGGTACATCACTTCATACATAACTAAACATGAATAGACTAGCTTTCAAGATCTTTGGGAAGATATTGCCAGTTCAAGCAAGTCACTGACATCTCAGTTGTGGTCACTGGGGTTGAAGATCCTATCACACAGAGAATGTTGTGCTTATGAGGTCGGCGATCGCTTGATTGGTACACATTTGTACGGCAAGTCTGGTGCTGTGCGCTTCCTCAGTGTAAACTACAAAAAGAAGAATAAATATGTACTCATTCCTCATGCTGAGATTGAGGAACTGTCCCTCAAGAGACCATCTTCAAGACATATCTTGAAGAATAACCTCATTGACACGTACTACCCCCGTAGACATGAAGACATGGATCAAATGTTTTTATTTGAGGTGGCTAAGTGGTATGACTACAAGACGGATGTCTCACCTGATTGTACTCGTGACATTTACAAGGTTAAAGGAGTGGATGGCTGTCTCATTAAAAGACATAAGACTTGGCTCACTTGACCACTGTAAGTTACATTTAAGCACATCTGAGAGCAGAGAGCATTACTACTTTGCTCTCCTATTTCTATTTAGACCCTGGAGGAATGAATCTGAATTAAAAGGTGACTGTGATACATTTGAGGAAGAATTCAATCACAGTTATGAGTCATTCAAAAGTGAATACTCTGACACATACATACAGAGGCTAGACACTGAGAAGGAGCAACTTGAGTAAGCACAGAAACTACTTGAAGAGGACACTCCTGTCAGTTCACAGGAGAATCTTGATCCAGAAGGACAAGGTATATTTGGAGAACCTCTGCCTCTGAATGTCCCAGAAGTACTCATGTTGGAAGTGGAGAGTGCTATGGAACATGGCACACACTGCAGTGTTGACTCAGCTGAGTTGAGAGAGACTCAATGAGCAGCAACAGGTGGTTCACTCTGAGGTCACTGATGCTGTCCGACATGGATTACTACATGAACTCAAGAAATGTGACTGTGTTGACTACAAACCACTGCTGATGTTTGTTAGTGGCTCAGCCGGGACAGGGAAGAGTTTCCTTATAGAGGCCATAATGGCAGAAATACGAAACCTGACAGGGATATCAAAGTCTGTTGCTGTCAATGCTCCCACTGGACTGATTGCATACAACATTGGTGGAATTACGTTACACCATCTCTTCATGTTGCCAGTGGAGCATGGCAAAGCAGGCGAGTATCGCAAACTGTCATTTGAAGTTGCATCTCAGCTTTGTTCTATGTTTACTAAGATGAAGTTACTCATCATTGATGAGATTAGTATGGTCTCCAATGTGATGCTTGCCTGTATACACTTGTGTCTACAGGAGATCTTGGGGACTGACTATGGAGATGTATTTGGTGGTAAAAGTATTGTTGTATTTGGAGACCTCTTACAGCTTGCACCAGTTAATGCAGAACATGTCTTTGCAGCTCTGATTGTCAAGCAGGCTAAGAATACGCTAGGCTGCATTGGAGGTTTTAACCTGTGGGAGTTATTTACCTATGTCGAGCTGTATCAGAACATGTGACAAAGTGGTGATCTGGCTTACAAGGCACTGTTGGATTAAGCTAGTACAGGTTCTCTGTCACCAGAACATCTTTCAGTGTTACATGGTCGAAGCATCAGAATGGATACTACATCCATAGAAACAGCATGTGATGTTTTCAGTGATATGTACTCCACAGGCACATGCATTGTGTGTCTTATGCCACGACTGAAGAAATGTGCTGAGTTCAACAGTGTTATGTTGCAGAGAGAGAGAATCAAGAGATTTTGACACTGCATGCTGTTGATACAGTTGATGGTGTCATTCTAAGTTGAAAAATGGTAGCAAGGTTGACTGAACGACTCTCTGAACTGAAGTCAGATGTTTCACGCACAGCTGGGCTGGAAGCTGTTCTTACTGTTTGTAAGAATGCATGTGTCATGCTATGCTGCAATCTCAATGTGGAGCATGGCATGGTAAATGGTGCCATGGGTAATATCATTGACTTCATTTACAACGTTCAGAAAACGTTTATTGAGACTCTTCTTGTCCACTTTGACAACATGGAACTTCCTGTACAGATTGATCGGGCCTGTGTTAAATTCCAGGTATTTAAAGATATCTATGTTAACAGAAAACAGTTTCCAATATGCGTTGCATATGTTGTTTCAATTTTACAAGTCTCAGGGCTTGAGTTTGGATTCAGCAATGGTGGACATAGGGACAGACATTTTCAAAGATGGCATGAGCTATGTCGCACTTTCATGCATACGTAGTCTTTCTGGGTTGCACATCATAACACTCGCACCTCAGAAGATACGTGATGACAAGCAATGTATTGTTAAGTACAACAGATTACATACTCTGTATCAGCCACAGATGTCTTTAATACCACTACCTACATGTGTGGTTGTCTCAAATCCCACAGTCACAGCTACATCTGGCAACAAAAGAAAATGGTCTTCTACAAGTGATTCAACTGTGCAGAGTGGTAAGAAGGTCACAATGTTAAATACAGATGCAGAACCGGCTGTCAGTCAGAAGTCAGTTGGTATGGCTGTTGTTCCAGTGTTTGATAACAGTACTAGAGTAAACTGCTATGCTAATTCAGCAATGCAAGTGTTTCTACACATGCCACACTTTGTACAGACAATATCTGCTTCATAAGGCACTCCTTTATCAAAGGCACTGAAGCAGGTTGTCAATGTGGCTTCTGATCAAGGTAACAATGTACAGTCACTTTCACCTCTGCGACAGTTGTTGGGGACATATGACGGCTGCAGTACATTTGCTGCTAACATGCAGCAGGATCGCTATGGAGTTCATGATGGCAATCATAAACAGCTTGGATGAAGAGTGGATTCCAATGTGTCAGTATTTCACTGTGTCATATGTAACCAAATATGTATGTGTGTTGTGTGGTCATTCAGAGAGAGAAACCACAGACGACATGCTTTGGGTTTCTCTATTTGTGCCTCAGGTTAAAAGTGTCAAGTTCTGGCAGCTGTTTACCAATGCAGAAAGTGGTCACTTGTGTGTAAGGTGTGGAGGTACAGGTACTCAGTCTATACATCTCAGGACTTCATCTCAATATCTTATGCTTGTATTGCATAGATTTGACTCTAATAGGCTCAGAGTTGACACACCTGTTGCTGATTTCACAGCTGGTAGAACTGTATTTAACCAAGCAGTGTTTGACACTCATGCTGTGATCTACCACTGTGGCTAGTCTGTACATTCTGGACATTACACTTGTTTGTCGAGGTGCAGAACTGGATGGGTTGACTGCCACGACTCAACAAGCTCTTTCAAACAGAGACTACCATGACACTTAAAAAATGCATACATTCTGATATTGAAGAATTACTAAAATCTTCATGTGTCAGAGGAATAGTCTCACAACATGTGACATACTTTGCTGTCCTTCTCATTACAGAGTGCATTCTGGTACATTATCATACTTTTTTACAGATGTACATTGATTACCACATTGGTAACATATCACATGGTTGAAAAGCATATGCTTACTCAATGTGATGTATAAGATTGTTGTGTTTATCAGTGACACAGTGAAAATAGTTACAGCGGTCTTTAATCGGCACCAGCTGTCTTCACAGTCACTAGAAAAACCACACTTATATGTCTAAGAGAGACCTTTTAATGTCAAAAGAGAAATTCCTATCTAGTTATCCTCTTCTGTCATTGTCTTTTTCTTATGAGTATGTTGTATGCTGACATAACAAGTACTACTTGCCACACTTGCCAAGTCTGTGCCTCTACTAAGGCACAATACTTGTCCATGTGCATTAAGATAACAGTGTAAAATACTGTATCTGTTTGTTACAATGTTCTTTATCTTAACATTATTAGGATGTTTTATAACTAAGAGATATTCTGGTGTTTATTCCACTTCTGTGTGAGCAGTATTCAGCTCTGTTTTTTTTACATGGTCGGATGATCTGTACTTAAGACTACATTACTTAAAAAATTGCCTTCACTCTGTACATGTTGAGTAACATGCGATGTGCCCTGTGTTCCTTTTTTCATTCGCTTGTGTCTTCACTGAATACCACCATTTTGTGTCGCAACAGTGTTTTACTATACCTGTTTTGTTGTCATACATCTCTATTGCATTTATGTATATATAATAGTTAATAAATCACTTAGTAATAGTTTGTATCTGTGATATTTACAGTAGTTGTTTTACTTGCCATATTATGTGCTTTATTACAAAAATAACTAATATCTGACTGTTTTGAAGTATTACATTCATAAGCATTTTAATGTTATGTGAATATAGTTATTGGTATGACATAGAAATGTAGTTGCAGATCTATAGTAAATTGTTATTCCATATAGCCATTATAGATATCAAAGTTAAGTGTTGTACTATATATTGTTAATTGTGTACAAGTGACATTTTCTGATCATAGTAGAATTAATAGTTTTATTCATAGCATTCTGGTAACTATTTCATTCATGTAAGTAGAAGATGTGACAGATCTAGGTGCTTTACTAGTTCAGTAGTAATTTGACTACTGATTTGATACTTTTAACTGATACTGCCTGTCGCCATGTACTATTTGATTTAGTTATGTGGTAAGTTAATTAAATGTATGTTTATAATAGTTAAGAATTGTATATCAGACACTTTCACTGATAAAAACTGATTTTTTGTGCTCCTGATAATATTTCTTGATCGCCTCTATTGAGGGGTCGGGTGGGAATTTTCCAAATGCAGCAACATAGTGATATATCTTAACATGTACAGTATATGTATGTGTATACATATACGTATCTGTACACATAAAATGTCTAAAATTAAGTGTTTAACAGTAGCTTTTCAGATGAATATTTTTCTCGAGAGGATTGTCTGTTTTTGCTGCTATTACTTTAACGGCTGCATCTGGTTTTTCGCCCACCCCAGGAACATTCACACTATCAGTCACACAATGACAACATCATAGCTGTTTGATATCTGTAAGCAGTGTGCAGAGAGTACTGTGGTACATGTGTTTATGTATTGTGTACTACCATCACGTTACCACTGACTATCTGTGATACTGTTTAACATGTATTTCAAACATTGGTGAAAACATTAAAATGTTTGTTTTGTAAGACTGGTTTTGTGCACCAATTGGATTTTTTTAATTCTGCCTTTTTTAACTATTTTTATTTGGGCAATAAATATTTTCTAAGCCTTATCTACCTGTGTTGTGTCTTTCATTAAGCACACAGTAATAGTGCTAATATGTATGTTGGTGTTGGTGTATTGATGCATCTATAGATAGTGTATCATGCTCATCAGTGAAGATAATGTAGTTTGCACTGTTTAGCTGCTATACACCAATGTGGTGAACAGATTCATCTATTCCATACACTGAGTGTAGTATTTTTACAACAAAGGCTCAGAACATGAGCTATTGCTGTATAAATACTATCATATAACTACATATTCAGACAAAGGTATCTATATCTTGGTGAGACTGTATTGTGGAAATTAAGGTACATTCTAAACAACATATTCAAATTAATATGAGGTAATTATTTCTCAAAAAGACAGGAAATTCATGGCAAAAAAACTCCGTTTAATGCATCGGTTAGGGTTGTTCCACAGCGACAAAAGCAAGGAAATTTGGTGTTAGGGTTGAAAACCCTAACTCCGCATTCCCCCCCAACCCCCGCTACACACATACACACACACACACACACATATGCAAGTAGGGAGCAGGACCAAGACAACACGACCAATCACAGACAACCAGCAGCAGGTGACAGAAATAACATACAACTGTCTAAATGCACTACAAGACACATCCATCATCATGGCCAACAAGTGTCCAAGTTCTGCTGGCATACAAGTAAGTTTTTTTGCACTGGGGGAGTGGGCGGCTCTTGCCCCCTGCACCGCTAAAGTTTGAAATTACCTCGGGGTCGAGGCACCAGGAAACCGGGGGGGACTTCCCCCAAAGAAAAGCCAAGGAGTCGACGGGACAGCAGAAGCCAAAAAGATTCTTGGAGGGGGCTGGGCGGCAGCTCACAAGAAGCAGCTTACATTGTACTTGATTTTAC
This sequence comes from Neoceratodus forsteri, assembly GCA_016271365.2. Classification (NCBI taxonomy): domain Eukaryota; kingdom Metazoa; phylum Chordata; order Ceratodontiformes; family Ceratodontidae; genus Neoceratodus; species Neoceratodus forsteri. Next base: position 822,161,819 of record CM057453.1, on the reverse strand, counting down.
CAGAGACTTTTCCTTGCCTGCCCTTTGTTCCCAAATGGAGCTCAAGCCGAAACCGCTTTGGCACCAAACTGCCATTTGAAAGAGGCAGCAGTGCCGATTGGCCATAGGAACTGTGATGCCTGGGCAGCCTAGGTTTAAAGGCTGTCCTGATATCTCTAACTCTGGACTGTATTTTTGCACCGGGGGAGCGGGTGGCTCGTGTCCCCTGCACCACTAAAGTTTGAAATTACCTCGGGGTTGAGGTGCCGGGAAACTGGGCGGACCTCCCCCAAAGAAAAGCCAAGGAGCCAATGGGACAGTAGAAGCCAAAAAGATTCTCAGAGGGGCTGGGTGGCAACTGCACAAGAAGCAGCTTACATTGTACTTGATTTTCGTGCCACCCACCCACCCCGTTCCCTCCTCCTCCCCTTAAATGCCCAGTAGCCACACCCTTCAGCTGATCAGGACCAATTGGAGCTGGGTTAAGGTGGGAACCTAGTAGCTGTCAAGATCGCACTGTTGCATCTGTTCCACCCTAGGGCTCCCTTGCAGTGTCTATCTCTCAGACTGCTTGTGCATGGGCATATAGCTCTGGGGTGATCTGACCATGTTAATGACCTATTTGTCAGCATAATTAATCCTGTCTGCCTGACTTTTGCCAGCATAATTAATCCTGTCTTCCTTATGTTATACCCACCAGCTACCTAGTCTGATAGAAGCATGCTCACTTTTTCATGGAAGAGTGCTCTGTTTACTCGATTTGTCTTCATGTGAGCCTAACTTAATATTGGTTTAGGGGTAGGACAACTGCCAACTGCCTTGAAATTACTCATTTCCCAGCAAAAAATTAGTCACTTATCTAGGAAGGGTGTACTGTTTTTCTGACCTGTCTGCTTGTCAGCTTAACCTTGTATGGTCTATGTGTACAATGACTGCCTTATGATTACTACCTGCTCTAGTGCCTGAACTTGTCTGTTTACCAGCACAATTTAATATTACTGATTAGTGGTTCTTGACAGGCTAACTAAAACTTTCTACTGCACTGCCCCACAACCTACCTGTCCTGTGATGCCAGTACAGCATAGCTAGCTGTCACTTGCAGTAGAGTGGGCTCATAAGCTCAGGTAATTGTGGATGATAGCTGCTGGACACCCAGCCATACCCAGTTCTCATATGGTTGGGTGTACAGGCTAGGGAATTAGTCAGATTACCAACTTAACTTATATTATCTACTGACCAATTTCCAGCCTAATTAATACCAGTATGGTTCTGTCCAGCATCCCACCTGCCCTGTGTTGCGTGCTTTGCATATTCACTTGTCACATGTACCGAGTAGGCTTGTGATCTCATGCAAGATGGTAGCCGCTATAAACCAGTGGCACCCAGCTATTTTCCCATCCGTGGGAGCCCCCCGCTGTCCACCACTGGTGACTCTGTGGTTGTAATTTTTTCTCTGTTGCTCTTCTGACATCTGCCTTAGTGTTGACATGGGGCACCCCGAGCGTCTACCTAAGCTAGTGTCACTCCAGTTGCTCATGTGAGCAATCACCCTTATGACCCTTACTGTCCCTTGCATCCCCTGGTTCACAGGAGCTGGTGCTTCTTCGAGGGGAGAACCCTGGGGTACATGTACCCAGCTGGTGGAGACTGATTACACCTTCTCCAACCATCTAGCAGTAGGCACACCCCCTCCCTGGGTTCTCTGTAGTCTTGACCTGGGGTGCTTTCTGAGCCCTGCCTGTATGGTCAGACACTATGGCCGCAAGCCACCTGCCAAGGATGGATCCCCTCCCTTAAGGCATCTCCTCTGGCTCCTACTGGTGACTCTTGTGCTAGCAGGTGACATAGAGCTAAACCCTGGACCACCATGTCAGTGATGGGCTGGTCGGCGGTAAAAGGGTTAAAAATAGCTCATCTTAATATCAGAAGTCTCCTGCCTAATTTGATGGAACTTCATGTCTGGGTAACACGCCACAGCCCAGACATCCTTGGCATTACAGAAACTTGGCTTAAACCCGCTATACCAAATTCTGTATGTGCCCTCCCTGGGTATGACCTCATCAGACTTGATTGACTGGGAAAAAGAGGAGGGGGTGGCATCCTGGTCTATTACAGGAGCCACCTCAACCTATCGGCTCTACCCAGGCAACAGACAGTGCAGTCCCCCTGTGAATCACTGTACACAGTACTGTTGCTAGGGATGTCTAAAAAGATACATATTATTTACACCTACAATCCTCCCAAGGGAGGCCTAGAGGGACTGTCTGTCCTCCTCGACACAGTTGGTGCTGTGACATGGCATAACGAACTAATCATCCTAGGTGATCTTAACCTTAATTGGCTGGGCGGTAACACCAAAGCATTTGAGTCTCTACTTGCAGGACTCTCTCTGACGCAGCTTGTCAAGGATCCTACCAGGTGCTCACCTAATGGTGGTGCGAGCTCTCTCCTGGACTGGATCATGACTAACAGACCAGAAAGGATCAGCTCATTGGGCATCCTTCCTGACTCAATCTCTGATCACTCCGCTGTGTACTGTGTGTGGAGGATCCCACCCCTGAAAATTCCACATAAAATCATTCAGGTCAGAGACTACTCTAGGTTTGATCTTGCCTCCTTCCATAATGATATTCAGTACACTGACTGGTCAGCAATATGGAATGCTCAGGACTCCACATCTGCTGTCAGTCACTTCCTTATCTCTCTTAGGGCCCTGCAGGATTAGCATGCCCCCCTCATCAGATGGAGGGCCAGGGGATCGGCTACAAAATGGCTTCATGGCAGACTCCTAGCCCTCCTGAAGAATAGAGATAAGTGCTGGGCTAATTTTAAGGCCACAGCAGACCAGGCTGTTTTTCAGAAATACAGGAAACTCAGAAATGAGTGCAAAAAGAGCATAAGAGCAGCCAAAAGTGAGTTCTGCAAATCTGCATTGCTGAACTCGGCTAGGGACCCACAGAGGTTCTGGAGAAACATTAAACACATAGTGAGTGGTACCCAGAGTGCGGAGACCTCTGATATGATTACTGATGGTACCAGCTGCAATAACTCGGTAACCATTGCCAATACTTTCAACCTTTATTTTTCTGATCTGTCTGATTTCACCTTGTCATTTCCCCCCCGGTGGAGATGACAACAGTGATCAGCCCTCAGCACTATCGCCACCCCACCCGCCCTTTCATTTCAGGGTGGTGGTGGTGCAAGAGGTGCAGAGACTGCTCTCGGGACTCTCCCCCTTCTCGAGTGCTGGCCAAGATGGCTTGGAACCAAAGCTCCTCAGTCTTGGTGCCCCTTGGCTTGCCCCACTGGTGGCACACATCTTCAATCTGTCCCTGTCATCTGGTGTTATTCCAGACATATGGAAGATCACCAGGGTGGTCCTGATTCTTAAACAAGGGAACCCCAAACTAATAGAGAACTACTGCCTGATATCCATTTTATCTGTGGCCAGCAAACTTCTTGAGAAAGTTGTGGCAGGGCAACTCTCTGAGTACTTGCAATCACATGATCTACTGTCTCCTGTGCAGCATGGATTCAGGAAAGGGCACAGCACATCCTCTGCCCTTGTCACTGTCTCATCATGGATCAGGGAGGCTGTGGACCAAGGCAAACTCTCGGGGGCCATCTTTATAGATCTCTCTAAGGCCTTCGACCTGGTTGATCATGCCATGCTCTCCACTCAGCTAAGATCCCTTGACCTATCTTCTTCCTTACTCATTTGGTTCTCCAACTATCTACACGGTAGAATGCAGCAGGTTAAATATGACAAGGAGCTCTCTGGTCCTATTCCTGTAACCATGGGGGTCCCTCAAGGCTCTGTCCTGGGGCCCCTGCTCTTTTCCTTTTTTGTAAATAATCTTCCCGCATCCGCTGCTCACTGTAAACCAATCCTCTATGCAGATGATCTGGTCATCCTGACTCACTCCCCAGAGATGGGGGTCATTAACCGTCACCTGAGTGAGGACCTGATGAACATTCAGTCATGGATCTCATCCCATAAGCTGGTCCTTAATCTAAAAAAAACCCAGGCCATGCTGTTTGGGTCTCCGGCCAAGATTAAGGCCTCCCCTGAGCCATTCTGTGTCTCTGGTACCAACAGTGTCCCGATCCCTGTCACTGACAACTTCAAGTACCTTGGGGTGACGCTGGACCCACAGCTTGACCTAGGCCACCATATCCAGAATACATGCAAGGCTGTCAACTGCAAACTGGGTCTGCCCTACAGAGCAAAAAGCAATCTCACTCTGGCTGCACGTATTGCTCTTGCCAGAGGTATGCTCCTCCCTTCACTATGTTATGGGCTCCTTCTGTTTGCCCGTACCACCAAAGCCCTTCTCTCTAGGTGGTCTACTGCCTACAACAATGTCTGTCACTTTGCCCTGGTGGCCCCATCTCACCCACCATTGTGACCTCTACAGTAAGCTAAACTGGCTCTCCCCTTCAAAGCACATTGACTTTGCCCTTGGGTGCTTCACGGGAAAGGTCCTTGGCACTGGCACCCCCCCGGGGTTGGCGAAATTCCTTGTCCCGGTTGCCCCCTCACCTTTCCACCTCAGGTCTCAAGGGCCTGCCACTCTTAAGGTACCTGTTACTGTGACTCAAATGGGTGGTAGGACCTTTGCAGCGTGTGGTCCCAAACTATGGAACACCTTCCCAGACTAGGTCCGTGTCACCCCATCACAGGGCTGCCTGCATTCCTCCCTGTGGAACCACCTCAAACTCTCTTTGGCCTGTGGCTGCCCAAAACCCCCGTGACCTAATCATGGCACTCCACCCTTCTGGACATATCCCCGGACAAAAGTGGCCCTATGTTGTATATAGTTAAGTACCTGCTGATTCTCAACTGTACCTTTTTTACTGCTCCTAGTTGCTACTTATCTTATTCTGTTGTGTTTATGCTTAACAAAAGTATGCCTCACAAGATCTGTAACTTGTTGTTATTCTGTATTACGTTGTTCTCACGTGACTTGTAAACTGTTTCTAATCTGTACCATGTCGTCCTATGTATTTAAGTCTGTAATTTCCTGTACTCTCCTGGGTCATACCTGAAAATAGGCAATTGTCTTGTCTAGTGTACTTACCTGGTTAACAAAAGCTAAATAAATAAAAATAAATTATCTTCTCCATGCATATTGCCCATCAGTTGTAACTGTATAACGGTATACATTATTTATATCTAATAGATTCTGTATATCTTCTCAATGACAGTGTGTAGATAATCATGACTGTAATACCATGATAACAAGTGTCACTATTGTTACAGTCCTTTGTTGACTGCTAATGTCTGCTGATGTTACCACGGAAAAAGACAATCCTGTATCAGTATAATATTCTCTGCACAGCAGTACTGCACAATCATATTATATTGTAGAATATAACATCACTGTGGCAATCTCAGACCTGATAACTCACAGGGTAACACTATACAATAGCTCAGTTGTTAAAACTTTGTCATTTTAAACAGACAATTGTGTGCCTCCACTATATGATACAGTGCTGAAACTATGGTATTCAAACCATCAGTGTTTAGATGTCCGTTTTCATGACACATAGTAGCACAGATCAGTGTAATACACTTTACTGTGTCTAACAACCTAGTGATCTTACTATCCTATAAGATACAAATTTGTAGCAGTACAGTATTATCTACTAAGTCATTCTCCACTATTATTTGAAACTTCACAGTTCTATATGACACTGTGTCACCCAAAGTATTCTATGTCAGTAGTTCAGTCTTTTTGACTTGCTCTGACTCTGTAACTGTTAGCCCATGCTTATGTTTCTATACACATTACTACCTATGTGGTATTAGTGGTGTTCAAGCACAACATTTTTCCACATCTGTACCTATGAATGAATAATATTAGACAGCTTTAATAAAAGAGTTTTACGTCTGTAAATTACTCATAATATCACCCCATCAGTAGCAGATAATGTATTTTTATGCAATAATCAACAGTATGCTGCTCACTGCTATCTAATCAAACACATCAACAGCAATGTCCAACTGCACATAAGAAACTGATGAATATCATAGTGGGCCATGATGCAAACTATCATGCAAACCATTTTCACATAGTAACAGTCATATGAGTATTATCATAGGCCTGGCAAAATCGTGAACCATTTATACCAGTGTTAGTTTTGTCAGTGGCTCTGCATGAGGCAGTAAAATTACAAAATACTTATTTTACATAATATTTTGCATCGCTAATAACAGAAGTGTCACACAAGTATTGAGTACTGTATGTATTAATAGATATGTAAGAAGAAATTACCATTCATGCAACATGCATGTCTCAATGTGAACAAGCACATCTTGATTTAAAAAAAGTATCTATTTAACAATACATATTACTTAATGGGTCTCATACTGTATACTTTTTCTGTGTTTGTCCACATTACATAACGCACAATGTGATAGCTAGTTTCTTGTATGTTGATACCTCATAATGTCATCGCAGCGTGAACAATCTATATCATGCAAATTCTATGTGTAACAGTATTGTGCTGACATGTGACCATATGAAGATGTGTACAGCACTCTGTACACCCATGACTTTTAAAATGCATCACTTGTTGACCCATGATGATGGATGTGTAATACTTTTAGACAGTTGTATGTTATTTCTGTCACCTGCTGTGAGTTGTCTGTGATTGGTCATGTTACCTTGGTCCTGAGCCCCACTTGCATGTGTGTGTGTGTGTGTGTGTGTGTGTGTGTTTGTGTGTGTGCATGCGCACGCGTGTGTGTGTGTGTGTGAAGCTGGGGGGTGAGGGGGAATGTGGAGTTAGAGTTTTCAACCCTAACACCAAATTTCCTCACTTTGGTTGCTGTGGAACAACCCTAACTGATGCATTAAACAGAGATTTTTGCCTATATATATATATATATATATATATATATATATATATATATATATATATATATATATATATATGGGATCTGTACCACTGCCCGACCTGCAACTTGCCGACAAACAACTTCCCGACTTCAAATTACTGAACGGGTTTGTTTGCCGACAAATTCTAGCCGGTAACAACCATTGACCGACAAACATTGAAAACCCTCGCTGTGGCTTGCAGTTATCATTACAGCATATTTGAAAATGAAAAATGTGCTATTTAAGTAGACATGCCGAGTGTAAAAAAAATTAAATTAAATTAAAAAAATTCAATGTCCTTTCTTATGCTGTCCTGTTCAGACATCATTAAGGGAATGAATTGAATGTATGAAACACAGCTTACAGTTATCATTACAACATGAACAGCGTGAAGTGCATAAGATGTTTCTTACCTGATCCTTTTCCATCTGATATGCTTGTTCATTTATTCAACTTTATATAATACATTTGGTTTAATATTTAAAACTACTTTAAAAATCTGGTTGTGAGGCAAGTAAATCAGTGTAAGGCTTGGGAATGCCGCACAAATAGGATGTAAGAGATGTTTGTACAATTCGGTGAAGCTGCTTGTGAAATGATCAGTAAATCTGGTTGTGAAGTTTTGCAATACCCTGTACATTTCTGTGATGCTCTGCATGCTGATTGTCTGCAAGTGATTTTATTTATTCTTAGCAAGCATACAGTAGTTAAGTGTAGTTCTGTTGCTCAGGCAAAAGATCTTGTCGGCAAATGCTACCAAACGGGAACTCGGTTTATGGGAACTTGCAGTCGGGAGGTGAATTGTCAGGAGATTGACAGATGGAAGTCATACCAGACCCATATATACAGTGTGTATATATATATATATATATATATATATATATATATATATATATATATATATGTATATGCACTTTAATAACTTGCAACCATTAAATGGATTTGCACAACATTTGGTATGTGCAGTCCTGTGGGATAGATCTCTTGACTTGTCAAGTTTCAGTTCTATCAGATATGCAAATGTTGTGCAGCGCATACAGAAAAAAGTGTTTCTTTCATAACTTTTTGTTAATTTTTTCATGTTTTTCCTCATCATGCTGTTGCCACACCATTTGGAATTTAGGTCTGAAATGTTCAGTGTAGACAGAGGTTGCCCCAGAGAACAAACCAACATTAGTTTGGTGAAAAAATATGAATCCATTCCAAAGTTATTTAATTTTGAAATTTTGGGTTCTGAGCATGCACAGCTGTCTTTTAGATAGGTGTATAAACTGTGAACAAGGATTTGCCTCATGAACAAGGACTTTCACAGCCCATGAACAAGGATTTAAAAAGTCTTTGTTCATAAGAAAACATTCCTTGTTCATGAGCCGCCATCTTGTTTTTAAATTTTCTTGACAAACAAAACTTTGTAACTTGCCCCAGGGGTATCTTCTATGGAGATTAAAGTATGGGTTTTGTTCAGGGTGACACCCTCTACAAACCTATGGCTTTGGTTTCCTTTAGGTTTGTCCAAAAATGGCCATTTTAAACTTTTAAAATCCTTGTTTGCCACTAGCTTCTGATCCTTTTTCTTGAGGTGCCAAAATCCTTGTTCATGAGCTGATCCTTGTTTGTGAGATGTCAAGATCCTTGTTCATGAGGGGATGACCAGATGGCTCTATCAAATGAACAAGGATTTCTCACGATCAAGGATTTCTCATGAAGAAGGATTTTGACACCTCATGAACAAGGATTTGGCTTGTGAACAAGGATTTTGACACCTCACAAACAGGGATTATAAAAAGGAATCCCTGTTCATGAGGTGTCAAAATCCTTATTCATGAGAAATCCTTGTTCGTGAGGTTAAAAACTTTGTTCATAATGGGATGACCAGATGGCCCTATTTTATGAACAAGGATTTCTTATGAACAAGGATTCAGCTCATGAACAAGGATTTTGACTACTCACAAACAAGGATTATAAAAAGGAATCTCTGTTCATGAGGTGTTAAAATCCTTCTTTGTGAGGTGTCAAAATCCTTGTTCATGAGGGGATGAACAGATGGCCCTATCTCACAAACAAGGATTTCTCACGAACAAGGATTTTGACACCTCACAAACAAGGTTTCAGCTTGTGAGCAAGGATTTTAACAGCTCACAAACAGGGATTTTAAAAGGTTGCTGTTTCTTTGCCAGCTCACTGCAAATAAACAATTATTACCCTTGACTTGAAATTGACAGGCTACAAAGGGGTTGTCCCACAGACGTGATCTGTGTTGGTTTGGTGTAAAAATTTGCATCAGTTCCATAGTTATGGCATTCTAAGGTTGAGAAATTTCCCATAGGATTACCTTGTGGTGAATACAGTGCATTTTGGTGGCTATATCTCAAAAATGGTTCTAGATTCAGATTTTTTGCTAAGTGCAGCTTGCTAAGCATGTGTGCAGGTTGCTGGTCTACCATTACAACTGCAGTGGAATTTTTTCCAAGGTTGTTACAGTTACTGATATATTGCACCATTTTCAGCACAAGGGTTACTTGGAATGTGTCTAGGCCTGTGCTGTGTCTCTACAATTATAGGTAGGTGGGAGCGCAGGGCCTGGAGGCTCTGCACTCCCATAAGAAGATGACAACTCCTTACAATGTCTGTGCACTCATGAGTAGATGAAAGCGTAGGGCCTGTAGGGCCTTACGCTTCCAAAAACTGATACCACTGATTACACTTTCTCAAAAAGTAGGGACATTCATTGCAAAAAACTTCATTAATGCATCAGGTAGGGTTGAAGTGACAAAAATAGGGAAATAAGGTATTAGGGGTTAAACCCTAACCCTTACCCTACTACCCCACCCCTACCCTCCACAGATCAACAGGCAATGGGGTATGCCTTGGGGTTGTCAGGCCTAACTCTCACCCCCCATTCTCCTATACTGTACTATGTCAGCTTTCTTACACATGGAATGGGTTGATAGTTAGGGCTGATGACCCCAAGGTGCACCCCATGACCTGTTGATCCGTGGAGGGGGGTGGGGTGGCAGGGTGAGAGGGGTTAGGGTTTGAACCCTAATGCTTCATTACCCTAACTGATGGCATTAATGAAGTGTTTTGCAACTATACACACATGCACACACACACACACACACACACACACACACAGTGGTTGTTATAGCAAAGTTGTGCTGCACTAAGGTATACTGGTCAGTACCTCCCCTGCCATACATTAGAGAGCTCCCTGCAGTGCAGCAGAGAAGTGGTAGACAGGCTTCTGTGGTATGTTTCTGTAGTTTTTTTAAGTGGGTTAAGTGCTGTTTCCTAATTAGCCACTGGGTGGCTACACAATCTATCGCCGCAGCATTAGCATGATTTCAATGTGAACATCTGTGTATCTCATGTACTACATGTTCATATGCCCAAATGCTGTATAATTTGTATTAAACACCTTTTTTCCAATTAATTTTGACTCTTGTCCTTTTGTTGTGTGCTATTTTCTCATTAATTATTGATATGGCTGAATTCTTTAGTGCACGAGTAAACATTTGCACTCAGAGTGGTTACATTAATTTTTACATCAGATTATTGGCTGTTTTTGTCATGGTTTAGAACCCATTCCAATATTTAAAAAGACTGAGACCCAGATATTCAAAGCTTTGCGCAGTGCGCAAACCTTTTGTACGGGTTTAGCGTGGGATTAGCGTGGGTCAGCTATAGTCAAAAGGCCAAACAGTGCACGCAAATTGCATTAGCGCCAGGCAAACCATAATTATATGCAAGGGGCACACTGAACATGAATACAGGCACTATGGGATATTCATTGGCTAGCACCGTGCTAAGGTGTTTAGCTCGACTTAGCATGACCCTTAGTGCAGTACAAATTACCACCCAGGAAAAGCTGGTCTTAACCCTGGGCAAACAGCTTTGCATGACATTGGTGCTTGGCGTGGTGTTTGTGTGGGATTTGCGTGGCTTGCACAACCCTAACATATGAGTATGACACTTAGAAATGCCAGACATGGAGGACACATACTGCTCACTGATGGCACCACCATGATGCCAACAGCTGCCACCAGTCCCAGCCATGCAAGGCAGTAAGGGGTGATCTGGCCCACAGGGGACATCACGGTAGTGTGGCTATACAGCACACACCTGCAGACCATACGTCTGTGGTGACCAACAGATGCTAGCACACACATGCAGCACTGTGGGCACAGTGGCCATTGAGGGAAGGGTGTACGGGTGGCCAGACCTCACCACAGCCCAGGTATGGCCACAAGGCTGGGACACATCATGCACTGCACATAGGCCAGTAGCGGGAATACCCCACCACCTGTGTGCCTGTTGGATCTTACATGCCCCCCAGCCACATACCACACAACTGTACAGATGCCACAACACACACAGCCAGCCATGTATATGTCACTGTGAGCATCCCATGACACAGGTGCAGCGTCTGTGGATCACACAACAGCATAATAGTACTGTCCACTGTCAGTAATTACCTGCAAACTGGGCCTGTCACTGTGTACAGTGCAGTTGTCATCACTTCCCTACATACCATAGGCATTGCTGTGTCCCTCACACTACCAGTCCCTTGCTACTGTAGTGTCTGCTGTGCACTATAGCATGACCTACAGTGTGATGGTTGCATGCAGCATCACCACCACCTGTGCCTATGCTGTGTTGTCCCCTGGGGTAAGATATGCTATGCTATGCTGTACTGTTTACATGTAGCCTGCAGCTATCATCATGAACTGCCTGACTGACCTACAGGTGGAACTGCGGTTGGACCTGGCCAGCCCCTGTACTTCCAGACGGACCTACGGGTGGAGCAGAAACTGCATGTAAATCAGGGCATAATGAGATGCTAATGTTGCTTTTTGCCCAGAGGCTACCTAAGTAGGCTCATTTGCATGTCACTTTTGAATATGGCAAAGTTTAGCACTGGGCAAATGTGTTTGCACCAGGTAAACAGCTTAGCTCCACGCTAATCCTGCATAAATGCATTAGCTCTGCGCAAATGGTTTGGGGAATATTACACTGTTTTGCATATTGTACTGTCCCTTAGGCTGCTCCTTGCAGCTGTACTGGGTCCACGCATTTGCTGGAACACACGTTGGCCACATAGGCCTCTACCAACCTTCCTTCACATCGCTGTGCACTGTGTTGCTGTTGTGGTCTGCACTTCCTGGTTTCTATATTCAGAGCTGTCATATTCCAGGGCTACGTTTGCCCTGCACTCCCAGCCCAGTTTGCCTGGCCTCATTCCCATGCTATATTCAGAGGCTGTTTGCCCTGGGCTATTCCTTTTGAATATAGCCTGCTTTGTACTCTGGGCTAACGTTGCCCACCAGGCAGTGCTGATTTAGCCCCTGAGCAAAGTTTTGAATATTTGGCCCTGAAAATGTTATTTTGAGTGGCTGCATGTTTTGCTCATTTTGTTGATTAGTGCCATACTGGGTGTATTGCAGAAAGTCCTTAGGTTTATTTTTTGTAAGCTTACTGTCATGGGCTGAGCCCAAACTGTTGAATGAGATACAATACTCTGAGGACTGCATGGCAGGTGCTTGCTTTATGTCTACATTATACCCAATTAGACCGACTCATAACATGGGCTGTTTTATTTATTTGTTTTGTACAGGTATCGGCTGTTCTATAAAGTACTGGAGTAGTGCACTTTGAAGAACAGCCGATACAAAATGAATAAATGAAATAACTCATGCTATGAGTTGGTACAGAGTCTGAGTAAGCCTATCAAATATCTGTATTAAAAAAATTAAAGAAAAAAATTGAACGTACATTTCAAAGTTGTAATGGGAATAGCAAAGCAATTTCATCATTTTGAGTCCAATTGGTTATAATGCAGACATAAAGTAAACGCCTGATATTGGATCCTCACAGTATCTCATTCAACAGTTTGGGCTCAGCCACCACAGTTCTTGTAGCCATTATGCAAGCTATGGTCATCTTTTAACTGTTTTTTAATGCATTTTGGTCAGACGTTTGGCTTATAGGCAACATAGAACCAGTGAAAACGTGCATGCAGAGTGCAGGCTACATGTTTAAATTAGTGAAAAACCTGTGTAAAGAAACTAATGTCCTAGTAACGATGGAAAGGTCTGGGCACCTGAGATTATAGCAATAAACTCATCATTCTTGGAGCTATCACATAAACTTGTACTGCTATGATTCTTTGTGTGGCATTCACATACAGCCTCTCAGGATTCAGGCTTTCAGTGCATAGGAAAAAAGAAAAAAAAAGCAGTTGCCAATAAATGGATTTGAGCCAGGCTTGCAGTCACTCTGAGCATTATAGCCTATTGCTGCCAGATATTTTAGGCACATTTACAGTCCCCTCTACTCCACTGCTTATAAAGTTGGACTATTCAAACTTGTGTTATACTCGAAGACCTGCACTCATTTTACCCCGCAGCAGTTTCAAACCAGGCTATAAGTTCTGGTATACTGGTTCACATGCACTGAAAATTTGCCAGACACAAAGTAGTTGTAAAAGTCCCTTCTGCTTAGCAGCATAGTATAGTTCAATTTTTAGCCACCGCAGATATCTCCTCGACCAAATTATTCAGAGCTGTTCTTTTAATTAATCATAATGCTTTCAGCCACATCAGTTGTCTCCTGAGCCAAACCATTGACATCATTTGGTTGTAACTTGTTATTTTGTTTATAGACCATATCAATGGTGCATCATTATTTTACTTCACTTCTTTGTATTAATCAATTGGACTTGAGAAAAATGTTTATTTTTTAATTTTGAGATACATATCCACCGATGATCAGAAAATAAATTAGTTTCTCAATCCTTCCAGATCATCTTTCTACAGGCAGTATTTTCTCATTTGCCCTCTCATATCCATGGGCATGTCACGTAGCTGCAACTCTGTTGGCTTTCTGGCATTGCACTGTATGGTGGCATTTATCTTACTTAAAATGTTATTCACACTTTCATTTGCTTAAAATATATCTCACACAGTTTGAATACGAGCACTACTGTGGTTCTTTGCATGTCTGTGGATATGAGAGGGCAAATGAGAAAATATAGCCTGTGGAAAGAGGATGCCTTGTTCATAAAAGTAAAGAAACTGTGGAAATATGAACCAAAAGTGATTTAATTAACACAGAATATGCTGAGTAAAGGTTTTTAAAAGTGATGGAAACTATCATTCATACTGTGAGCTGATTTAATTTATTGAATTTAAATGGCTACATATAAATAAATAAACAACTCACGATAAACATATTTGCATATACAGTAGATCTAATTTTGGAGGTGCTGGTGTTTACCAGACAGGGCCAGTATAGCGTGGTAGACCTTGATATTTTCTGATAGTTATTCATACATAATTTGGTGCATAGAGGCAGCAACTGTTACAGCAAGGAAGCAACCAAACAAGTGTGGGTACTCAAAGTGCAGGCAAAGAGTTTCTGCATTCCATTTAACACAAAATAATTAACACATGATGTTGTCCAGATAAAGATTTCTTTAATGTTTAAAATCCAGCAGTGCAAATCACAACACAAGACACCCCTTAAATATTAAAGAAACTTTTATCCAGGCAACAGCGTGTGTTACCTATTTTGCTGGTGAATGGGATGCTGAAAGAAACATTTTTTTTAATGTAGGCAATATACCACAGTGGGTTTAAGGCTATGAGCTGCAAATCTGGAGACCTGGGTTTGAATCCCACAGTCCCCACTTGCATACTGTGTGACCCTGAGCAAGTCACTTAACTTCCCTGTGCTCCCAGGTCACACCTGTAAACACGCTTTCAGCTTAGTGTGACGCTCTTGGTTAAACAATTGAAAAAAAAATCAACCTTGCAAGTGCTCCTTCTTAAGTCTGTGACCTCTGAAGAAAACAATACTATTTTACTGTGGTCACTTCTGATCGCGGACCCACAATACAGCATCCGCGATACAGTAGTGCTAGCACCATATTTTTTTTTAAATGTCTATGGCACTTATTTCCTGTGAATAAAATGGAAACAATTCCAGCCATTACTTTCTGTGCAAAATATCCTCTACTTGAAGGAGCACACTTAAAGCTCACTACCAAGAGTTCTGTGCACTGCGATAAAATGGGGAAGGGGCAGCGTTTTCAAGCAAATTAAAAAGTCTGATATGATTGTCTGCATTTGAGATCCCATTGCAAACATCTTGAGCCATACTGGATGATAGAAGGGCTTCACTTTTAAGACAGGCATGCAGTAGTTGACAGATATTCCTGCCCCACACTGCTCGCTATCTTACCATAAAGAAGCAACTCCCCATTTCTTTCTGCTCCCTGCTTTGGTGTGGCACTTGTAATTAGCTCTACCTTACATTTTTCTATGAAAAAAAGTAAACTAAGGTTTTTGAAATGATGACATTCTCCTCAAATGCCCCACCATCCCTGACTCACAGCTGCTGATGGAACAGTGCCTTTTCAAACAAAGACAGCCTCGTCTGATTCATTCCGACTGCCTGCCTCCCTGATACTGGCTAATTCTGGGTACTACTGTACATATATAGAGAATAAAGTATGGGGTGGTGTGTGTAAAGAAAAGTTTACACACACCCGAGGGGTTAGATGCTGAATAATCCCGAGAGCGAAGCTCGAGGGTTTGCAACGATTCAACTCCTGAGGGTGTGTGTGTAAACTTCTCAAGCACACAATAACACCAATTATTGGCTTTTATTTTATATAATTGCTAGGTCTCCTTTTGGCCACAGCAATTATATAAAATGGTAGCTTCAGTGCGGTCGTGCTCCAGTTCGGTTTTCCTCCAGTTCTTACATTTAAATTTTCGGAGGTTTCAGGTGTGTGTGTGCATTTTTTTTTTTATTATTAAAAATTGTATACGGTTGAAAATATCTGTTTTTTTTAAATTTGACTTACCGCCGTGCCCGTGATTCTTTGGCGGCTAGGTTGGGGTCGAGCAGAGAGCGATGAGCCAGGAAGGAAAAGACTACAGCGGACGCATGCGCAGAGGTAGGAGAGCCGTGCGTGTGTTTGCCATTATAAATGCTCCTTTATAATGGCAAATTACGCCACGGTCTCCCTATGGCAAAAAGGGGAGACCCGTTAATTATTTCACCTTTATGGCCGATGCTCAATGCCTACAGTGAATTATTAATTTTCGACTGAAGCTTTACTTTACTGTATTGTACAGTACTAGTAAAACCAGTTTGCTGCTCACTGATTTTTTTAACTTCTTGCAAGTGTTGTTTGTTTGCTTTAAAATGGTCATATCATAAACTTGAACTTTGCAACCTGCCATTTCATAGTCAGAAATCTATATCTATGCAAGCTGTCAAAAGTTCCCCCAGTGAAATGCTGCCAGCGTGTTACTGTATCAGACAACAAATGAATCTCTCTCTCTCTCTCTCTCTCCGTTTTATTGAGCTACAGCAAGTTGCAGAATTCAACTGCATGTCATTATTGTTAAAGAACGCCATTTAATAAAACTAAGTCAGCCTTCCAAAACTATTTACATCGTAGTAAACCAATGTGTCACACTGAATTTGAGAGATCGCTGGAGAGCTTCATACGGTATGTTATGTGATACAATAACTCACACAGACAGCGCTTCTCTGGGAGAACTTTTGACAGCGTGCAGATATACAGTATATTTCAGATTGTGACATGTCAAAGTGAAAAGTTCAAATTTACATCCATTTATCAGGAGTTCAAAGATAACAGTGACATACTGTACTGTTCAATTCAGTTTAAGTGCATGACCTGATGGACAAGGTGCTACACTCACAGTCTATGCAAACCACCAACTGTGTTTCGCTCACTATATGGAGCTTTAGGAAGTCTGCATAAGATCATTCAGAAAGTTACTTAAATAGTACAGTGGAAGTGACATAAATGTGTGACCAATACTTCTCTCAGTGAAGTGCAAATAGATGAATAAGATAAAGAAACCGTTCACCAATACATGATACAGTATGTCAATAATGCCAGCAATAAAAGTAGTGACTGACAATCTAATGTACAAAATCAGGTTGCGTTTACTGATGCAGCCTAGTAGTACTCATGCCTGTCTAAGTAGTCCGATAGATTATCTTTTGCAGAAACTCATGTAGGAGAATTTAATAGAGGATTCATTTTTCATTTTATTAAACACTGTGTTCTTTCATTACTGCAGTCATTCTGTGTATTCTTTTTTTTTGAACATCAGAATGCATGTGAGTCTAACATTACTCCCCCATCAGTGAAAGCCCTAACCAGTTTGCAGTATTGATCTGGACAGTCAATGACTTAAAAAATACAGTTTAGGAGGCTGCTGTCATTCACTCTGTGACCCAGTTTATCTGCAGTACTAAGTAGTACAGTGTTAAATAAAAAAAAGCATTTACGTTTTACTACATTCTCCAAAAGGAGCCTCTGCAATAGAAAATCTCTGTGTCTACTTACACAGAGCAAGAGACTTTAGATGGTTGGCAGGACGAGTGCATAAAAGTGAGATGGGGGTTGGGGATGTGTGATTTCTTTTGTCTACTAATCTAATCCTTTTAGTTTGGCTGTCCTAAAGAAAGCATTTATTCAGGTGGAGGAGGTGTAGTGTCTGTATCCCTAATCCTTTCAGACACTGTGCAGCCTTCTTTCAGATAACAGCCCGAATAATGTCCACAGTAGAAATAGGGTAAATTATCTTGCTAACCTAATTTATCCTTTTCAGATTTAACAGTGAATGATAGTGATCTTTGAATTGACTTTTGTTACACAAATACTGATCCATATACTCTGAAGAATATACTGTGAAGAACTGCATTGCTCCCAGTACACAAACTGAACTGTAAAATGTGATGTATTTGCCTGCAGAACTTAAAAGGGCAGGTACCACTTTATGTTCCCAACCTCTCAGTTTACTAAACACATTAAGGATGTTTCAGTTATGTTTGGGTCAGTTGTTGTAATTTGATACATGTTTATAAAAGAACATTTACAAAGTATTGATTTTTACCAAACGGAAACTAATCATCCAGGCATGTAACAGCTATGTGCAAGCTTCACTTGTCTTAAAATGAGTATATTTTTTTATTCAGTCTTGTTAAATAAACAATTTTTGGATAAGTACTGTGTATGGGTATGCTTTTTTGTTTACTTTAACCTGTCGCTGTCAGTCCTTTTCTGTCCCATGAAGTCATGTTTTTGTAAACAGCAAAGATTTGAACAACTAATAAGAATAACATTTTTGTTCTTTATTCTCCATGGAAAGTTATTTTCAAAAAGCAATATATTTAAGCAGTAATATTATGTAACACAGAAAAGGTTCTGGTTAGCATGCTGACATTCCAATCCCTGGACTTATATGGCCATATATTCAAAACTTTGCACTGGGCGCAAACTGTTTGCGCAGGTTTAGTACCAGGTTAGTGCGGGTCTGCTATATTCAAAAGGTCAAATAGTGCATGCAAACTGCATTAGAGCCAGGCAAAATTATAATGTATGCAAGGGACAAACAGAGGGGGCATGTCAGTGCAATGCTATATTCAGCGAATAGCTCCGCATAAAATGGTTTTGCATGACTTAGCACAACACTTTGTGCGGTGCAAATTACCGCCCAGGAAAAGGTAGTCTTAGCTCTTGGCAAACCAGCTTTGCGTGACTTTGTGGCTTTGTATGACTTTTGCACGGCTTTGCATGACCCTAACTAATAAGTATGACACATAGAAATGAGCCAGACATAGAGGAAACATGCTGCTCACTGATGGCATCACTATGATGCCATCATCTGACACCAGTCCCAGCCATGCCAGGCAGTAAGTGCTGACCCAACTCCCAGTGGGCACCATGGCAGTGCCGTCATACAGCACACACATGCAGACTGCCCTTCTGTGGACACCAACAGATGCCAGCATGCACATGCAGCACTGGGGCGGGGTGGGTATACAGGTGACCAGTCTGCACCACATACTGGGTGCTGCCACATGGCTGGGACAAGCCACACAGTGCAAATGGTCCAGTGTAGGGAATACCTCAACACCTGTGTGCCTGTCCAATGGTAATGGCCCCCTGCCACATACTGCACAGCTGTACAGACACCACAGTACACACGCACACAGCAACAAGGTGTAGCCAGGAATATTAAACATGTACTCAAAACTGATCCACTGTATCCCCCCCTCCCATTATGTAGACAGAAGCCAAAATATGTGCTGCCACGCCACACCAGCAATAGCCCCCCCCCCCGTTTGCCATGTCTGAGTTCCAGTAATCGGTTTCTTCCTGTAATCCTCCTTCCTTTGTTTTTCTGCCTCCTGGTAAGTTGTTCATGTTTGTGTATTTGGCTGGTGGCATCAGTGCCCCATAGCGAACAACAAAGGCAAAAGGGATCAGCACAATACAGACACAGTGTGACTCACAATGTCTTTACTTTCCTCTGTTTGTTGCCCTGCCTGATGTTTGTACTGTACTCTGCTGAGTACAGTGTGTATGGCCTGCTGCCACCCCTGCCCAGCAATGTATATGTCACTGTGAGCATCCCATGCCAGTAGTGCAGCATCTGTGAGTCGCACATCAGCAGTACAGTACTGTCCACTGTCAGTACACTCCTGCAAGATGGGGCTGTCACTGTGTACAGTGCTGCAGTCAATGCTGCCCACCACACCATAGGCAGTGCTGTGTCCCACACACCACTGGCCCCCATGTCGCTGTACTGTCTGCACTGTATAGCAGGAACTACAGTCAGACTATTGCATCCAGCACCACCACCAGTGCCCGTGCAGTGTAGTCTCCTGGAGTACATTATTCTATGCAGTTCTGTACATACAGTATGTAGCCTGCAGCTACCACCATGCTCCTCCTGACTAACCTACAAGTGGAGCTGTGGACAGACCCAGCCAGCCCCTGTACTTCCAGATTGACCTACAGGTGGAGCTGTGGGACCCTGCAGTAGCACTGGGCAAACCGCATGAAAATCAGGTCATAATGAGTTGCTAATCTGGATGTTTGCCCACTGACTGCCTAAGCAGGCTCATTTGCATGTCACTTTTGAATATAGCAGATTTTTGCCCCAGGCAAATGTGATAGCACCGGACAAATGGCTTAGCACCATGCAAGACCTGTGCAAATGTATGTGCACTGTGCAAATGTTACAGAATAATTTTTCATGTCTGCACACTGTACATTCACATGCGCTGATGCTTGCAGCTCTACTAACTCCACTCCTTTGCTAGCCCACACATTGGCCACATAGTTTACCTCTACAGCCCTTCCGGTCACTATGAACTGGGTGGCTGTTGTGATTTGCACTTCCCGGTTGCTATATTCAGAGCTGTCTTATTCCTGGGCTATTGTTGCACTGCACTCCTAGCCCAGTTTGCCTGGCTTCCTTAGCATGCTATATTCAACAGGTTTAGCACAGGGGCTATCCCTTTTGAATATAGTGGGCTATTGGTTCCTAGCTAATTTAGCACACTTGGCAGTGCTAATTTAGCCCCGGGGCAAAGTTTTGAATATAGGGCCCACAGTATGTAACTGTATCTGTAGATACAGTCAGACAAAACATTCACAGTACCTGCAGCTAATTTTTTTTTTAACAATTAAAGAATTGCCGGCCCAATGGCGCTGAGGGCTGAGGCACTGGATGTCTTACCTTGCAGCACACTGGCGACCCGGGTTCCGGAATGAGTCCGGGCCATCGGAGGTCGGCGGGGGGGGCGAGGGAGGAGCTGGATGGAGCTGCCGACAGGCAAGCTCTCCTCTTTGGGGAGGAGCAAGGGGCTGCCACCTGGTGGAGGTTGGGGGCAGCATGGGCCAGGAGGAGCCAGGTGCTAGGCCTGGGGTGGGAGGAAAGTGGCCATTACCAGGGCCATGAGACTAATGTGTGCCTCCACATGCATGCGTACCCACTCCTGGGGCCCCTGGATTAAAAACAGAGGAAAAAGCTGGTGGCAGGATGGCGACTGACTCCCCGCAGGCTCCGCTCCTGGGCCGGGCATAAGGTAAGCCCAGGTAATTCCAGGTGATGGGGCTGGGGGGGTCGGTCAGATGGGAGCTGTCCTGGGGGGCACAAAAAATTTGAAATGATAAAAAACAATTAAAGAATTTTTTTTCATTGTAAAAATCACTTCAAAATAAAGAATTACAAAAGGTTTCAACACATACAGTAGGTAAATATGCAAGTGAAGGGCATACTAGTTTGGCACTAATCAGCTATAAACCGAAAGGTTATGAAGTCATAGTCTGTGTGTTGAATTTATCAGTATAAGGGGAAAAAGCAGATCTGTTATCAAATTGTCAAGATTTTATAATTTTCCTAAGTTTAAAATGAGGGCCCAGTCTCAATAAAAAGTCTATAATTTGTTTTGTGCTAAATAACTGATACTTTCATTATTTGCATCTAGTTAATTAAAGGGACACTGTCAACCTCTGTTTCATCATATTATTTCTAGCTGAAAACCTACATTTTATGATTGCTTATCTTCTCCAAAATCCATTGATGTTGCTGTTTGTTTTGTCTGTCTCCTTGCGTAGTAGAACTGAAATGCATGGTAATGTATATTTATAAACAACCTTGTTTCTGTTTACAATCCTGGTTCTGTTCTGACTGCATACTTCCTGAGCATTAGAAACACACCCAAACAGTGCAGTCACTCATAAGGCAGTGGCCACCTAAACTCCCAGTGCATTATGAGGGACTAGACTGTTTTGTGGGTGTTTCCAAGTCCAGGAAAGATGCATTTAGAGTTGATCAAGAAATGTAAACAAACCTGTTTTGGTGTGATAACACCAGTATGTTGGGCAGTCTGTTTTTCACTTTTTAAAAGACAATATTAGTCAGAATCAGACTACCAGCTACATCAACAATCTTTACAGAATTTTGGCAATCATAAAATATGTTTTTCAAACTAAGGAACACTTTGACACCTAAGGGGGTTGACAGTGTCCCTTTAATCCATTCCAATTGCACTTTGAATTATTTGAGATTTCTAATCTGCCATAATAATATTTTTAGAACTTAGAACAGCTGCTAGGAGCCCTTAAGTGATAATATGGAGTCCTTTCAATTCCTGGGGTTCATTTAGGCCCTACTGTGGCCTTTTTATCCCAAATTACCTAAAATGATATATTTCTCATAATTTGTGAGGGGACAGGAACTGCAAACCCCATTTTATCAGCCTGCCACTCATAAAGACTGACATAAACAAGTTTGGGAATTGCACATCCCCAATTTGTATTATTATTGCAACACAACCCCCTTCATAGGCCTGCTCTGACTTACAGCAGGAGTTCAAGTAGCTCTAATTAAATCTACTGAACAGGAAGCTTCTTTTGAAAGCTAAAAAAAACTAAGGCGATGCTTCTGTCTCCCCAATCTCTACTCCTAATCCTTCTACCTTAGGATTCATACCGAAGGTATCCTAGGTGAATCATTAGACTTTGTACCCAATTTCAAGTATCTGGGGGTCTGGATTGACCATAATCTCTCCTTCTTTCCTCACATCGAGGAAATAATAAACAAGCATTTGTCAGTGCCAAATGTTTGCTTGCTGGCATTGGTAGTGTAGAAGTTAGAGAAATGCATAATATAAATGTCAGTGAAGTACTGAACTGAAGCCAACCCCACCATCACCCTGCAGGGGCGGACAGGCATTGGGGTGTGCCTTTAGGTCATTAGGCATAATGGCCATGCCATTTCACCACACCCACCCTACAGACACTGACAAGTGTCGCAGTGTGCCTTGGAGTCTTTGGGTCTTATGCTCACCCCATTCCACAAGAAATATGGTGAGATGGGTGCAGTATAGGAGAATGGGGTTAACTTTGGGGCCAAAAAGTCCAAGGCACACCTCGTTGCCTGTTATTGGCTGCAGGGTGTGGGTGGGGGTGGACTGGCAGGAGTATTACAGGCGACAATGAAAAGTCACACCCCTGATGCCTGTCAATCTCTACAGAGTGGGGCGATAGGGTCAGAAACTCTAACGTCTCAGGTGTTCGTTGGTATTTTCACACCAAATTTTAAACATGGGTTTTTTGTGATCCCCACCTCATGAACAGTGGCAATATCAGTTTGTTAGTGGAAAGCTGAATTTGCAAAGCAACTACACCATTTGGCACCACTGGTGTGAAAACACATTTCAAACAGGATGTGAAAAATGACAGCTGTACTGTTCATGGGGAGGTGTAAAAAAATGTCAATATTGAAAATCTGCAGTGAAAATATAAAAAAAACTGGTGAAGTCACGAGCGTGCATAGAAACTGCGCAATGCACACCCATAATGTAATTAGTTTGGGGATGTTTTACAGCAGATTGTCAACACAGGCATTATGGGACCTCCGCTCATGAACAGTGTCACTGTGATTTTCTTAATCTGTCCCGAATAGTGATTTCCTACATTGACCACGCATTTCTGCGCCAGAAGTTCGAAAACACATTTCAGCCAGGGTGTGAAAAATGACAGTTGTACTGTTCATAAGGAAGTGTTGAAAATCTAGACTGAAAATATTACAAATTCATGAACTTACGAGGGTGCGTGGAAACTGCGCAATGCTCACTTGTAACACAGTCATTTTATGGACTTTTGTCACCAAATTTTTAACATAGCCATTTAAAGACCTCTGCTCATGAACAGTGTCACTGTGATTTTCTTAATCTGTCCCTAACATTAATTTTGCACACCAACTGCGCCATTGTGCGCTACATGCATGAAAACACATTTTGGGCGAGATGTGAAAAATGACAGCTGTTCTGCTCATAAGGAGGTGTGGTAAAATGGCAATGTTGAAAATATGGAGTGAGAATATAAAAAATTCATGAACTTACGAGCATGCATAGGAACTGCGCATCGCACGCTCGTAACACAGTCATTTTTGGGAATTTGTTCACCAAATTTTCAACTTAGGGTTTTGGGGGACCTAACTCATGAACTGTGCCACTGACATTTTGTTACTCTGTCCCAAAAGGTGGTTCCCTGCAGTGACCGCGAAATCACCTTTCGGGACTGAATAACAAAATGACAGTGACTGAGTTCATGAGGTGGGGCCCCAAAAACCCCATGTTGAAAATTTGGTGAAAAAAATTCCCCAAAATGGCTGAGATATGCATGAAAGTTGAAAAAAAAACAACATTTATGCCATTATACAGCTTACCGGCATTTCTTCAGTTCGTGGTCGGCTTTGAAGAGTGCAGACGTGTTCCCGGTCCACCAAAGATCGTCACGCTGGGCTTCAGAGGTAAGTATGGGTGTGTGTGTGAGGAGGTAGGTGTGCAGAAGGTGGGTGCAGGTTGGGGGAAGGGGCAAGACAGTCAACAAGGGACCTTTTTTTTACAGTTAATTTTTTCCCCTTTTGCAGGAAGACGATGTGGGATTTTTGCCATGCTGGGGTGGGCTCCCAGTGTGGCAGCTGAAATTTTATTTTTGGGGGGCGGCAGTGGAGCTGATGGGGGACTGGGCACCCCCATCAGCCATACCGACTTTTGCCCTGCTGGGGTGGGCACCCAGCATGGCAACTGGAAGTCATGTTTTTTTTTGGGGGAGGCGGGGGACAATGGAGCTGATGGGGGATTGGGTACCCCATCACCATACAGATGTTTGCCATGCTGGCATTGGGCTCCCAGCCTGGCACCTGGAAGTGTCTTTGGGGGAGCAGCAGATTGACGTTTGCCACACTGGGGTGGGCTCCCAGCATGGCACCTGGAAGTGAGTTTTGGGGGGGCAGTGGAGCCGACGGGGGACTGGGCACCCCCATCAGCCATACGGTGTATGGGGGGAGCACATCAGCACGGTGGGGTGGGCTCCCAGCGTGCACGTATGTGTTCGGAGGCAAATTGCCTGTGGCCGTGTTTTCCTTAGAACTGTAGGCCATTGCATCTGAATGCTGTCATAGGCGCGGTGCAGCTGTCCCTGCAAAAGGGAGCAGGGCATTGGAGGTGGGGGAGGCACGCCTACAAAAACTCGAATGGTGGCACTATGTTTCTTGCACATGCGTGCAAGCAAACATAAAAAGCTTATGCAGAGACTTGGCCTGTTTTATAGGATCAAACACTTGCTGATTCAGGATGTTAAAAAAAGGCTGGTCCAATCCACCTTCCTATAGATTCTGGACTCTGGTGACTTCCTTTATGGCCAAGCTCCTGCATCTGCATTAGCCAAACTTGATGTGCTGTACCATAGAGCCATAAGATTTATCTCTGGTGCACCATATTCTACATGTCACTGCTCTCTCTACACCTTAGTTGGCTGGTCATCTCTCACTTTCAGTAAGCAAAGAAATGCTGCCTTCTGGATTTATAGAGTAATCACAAAGAAGTTGCCTATGTACATACTGTAGCTGACTGTCTATTCCTACGTACAGTAAGCAAGTATGCATTAAGAAGCTCCACTTATAACACCTTATCCATACCTAAGGTCAAATCAAAATTTGGTAGGTCCTCTATAAGTTTCCCTCTACACCAACTGTGGAATAAATTGCAAAAATCTCTTAAGGTGGCCCACCTTATCTCCCTTGTCTCATTCAAGACACTTTATTCACGATCTATCAAGGAGGCATGTAAATGCTTCCCCTGATTGTGGCCTGGTATTACCTGTCTACAGTTGCCTCCCTTGGTGCACTTGACATCATCCTCGCTAAATAAAGTTGGTGCCTCTCATCGCTTTGTATCTCCTTCTTTCTTCTGCCTCCTCTGCATCCTGCTCTTTCCTCCTCCCTCCTACTATGCATAATGTCCCCACTTCCTCTTCCCTCCCATATGTGAGGCACTCAGTGGGTATCCTAGTATTTATTTATATGTTGTCTCAAGGATACACTTATAGTACTGCTTGCAGGCATTTGTATATATTGTAAACTACAAGCTACTTGTACATATTGTTTTAAGGACATTTTTGCCTTCTCAGACTATTGTTCTCCAGATTTCTCTATTGAAGGAGCCTGCAAGGTATCACAGCAGGCAGGACTTTGTCTGGGGGCATGGCCAGAGACACCTGAACAACAAAAGGGACCCAGGTAGAACTGCCCAGAAGGGGCTGGAGGATAGGGTTCCAGGGGGGAGGAAGCTTGCAGCCAGGGACAGGGAGGAGACAGGCCCCTTAAGAGGGGCTGCTAAGGAGGAATTCTTCCTCATTCCTCCTTGTCCCAGGTCACAGGCAGAATAAGGAAACCAGGATCAACACTCACCAACTGCACCAGAGGTAAGGCTTGGTCTGGGGCCTAGAGGCCGCATGGCCTAAGGTAGGCATGTTGGAGCTGGTGGCTTCCACCTTGCTGGTTTAGGGCAGTGTAACAAACTGTATTGATGTTGGGGAATGAGGTAATTTAGCAGCTTAGTCATTACTGCTGTCCTCTGTAGTATTCATAAATAGGGTTACCTTTTAGGAAGCCCAAAGTGGGACACTTCTGACCGAAACATGATTGATTGCAGGACAATATGTATCCTCAATCAATGCAACAGACTTGTTTTCTCTAAATAATCAGAATTAAGACAATGTGTTGTAGTTTTTTTTTGGTTTTTTTTTTGAAATTCAAAATTTATTGAAGTACTGCTGGCACAATAAAGAAAACAGTATCTTACAACTGAAAACCTGTAACAGAATTTTGCCACTTACAATGTAAAGCCAGAACCTGAACAAGACTTTGTTTTTTTGAAAGCTACCTTCTATTAATTACTATACCCTCCTCCCCCACCCCCTCAATTCTGTAAAATTGAGATAGATCCAGCTCATCAGGGTATATGCCAGGGACAGCAAGCCCAGTCGCTATCAACTAAGTCTGGAGCAAGTAGATTGCTAGGAAGGGGCTCCACATCCGCTCAAACTTTGAGAGGCTGCTCCGTCTCATCGCACTAAGTTTTTCCATATTTAAATTAGAAAGTAATTCTTGTAACCATTATGTGTTGTAGTTTTTAGTCAGGATCAGCAAACTAGAGGTAAGGACTGGGAGAGGGCCTGCAGCCACATGGCTGGGGAAACCAGGCTTTGTCCTAGGTCTGAGATACCTTGTAGGCCCCTCCAGCAGCTCGGCTGGAAGAAAGAAGCAAATGGTTGTTGTGAGGTATTTTTTTTTTTTAGTTGTTTAACCAGGTATAGCACACTAAGCTGGAAGCTTTTTTACAGGAGCAACCTGGGAGCACAAGGAGGTTAAGTGACTTGCTCAGGGTCACACAGTATGCAAGTGGAAGCTGTGGGATTCAAACCCAGGGCTAGTCTGTTGGATGTCACCAGATTTACAGCTCAGAGCCTTAGTCCACTGTACTATACTGCCTCCTATTTGAAAGTAAAAAGAATGTAACATTTACATACAGCACTAATGTTTGTGATCATTACACATACCTCTACGGAAAGCTACAGAAGGTAAATTATATATATAAAAAAATCCTCCACCTATGTTAAAATTGTGATTATCTGTTAAAAGTTATGGACACAGTTAACTCTGGCTGATGAAGAAGGTCAATACTAGTTGTGACG
The DNA here is from genome assembly GCA_016271365.2 of Neoceratodus forsteri. Taxonomy (NCBI): domain Eukaryota; kingdom Metazoa; phylum Chordata; order Ceratodontiformes; family Ceratodontidae; genus Neoceratodus; species Neoceratodus forsteri. The sequence goes on along the minus strand of CM057453.1, from coordinate 822,134,570 downwards.
TGGACAGCCAGTTCTGAGTGCTGTATTATTTTTTTTAAATATAAAAATGTATTACTGATTGTCTCTGCTTAGACATCTGGTGCTCTTGGAATGACCTCACTCACCCCCTCCCAGGTCTCTGCTAAAAGATGAAAGCCATGAGCTAATTACAGACCAGGCCTTAATCAAGGATCTCCTGTTTGTCTGAGTTAATTATAGCTGTAGTTGCTAAGAGGGAAGATCATAACCATTTTATGACATTTGGAGGAAAACCCAGGTTATTACACATGGGTACAAAGTTGTAAATGTTCTTTGATGTCTGTGTGAGAGAGGAAGCTTATCATAGATAAAAGAGAGTCATTTGAAGAACATGAGTTGTGCTGAGGATTACAGAATTTAATACTTTGAAAAGACATCCTGTTTTTGTGTACATATATATATTTATATATTCTGACAGAGGAGGAGCTAGGTGACCTCACACAAAGAGGTTGGCAAATACAGTTTTCTTTAAGGAATATTCTGTTTCACTACAGAGGCACATTTCCATCTAGACTCTGACAAAGAAACATCATTTGAGCACTTTAAGCAGGTATTTAGAGAGAGAGAGACAAATCTAAGTATTGTAGTAGGAATTGCACTGTTAAAACCTTGTTCTTTTAAAAGATTTGTATGCCTTGTGATATAGCAGTTCTGTATTTTATGTTTTACATATTTTTATCTATTTTAGTAAAACTCTTTTTAGAGCTTACTTGGTCTGTCTTTGATTTCTTTCTTTTACAAGTAGAGTATATATGGTTAAAGCAGACACTAGGCATAAGCTTAAATGGTGATAGCAAACTGGAAAAGGTAAGCGTTTTAAATCTGAGGTCTTTTATTACAGTTTTTAAGGGTTCATTGCTGTACAGCTGGTTAGGTGCCTATAGGCAAAGATATCTGGCCCCCCTGAAGACAGAATTATCTGAGCCTGTACATTGGGTATGCTAACAAAAGGTTCACAGTTTGAATCCCTCCAGAACTTGAGACCAAAGGTTGATTCACATCCACAAAAACAGACAAGAGAGTTACCTTGTTCTGTTAACAAGACTGCACTCAGAGGCTGGTACTTTGGGAGTAGAGTGCTGACCTGCTGAGTGGGTTTGTGACAGATTGGTTGGCAGCGGTGGCATAAATTTGGTATCACAAGCTTGTATTGTTCAGTGTGTCAGCTAAGACCATAAGCTCACTTGCAAAGAAAGAAAAAGGCAGTGATTTATTTTTAAAAAAGGAAACAGAACTATATCACTTGGCGTACAGTCAAGTTCCTACCCATTTTATTTTTTTCTCTAAAGTGCAAGTCAAAGTAGCAGTAGTGAAGGAAGATGACTTCCGACTACAGCAGGCACACTGTAGACTCCTTAAAGCAGTTGTGCAGGGACAGAGGAGTTCCGTTTGTGGTGAAAGCCAGCAAGCAGAACCTCATAGATGCCCTGATGGTAGCAGATACCCAGAGCAGCGAGTCACAGACTGTGACTGAAAAGGACCAAACCTTGAGTGTGGCAGGGCTAGCGGCCAGTGCAGTGTCCAGGTCCAATGAGGAGGACAACAGGGCCACTGTCAGTGAAGGGCCACAGCAGCAGGGGAAGGTCACCAGTATTTTGAATCCAGAAGTACTCAGGCTGCAAATTGAGTTGCGCAGGATGGAGCTGGAGTTCCAGGAGAAGAAAGAATGAGAGAGATGAGAGATAGACCATGAGGAGCATGAGCGCCAGTGAGCTGCAGAGAAGAAGAGAGAGGAGTGCCAGAGGTAACATGAACTGGAGAAGCTATGACTCTGACCAGTGGCACCAGAGCAGGTAAGTGGCTTGGGTTTAACTGGGACTCCAGGACTGGGTTACAAATTGAATTCCAAATTAATAGCTGAGTTTAAAGAGGGAGAGGTTATGGATGCCTTTTTAAATTCTTTTGAAAAAGTTTGTATTCAGGCTAAAATTCCTAGAGTCCTGGAGTTTCCAGCTATCCCCACTACTTGCCGGGAATGCTCAGGATGCATTGGGTCAAATGGACAATGAGGACAGTGATGATTACAGCAAACTTAAAGCTGCACTGTTAAAAAAAGTTTGAATTAACTGCTGAATCATACAGAGCTAAATTCTGTAAGCTCAGGAGAAGTCCTGATATGAGCTAAGAGGAGCTAACCACGAAACGACGTCAGTTTTTAAAATGTTGGTGGGAAGGAATTGAGGCAAACTCTGTTGATAAAATTGAAAATGTGATTTTATTAGAAAAGTTTTTCTAGGCGTGCCCTGCAGAGCTGAAAACCTGGTTGGAGGACTGAGATCCCAAAACAGTGCAAGAGGCTGCTGCACTCTCGGACTGCTATTCCAAGAGCAGACCTGCTCTGAGAGCAAATGGGGCAGGTGTGGCAGTGCAGAAAGGGAAGAGCGTGCTTTCAGGGCAGCTAAAACCCTCACTGCCTCCACCAAAACCAGTTAGCCCCAGGTTTCAGAGAAAATATTTCTCTAAGAGAAGAAATGAATGTTGGTTGTGTAAAGAAACTGGGCATATTGCCAGACAGTGTCCCAAAAAGGCAAGCAATAATATTCAAGGTGGTGTTAGAAAAGAAGTGAGTTGCTTGTGTGTCCCTGGAAGCATGCCAGTTTACATGAGGGAACACATGCACCTAGTCATGGTGAATGATGTACAGACACAGGGGTTAAGGGACACGGGGGCATCCCTGATCTAGGTAAAGGGGATCTGGTAGAGCCTGGTCAGCTTATACCAAATAAATACGTCACTGTACAGTACTTCACTGGTGAGGTGAAAACATTGCCCCTCTCTAGTGTTCTTCTAGACTGGGGTGAAACATGGGGAACTGTGCAACAGATGGCTGTAGCTAAAACATTAGCAGTGGATGTGATCCTGGGCAACAATCTCAAACAAGGGATGGTATGTGCAGTTACCCATAGCCAAGCAACAAGGGAAAATTGTAGTTCCCTGAACCCCACAGAAGCCACTGTGGAAACCACTGAGAGGCTGGTCCCCTAGCCTGTGTCTCCTGATATGGAGATTAATGAAAAGGGGGTAGAAATTTCCCCAGTAGCAAGTAACTACCCAGCTACAGAGGGTTACTGTGAAGAGGGAAGGGTGACCCATTGTCAGAGGGTTGGGATTGACAGTGATCCTGAGTGCCCTGACGCTAGTGCTAGGGACCCTGGTTTAGCAACTGAAGGGACCTGTCCCATACCTTGGGAATGTGTGAGGGGTTTGCAGCTGCTCAGAGAAGTGACCCTAGTTTAGAGAAGCTGAGGGCTTGGGCAGACTCTGATGGAGCACAAGGAGGTGATGGCAGACATAAGTTTTATTGGGAAAATGGTCTTATGTATACTCAGGCTGTGCAGACAGAGGGAGGGAGGGATGCTAGTCAGGCAGCTTATCATTCCCCAGGGGTATTGTGAGCAGTTGCTCAAAATTGCCCATGATATTCCCTTGTATGGTCATCTGGGAATCGTGCAAACTATGCAGCAGTTGTCCCAGAATTTCTATTGGCCTAACTTCACCCAGCAGGTGAAGGAGTATTTCAGGTCTTGTCACCAGTGCCAAGAAATAGGGAAGGCTGGCAAGAAAACCCAAGCTGCCCTAATTCCATTGCCCATAGTGGAGGAGCCATTCCAGAGGGCGGGAATGGATATTGTGGAGCCTTTAAATACCCCCAGCTCCTCAGGGGAGAGATTCATCCTGACTGTGGTGGATTATGCCACCCAGTACCCAGAGGCAGGTGCCCCATCCTATCTGAGGACAGACAAAGTGGCAGATGCCTTACTTGGGATTTTCTCCCGTGTTGGGTTTCCGCAGGAGGTAAACACTGATCCAGGGGGTTCCTTCATGTCGGACCTGATGAAATGTTTATGGGAGAAGTGTGGGGTGGTGCAGAGATGCACAACACCATATCGCCCATAAGCCAATGGGTTTGTGGAAAGACTCAATGGTACCCTAAAGACAATGCTCCGGGCATTTTCAGAACAGCATGGGAGGGACTGGGAGAAATACCATCCCCACCTGTTGTTTGCATACAGAGAGGTGCCCCAAGAGTCGACAGGATTTTCCTCCTTTGAACTGTAATATGGACGCCGGGTATGTGGGCCCCTAGACTTGATCTAGGAGGACTGGGAAGGCAAGCATGCCACCCAAGGAACTCCCATTGTGGATTACATCCTTAGGTTTAGGGAAAGGCTGAAGGAGCTTATGGGGACAGCCCAGAGCAACCTGGCAGCTGCCCAACAGAAAAAAAAAGTGTGGTACTACCGCAGAGCCAGAGCTCGCTCATACATGGTGGGTCAGGAAGTCATGGTCCTTATTCCGGTCCAGAATGACAAGCTGTAGGCTGAGTGGGCAGGACCGTACAAAGTGGTTAGGAGTGTAAATGATATGAACTACATTGTGGAGTTACCTGACAGAAGACAGACAGAAAGGATGTACCATGTCAACATGATGAAGCCATATGCAAATAGGGCTGACATGGTGTTTGCAGTGTGTAGTCATGGGGAGGAGACGGACAAAGGCGACCCCCATCTGGATTTACTGGAAGAAAGTAAGTGGGAGTCCTCTGTGGAGGCACTAAACTTGTCTCCCCAGCTGGCCCCGGACCAGATCCAGAAAGTAAGGGAGGTTTTAGCAGACTTTGCCCTGTTGTTTAGCACCAAGTCTGGACTAACCACCTTAGCGACACATGATGTGGAGACAGAGACAAAGACGTCTATACGGCAGACAGCATATCGGGTGTTGGAGGCTGTCCAAAAGGACATTAGGAGGGAAGTGGAGGAGATGCTGGATTTTGGGGTAGTCTGGAGATCCCACAGTCCCTGGGCCTCACCCGTAGTCCTTGTGCCTAAGCCAGATGGCTCTATTCATTTCTGTGTGGACTATCATGGACTGAATGCAGTCACGAAGTCAGATGCCCACCCGATGCCTCAGATGGGTGAACTCCTGGACAAGTTGGTAGGTGAACTCCTGGACAAGTTGGGGGGGTGACCTACCTTATGGTGATTGACCTGACAAAGGGGTATTGGCAGGTAAAGTTGATGGACAGAGCTAGGGAGAGGTCGGCCTTCATCACTCCGATAGGCTTATTTGAGTTTAGAATAATGCCTTTTGGAATGAAGAAAGCCCTGGCCACTTTCCAAAGATTGGTGAACCAGGTGTTAAATGGTGCTGAGGAGTACACCATGGTGTACCTGGATGACATTGCCATCTTTAGTACCAGCTGGGAGGAACACCTATGCCACCTTAGGGAAGTGCTGGGCAGGATACAGAGGGCTGGACTCACTGTCAAAGCCGAGAAGTGCAAGGTGGCCATGGGGGAAGTGGCATACTTCAGGCATGTGGTAGGCCAGGGACAGTATCCATCCTAACCAAATAAAGATAGAGGTAATCCAGGCATGGCCCAGATCAGAAACACAGAAGCAGTTCAGGAGTTTTCTAGGGACAGCAGGGTAATACAGAAAATTTGTACCCAATTACAGTGCCCTGGCTGCTCCTCTATCTGACCTGACAAAGAAAAGGATGCCCAAGAAAATTACCTGGGGCCCAGCCTGTGAGGAAACATTTTCCAAACTAAAGGAGGCACTGTGCAGTGCTCCTGTTTTGACAAGTCCTAACTATAGCAAAACCTTTATAGTTCAGACTGACACCTCAGACGTGGGTATTGGGGCAGTACTGAGTCAGACATCCAGCCAAGGGACAGATCACCCAGTAGTATACCTGAGTAGGAAGTTACTTCCCAGGGAACAGGCATACTCCATGATGGAAAAGGAGTGTCGTGCCATAGTGTGGACCCTAAAGAAATTAGAGCCATACTTATATGGGCGGCATTTTGTGGTGCAGACTGACCAAAAACCCATGGTTTGGCTGACTCAGATGGGAAAGAACAATGGTAGATTGCTAAGATAGAGTCTTGCTTTGCAAGGGTATGATATGACAATATTACATAGGGCTGGAGTCAAAAATCAGAACTCAGATGGGCTGTCTAGGGTCTATGAGGAGTGAAGTGATTTGGGAAGCTTATCCCATGTAGGGGATACAGCCCCCAAATTCAGTCTAGGCGGGGAGGATTGTGACGTGGACAGCCAGTTCTGAGTGTTGTATCATTTTTTTAAAATATAAAAATGTATTACTGATTGTCACTGCTGAGAAATCTGATGCTCTTGGAATGACCTCACTCCCCCACCCCCCAGGTCTCTGCTAAAAGATGAAAGCAATGAGCTAATTACAGACCAGGCCTTAATCAAGGATCTCATGTTTGTCTGAGTTAATTATAGCTGTAGTTGCTAAGAGGGAAGATCATATCTATTTTATGATGTTTGGAGGGAAATCCAGGTTATTACACAAGGATGAGAAGTTGTAAATGTTCCTTGAAGTCTGTGTGAGAGGAAGCTTATCATACATCAAAGAGAGTCATTTGAAGAACATGATTTGTGCTAAGGATTACAGAATTTAATACTTTGAAAAAACATCCTGTTTTTGTATAGATAAATATTTTTTATATATTCAGACAGAGGAGGAGCTAGGTGACCTCTCACAAAGGGGTTGGCACATAGTGAACCAATGTACAGTCAAGGCTTATACATAAAGCAAAGTGCACTCTAAAAGGAAGCATGAGCACTTGAGTTTAGTACTTATCAAGTTTATTCATTTAGCTCAGCACACTACTCTTTTTAAAAATGGAACAACCATTCCTTGTCAGCCAAAAAGGCTGTTGTATCACAGATTTTGTGCAAAGTCTATTGATTTAATCCTTGCATATAGTCATTATTCAGTTCATTTGCAGAAAGAAAATAAAAATGACGTTTTATACTTTACCTCTCCACAAATATTAAACGCTTCTTCTTGGCTCATTTGCCTAATCCCTTTATAATTCTCTGTCTTTATCTTCACCAAACAAACATGAAGGAGAAATTTAGGATACTCTAGCGAAATTTCTCCTTATTTATTAGTAAAACAAAAATTATAAAGAGATGAACAAATAGTCTCCACAGTGGATGTCTACCAGGAAGCTGCAGTAGGGTGCAGTGGTTTAAATGTTCTGAGCTGCAAACGGGGAGACCGGGGTTTGAATCCCACAGTCCTCACTTATAGCAGGCGTCTGACTATTCAGGGGTGGGGCAGACGCTGGCCTGCCCACAACATGGGGGACATCTTTCCAGCTGGGCAGGTAGGCCACACAGTGGCCACATGGCCTGACCTAAGGCCTTAGGTTCAGTTCTCCAGGGCTGACTAGGTGTTGCTATCTGGCCCAGCCACACACACACACAAAAAAAAAAAAATGCTCCTCCTCCCAGGACAGGAGAGGCTTACTTGAGTAGCCCCCCCCAGAGGCTCTGGCACAGAAATTCAGGCTGCAGGTCCACGGGTGCAAGCACATGGTCGGGTCCTGTTTCGGCCCCTGCGGGGGTTTAAGGCCTCGGGAGTCAGGCGGGGGGGTTGTCAGGAGTCAGTATCCAGCGTGCCCTCTGTTAGCTTTGTGTCCTGGTTGGCAGTGCTTGAGAGGAGAAGAGAAAGCTCCTCACAAGGCAGCTGGGGGGGTCGTCAGCCACAGTGTTCATCCAGCAGCATTCCCTCCCCAATGCCAGCACTCACTCTCCTGTGGGGGCCTGGAGCGGTCCCTTCTCAAGAAGCTCCAAGAAGTCTGGTGGATGCAGCAATGCAAAAAGCTGAGCTCCCAGAGCCGAACGGCAAGCCGCGTGTGACCACAGCAGTAAGCTTGCACACCGGGGCACAGCCATACAGGGATAGATAGCTGGCACGCATGCAAAACACCATGGTCCTGGGGGCCAGGTGCATGTGGGGTCGCTAGGACACAGTGCAGGCCCTGTGTACGAACAGACATCACATAGGGGATAATAAAAAAAAAAGGAAGAGGCAAACTAGGTAGTGGCTAAGGCTCTGGGATGTGAGCTCGGACACTAGGGTTGGAATTCCACAGCAGCTGAGGAATATGGTGGAGTGTATGGTAAAATTTCATGGCAGCCCAGTAAAGGTGTACAAGCTGAAAGAATGGCTTCCATGCTGCAATTCTGTAGTAAAATTACAGAAGGGGCTGGTAGCAATTAGGTGTTGCAGCTTAAATTAGGTGATGCCAGGGGTTTCTATGGGGTTTGGAAGAATGCCTAATAGTTAATAATGCAGAATGTCTTACAAACGGCACCTTTTAGGCAGAATAGAGGAACATGGGGGGGAAGAGTACCAGCAGAACTGTTAAAAATAAAAGTACAAGTTACACCATCAAGTATGCCTCTATGGACCCTGCTTGCTCTGCTCAATTGGGGCAATACAAAAATGGTAGATTATGGTGGCATTCAAGGCATGGCCCTATTCTGCCCAATCTGTGGCCGGGACATAGGATTCTGAGGTAGATCATAGTGCTCCAGCTGGGCAGATAATAAAAAAAAAAAAGAGGTGTTAAAATGTCCCACGGTCAATGATCCATGTTGGGTACGCCAGCGCTGGCTTAAGCACCAGCAAGGGGAGAGTGGCCGTGATTTGTTTGATTGCAAAGTATGAGCAGCATATTGAAGATGAGAGGAGACCTGGAACAGCAGCTGGCTGCCATCATCCGAGGCAAGGGTAAACCATTGGGGGAGGTGCTGATCAGGGATCAGGGCAAAGGGGGGATGCAGGTCCTGTGGGACTGCTGCCCCCATCAGAACCCCAGACCCCAGAGGATACCAACCTGGGGAAGCAGCCGGTTATCCTGGTGCCACTGACACTGCCGGCTGAACCTTGGACTATGGCTGGGAAGTCTGGCATGTCAGGGCAAGAGCCAGAGAAACTGATGCCCATTTTGGATGAGGCACTGGTGCACCCTCCTCCTCCTCAGAAAAAAACATGAAGGAAGAGGATCAACCAAGAAGCAGCAGCAGTGGACCAAGTAGTAAGTATGTCAGAGTTAGACCAGATGTCAGCTGAAGAGCTGAGGGCACTGCTTAGGAGTGGTGGCACCCACAAAAGGAACGGGGGTGCCAGCCAAAATGGGGCAGAGTGGGAGGACATGGAAAGGTGCTAGAAGGGTACAGAAGGGAAATAGAGGCATCGGCACTATAAGCTTGGGTCTGCTGGGGTGGGTCTTCCAGATGGCCAACCAGCACTGCCTCAGGCGAGCTTGCAGACTCTTGAGCAATTGAGGCAGGGTCAACAAGTCCTGCCACAAGCGAACGCCTCATATGGGAGTAACAGGCCTAGGGTCCCACAGCCGACAGCCCTCAGGGGTTGCGTCAGCCAGCCAGCAGCAGGGCTCAGGGGGGTGACCCCGGCAATACCCCAAGGGTTGGGGGATCCTAGCATGTGGCCTTCGGCAGGTCAATCAGGTGTGGAGCAGAAGCTTACTAGCTGCTGGAATTACTGGTGGACCGGAATAGGGCTCAGCCAGGAGTGGTCCAGGTAGTCCCAGCCATAGCAGGCAGCCAGGGATAGGCAGGAGTGGCACCGGCAAGACTTAACTTCCTGGGGATCAAGATCGACACGAGGGAGCAAGTGTTCCGGCTCCCCCAAGACAAGTTGGCGGCCTTGCACACCCAGCTGGTCTCGGTAATGAGGGCATGTAAAGTCATATTACGGGAGTTCCAGCAACTAGTGGCCCACCTCAACTTCACCTTCCAGGTAATGCCCATGGGCAGGACATTCATGAGGCACCTAGTGGGTGTTGGGGCAGGCTGTACAAAAGCACACCATAGAATTTGGGTTACAGCGGCAATGCGGACAGACCTAGGCATTTGGTAGACATTTCTGCAATGCTTCAATGGGTATCGATGTGGCTGGTTCCAGTGTCCAATGAGGAATTAGAACTCTTCACAGATACCTCGGGGGGCCTGGCCTTCGGAGCATATTTGCAAGGGAAATGGTGCTCAGGGCAGTGGCCTCCACAGTGGATCAGACAAGGCATTACGAGGCAGATAATGGTGATGGAATTCTTCCCCATTGTGGTGGCATTGGTGATCTGTGGGGATGTGCTGAAGGACAAGCACATCACATTCAGATCTGGCGACACTGGAGTGGTGCATACAATAAACAAACAGTTGGGGGGCAAGGGCCCAATGGGCAACCTCATGAGGGTGTTTGACCTCAAATGTCTGATGTTGAAAATTACCTTTAGGGCAGTGCATGTAGCAGGTACTGAAAATGGCATCGCTGATGCTCTTTCTCATTACAGTGGCAGAGATTCTGAGAATTGGCACCAGCAGCAGACCAACAGCCCAGGGAAGTCCTTCCATTCCTTTGGGAGTTGATAACCCAGAAGCCTGGGAGTTGATTGAGAATGCTCTGGCACCTAGGACATGAATAGCATATCAGAGGGGGGTCAACTGTTTTTGGAAGTAAGACCACACATGTTATAACTCTCTTTTGCTTTGTTTGGACAGGTGTTGCGGCCCGAGTAAAGCAAATCTGGCTTTGTGGCCACTTATACATCCATTGGGCGGCCCACAGAGTGAGGCAGTATCCCAGAGGGGAAACCCTGTTCCTAGCACCTGAGAGGGCAGAGGTGCATTGGTTGGGATGGCGCAAGATGCTATGGAATAAGTTAATCGTAACACTGAAAGCAGAAGCCCAGGAGAAGTTGCAGCCAAATGTTTTAGCCATCCATTTGGGGGGAAATTATAGAGCGGTTATGAATGTGACGGAGCTTAAGGAGAGGGTCAGGCAGGACCTGGCAAGAGTGAAGCAATGGTAGCCCCAGGCATATAATCTGGTCCAATATGCTGCAGCGGCAGCAGTGGTGGCAAGCCCGGAACATTAGGGCAATAAAGAAGGTGCGCCAGTTGCAGCATGCGGCCATGAGATCAATTATGGACTCTGTGGGTGGGTCCATAGCAGTGCATCTGGAAGTGTCTGTGAAAAAGCCTGATCTGTATAGAAGAGATGGTGTACATTTAACAGAGCAAGGATTAGACCTGTTTTTGAATGACATACAATGGGCGGTGGTGAGAGTATTAGTGTGAGGTGCTTGTGGGGGGTGAGTTGGGGAGAACTCACCTCGTGGCGGCATGGTAGTCTTGGAATGCTGTGGAGGAGATAACAGGGGATCACGTGTTTTGACAAGGCAGATCTCCTTGAGGCTGACAGGAGGGCAGGCCCGACAGTTGAAGTCTGGAGGGCACCCTCTTCAGGCAGTGTCCTGCTGTATGGCAGATCCTCTGACGGGGGAGGAGCTAGCCACAGCCGGTCACAGAGCCATCCCTCATGCTCCAGAGGCTGTTGTCCTTTGTGGGATCCTGGTTGATGGTAAGGCGGCCCTCTCATGAGAGAGAGGGTCGATCATCAGTGATCTAGTGCTCCATGGTGAGCTAGATTCCTTCCAAGGCTACCTAGCTGTGCACAGCACACTGAAGCGAATGTATATATGGATAATTGGTTTTACTAATAAACACATGGCTGTGGCGATTTCTCCAAAGCCCATTGTTGTGTCAGTTTGTTCAGGTGAATAAGGCATTTGCCATCAAAAGACAATGGAGGAGCCTGCAAGGTATCGCAGCAGATGGGGCTTTGTCTGGGGGCATGGCCTGAGACACCTGAACAACAATAGGGACCCAGGTAGGACTGCCCAGAAGTGGTTGGGGGGGAGGATAGGGTTCCCAGGTGGGAGGGAGCTTGCAGCCAGGGACAGGGAGGAGCCAGGCCCCTTAAGAGGGGCTGTGCAGGAGGAATTCTTCCTCATTCCTCCTTGTCCCAGGTCACATCCCACCCAAACCTCACCCTCGTAAAAGCAGGGGGGAATGTGAGAGGGTATAGGGAACTTGCTGTCCCACTAAGCAGGATCGTCTTAGAGGTCGAGAAGGAATTTCCCACTTTTTTCCCACTGGGTTTTATGGGTTTTTGCCTTTTTCAGCAAGGGGGGAGTCATTTTAGTTAGAGTAGGCTAGGGAGTAGATAGGTAGGTGTCACAGTCATGAACATTTGTAAGTAGCTGCTTGGTAGTCTTAGAATGCTGTGGATGGGGTAACAGGGGATCATGTGTCTTGATCAGCCAGATCTCTCTGAGGCTGACAGGAGGGTGGGCCTGATGGTTGGAGTCCGGAGGACACCCTCTTCGGGCAGTGTCCCATGGTATGACGGATCCTCTGATGGGGAGGAGCTAGCCACAGCCGGTCACAGAGCCATCCCTCATGCTCCAGAGGCTGTTGTCTTTTGCGGGGTCCTGGTTGATGGTAAGGTGGCCCTCTCATGGAAGAAAGGGTCGACCATCAGTGATCTAGTGCTCCATGGTGAGCTAGATTCCTTCCAAGGCTACCTAGCTGTGCACAGCATACTGAAGCGAATGTATATATGGATAATTGGTTTTAATAATAAACACATGGCTGTGGCCATTTCTCCAGAGCCCGTTGTTGTGTCAGTTTGTTCACATGAATAAGGCATATGCCATCAAAAGACAATGTATAAGTCCCATTTCATTATGTATTCATCCTGTGTACCCATATTCTGCATTATGTATACTGTTTGTTTTCTTATTGTACCTTATACTTATCTTAACTTCCCAGGTCCACCTTGAAAATGAGTTCACTCAATGGTGTTTTGACTGCTAAAATAAAGATTGATTGATTATAGGTCAGAGCTTTCAGCAAAGAAGTGTTATCTCAGTTCCTATTAGGTTTTCTTGATTGGTAAAAAAAAGACAGACACTTAGCCCTTCATTTTATGTACCAAGCTCATTCACAGATCTTTAGTCCAGCATTTAGGATACACTGCTAGTGAGGCTGAATAGAATGAACGGTGGGTGGGCAGAGGGGAACAGTGAAAAAGCAGGAATACTGAACGAATATTTCTGCTCAGTATTCATAAAAGAGGAGGGGGAAGTGTCTAATCCAATTAACAGAAGCACTCTTGATAGGGGGGTCGATCCCAGTCCTTTCACAGAAGAAAGGGTTCTGCAAGAACTCCTAAAACTGAAGGTGGCCAAAGCAATGGGTCCTGATGGAATTCACCCCAGAATTCTAAAAAATTAAGGAAGGAACTAGTGAAACCACTGGCTACTCTTTTAATAAATCATGGGAGGATGGTGTGGTACCCGAGGACTGGAGGAAGGCGGATGTGATTCCCTTCACAAAGTGGGACCAAGACAGAGGCAGGAAACTACAGACCTGTCAGTCTGACCTCTGTGGTAGGGAAAGTGATGGAGTCACTTCTGAAGGAAAGAATAGTTGAGTACCTAGAGGTCAGTGGAGCACAGGATCCAAGGCAGCATGGGTTCACAGTGGGAAGGTCATGTCAGACGAATCTAATAGATTTCTTTGACTGGGTGACCAAAGTAGTAGACCAGGGAGGGGCTGTTGACATGGCCTGCCTAGACTTTAGCAAGGCATTTGACACAGTCCCACACAAAAGATTATTAGTCAAATTAACCCTCCTGGGAGTGGGTCCCAGGGTGGTAGCCTGGGTAAAACATTGGCTGGACAACAGGACACAGAAGGTAATTGTAAATGGAGTCCACTCTGAAGAAAGGGTGGTTACTAGTGGGGTACCGCAGGGTTCAGTATTGAGTCCAGTCCTTTTTAATGTCTTCATCAGTGACATTGCAGAGGGACTGGAAGGAAAAGTATGCCTTTTTGCAGATGACACAAAGATCTGCAACAGGGTTGATACACAAGGAGGCATGGAAAGGATGAAAAGGGACTTGGCAAGGTTGAAGGAATGGTCAGACGTATGGCAGCTAGGATTCAATGCAAAAAGTGCAAATAATGCACCTGGGAAACAAGAACCAGGGAAAGAATACACAATGGGTGGGAGGTAGTAACAACAACAAAACAGGAAAGGGACCTGGGGTAATCATATCAGATGACCTTAAGGTTAGCAAGCAATGTGAGAAGGCAGTAGGGAGGGCCGGGGTATACTGGGATGTATAGGAGAGGCATCAGCAGCAGAAAACAGGAAGTTGTTATCCTTCTGTAACAGACAGTTGGTGAGACCCATCTGGAACAGTGTGTCCAGTTCTGGAGACCCCATCTCCATGAGGACATAGACAGGATAGAGGCAGTCAGAGGAGGACAACTAAATGGTGCAGGGTCTGCAAGAGAAGCCATATGAGGAGAGACTAAAGGAGCTTAATATGTATACCCTTGAGGAAAGAAGGAGAGGGGACATGATAAAAACTTCAAGTACCTCAAGGGAATCAACAAAGTCCAAGAGGTAGCATCTTTCAGAAAAGAGACTTGCATGAACAAGAGAACACAATTTAAAGATAGAAGGAGGCGGTTCAGGGGCAATGTGAGAAGTATTATTTCACAGAGAGGTAGTGGATGCATGGAACAGCCTTCCTGAGGAAGTTGTGGGGTCTAAAACTGTGGGAGAATTCAAGAATGCATGGGACAGACATAAGGCAATTCTTGTGGGGGGCAGGAAGATATAGGCTGTTGGTTAACTAGGATCTGCGGCCTATCCTGTAGGTAGGGAACTGGGCAGACTAGATGGGCCTAGCGGTCCTTATCTGCCGTCAGAGTCTATGTTTCTATGTTTCTATGTTTCTGCCAGTCAAGCATAACAAGTGACAAATAGCATGTTCAATTTGCTCCTCTCACACAATCCCCTCCCTTACATTTACTCTCACCAACAGTAAGTCGTAGCATTTATGAATGGGAAGTGTCAGGAACCTAGGAGCTGACAGTTTTATCTGTTTGAACTCTACTCCAGTTTTTTTGATTATGCAAAGTACATTTTATGCACTTAGTCATTTATTTATTCCCTTTCACATTTTGGCACTTAATCTGGGCTTCTTGGACAGGATATGTTTCTGTCTTGTGATCTCAAATTAAATATTACTGAATAAGAAAGGACATATAATAATGTGTATGGGGGATTCTTATTTCGGTTGTTGAGTGTGTCTGTACTTTTTTCTACCAATGTCAATGAAGTGCTGGTCATGGCTCAGCTGTCTGTAAGGGGAACTTCAAAGAGACATTTGGCAGTGATGAGTCTCGACTAAAAAATGATGTGAGTGAACCTTTCAACTAATGCAATGTTATTTAAGTGAAATTCCATACTATTGTGAGCTTATGTAGGTATACATTACTTTCCTTGATGCCTGTTTTAATGGTGAAACCACAGCTCACTGGTAAGGTCAAGTGAAGTGACTTGCTCCAGGTCATACAGTATGCAAATGTATGTCTGGGGAATCAAACACAGGTCTGTCTGCAGGATGTAATAAGCTCATTCACAGCTCATTAGTCTACCTATAGGATCTCAGTGTGCAATACAAACATTCAAAAATGTCAACTGAACTTCACGGCACTTCCCAATTGGAAACATCTTCACTTACATTCTGGTACCAATAATAGGAGTGGGTTGAGTGAGATGCGCAAACTGAACATGCAAAATGTAATTTCAAACTGTATAGATGGTATTGTGGCAGTCTATCTTACACGCTGAATTTACAATCTTCAAATGAGTTTGGTACATCCATTTGACTTTGGTTGTTTGAGTCCCACTACCACAGTTTGCATAAATGTTGAAATCGAACATGCTAGTTTTATACTTCTCTGGTAACATTTTAAAAACAAAAACTTGTAATTGCTAACATAAAATCTACTTTTGTGAGTAGGAGTGTGTGTGTGTGTGTGTGTGTGTGTGTGTGAGAGAGACAGAGAGTGTGATATTGCGGTCCCATCCCAATGGGCACGGAGACATGACCTGCCATGATCTTCCACATTTTACAATGACTGTAAGAGAGCAAAATAGGGGCCTACAGTAAAATGCCCACAAGATGAATAAATCATCCACATGCTGCAAATGGCACCAGAAGAGCCATAAGATTTTGCTGATTACAGGCTACAAAAACACTGCACAAAATCTCACTGCACCAAGCACACCAAAGTGCCATCTGTTCAGCAACACCGCCCAAAAGCCAATCAGCACTTAGACTGTCACAAAACCTCACAGATCGGAGGCCACACAAAAATAGAAAAAAAAATCAATTACCGGTAATTTCCAACTCTGAAAAATAACAACCTCAGCCATCACTCAATGATGGAGGGGTAGGAGGGCAGGAGCAAACCAAAATTGGAATTCCAGCCCAACAGCATGAATGAAAACGAGCCCATGGCACCTCTTCTGTGCTGTCAGTGATGTAATCACCACCCCAAGCTTATCCAAAAGAGGATGGCGGCTGGGGAGGGGGTGCAACACGACCCTCAACAATGCAAGCTCACACACAGCTGCAATGTATACACTAGGGGCATGAACAAAAAGAAGCCTGCAACACCTCTTCCATGCTACAACTACTCACCCAAACCCACAAGTGAGGAATTGGGGGGGGTGAGAACACACAAGTGGAAGATCAAAGGTACTGTAGACCTTCCATAAAAAACAGATCACTTTCTGAATCTCCAAAAAAATCAATATTATGTTCATTTTCATTGTTGCAAAACATGTGTTGCCCTGTAGCATATTTTATATTACAAACTTGCAAACTTGCTCCCTGATTTGTGTCTTAAAACTCCTAATATGCTTAGATGCCAATGTCAGGTCTTCTATATTGGGCACACTATAAGGAGTTGTAAGACACAAATAGGTAATATTGATTTTTCTTGTGATTCAAAAAGTGACTAGAAAGACTAGAGAGGGTGATAGGGAAAAACAAGTTAGTGCATGTGAGACGAGGTGGATTTCTTGAATGTGGGTGTACTTTCCACTTGGTCTGAATTATTCTATTAAATTAGGACATTTACTATGGTGCATAGTACATTTATAATGTTGATCAGCTGCTTTTTTTATTGAAGGACTATATGATCTTCCACTTGTGTGGCCCCTTCCTTCTTCCAATTTCCAACCCATGAATTTAAGTGAGCGATTGCAGTACCAAAGAAATACTACAGGTTTGTTCCCATTCATTCCTCCAGTATATACACAGCTGCAAACAAGCTGGCTCCACTGAAGACAACTGCTGTACCCCTGCCCCCACCATCCTCCCACAGATGAGCTCAAGAAATTTCAGGTGTACAACCTGTCATGAACGCGCTCCACAGATCAAGCCCTCTGCTCCCATAGTGCCAACCTCAAAACGCAATAGTGTGAACAGGAGACAAATAGGGCAACCCTCCTGTCTGTTTTGGGCCCAAATCACCTACCATGCTCGAGTCCTGGGGGTCAAATGTGAACCATATGCTAGCATACCCAGTTAACAGGCACATATAAGTACCCTCTTTGGGGGATGCAGTACAATCCTTCATCCAGTGGCACCCAGCCAGGTTCCCATAATTGTACCCTTACGACTCAATATGAGACCTAGTGTGACAACCCACCTCTCCCTCTGGGCTGAAACAGCTTTTAGAGAGGTGTGTCCTTGGGTATTCACTGCCACCAGCCGGACTTTCCTTCCGGCACCTCTTTCAAGTGTACAAACTTGAATAATCACATGTGCAATTGCACAAGTTAAAGTCTGGTAGTGTGTCTCTTTCAGGTGGCAGATGCTACACAGAGTTTACCTTAGCTAGTGGAAAACCAAATATTACCTTAGAAAAATGACATCACAGTCACAACTGTTGAGCAAATAAATAGCTTTTACTTAACAGAAAGTGCAATGAGCATTTACAGGATATGTATTTACAACACAAGAGAATAACACTCATACAGAAAAAGTAAACAAATGTTTTTAAATAACAGATGGCAAAAGAAGAAGGCTATTACTGAAATATGCTATCACTAAACTTACCCTTCCCTGTCCTTACAAGAGACACTGGACCCTGTTCTAACTGCCAGCTCCCACGGACACAGCTACAAGTATAGGCTCCAAGCTTATGTTTCCCCTCACAGCTTCCAAAGGCAAGAGAGAGCTTCTCTGTCTTTCAGAAGGTTATATATTCTCTGGAGAACAGGTCATTCCTATTCTCCCTTTAAATACACCAACCAACTAACATGTATGTATTTAATTGTCCCAATCAGAGTGAACACTTATCAGTGACCAGTTATATTCCCTTTTCACCTGAAGTTTATATTTGAATGATCCAATCCATTCAAACTGCCCTGTGTCTGTGTCTGCAGGTCTGTGTGTGACTGGAGATGGCCACTTGAGATTTATGACCCAGCTCTTATCTAGCAGCTAGGAATTCCACAAGCTCGATGCTACTGGACAGAGGATTTCAGCCTCACTGTATTTTTTCCACACTGCTGAAAATACAAGGCACCTACAGAATCCAAAGCACTAACTCTTTCCTTCTCATTTCTGTCACACCTAGGTATATTCTTACCTTTAGCAAGATTAGTAGCACATTCAAGCCCTTTTGAGCTCTTAACAGCTGCCAGAATTAAACACTGGTTCAGCATTCACATGCAAAAGAAACTGAAAAAACACAGACAGAATTTCAAGGAAAATATTGTTTACTAAAAATTGTAAAATAGGTAAAATATCAAACACAGAACACAATATACATTAATAACTTACAGTCAATAAAAACAAAGATGCCTACAAAATACTTACGTTCTTGCCTAGCTGGATGTTACCAGAAGTGCTTTGCTTTTGTCATGAGACAAAATTCCTACCCCTCTTGAGTCCAGAAATAAAAAGCAATGTTTTCCTAGATGCCTGACCATTTCAAAATCCATCTCCCAACTCCCTTGGTGAGGTCACAGTTAGATCCTCCCATAGACTTAATTTCTACTGTGGAAATCAACAGTCAGCAATTTTTAAAATATGTCTCTTTCATCAAAGCCTTCTTTTGATCTCTTTGTTGGTTTTCTGTCTTGCAAGAATGATCTCAGGTTTATGATTTTCACAAGAGTCTGTAAACAAATGGTCTCTTCCTGCAGGATCATAAAGTGTTACAATGTCATAGCATCTGGAATTTTGGCAAGAAACCCTTTGATAAAATAGAACAGGAAACCTTTAATCAGTTTTCTCATAGCCAGCTTTTAGGACAGCCAGTTGCTTCAACACACTGTCACCTCTGAGGTGAAAGGTCAAGCCTCTTACACACTGACTGACTTGTGCGCCAAGCAGACAGTTAAAAACACACACCATTTATTTATCATACAAATGTTATACATATAACAATAAGCCGGTGGCAGAGCGTCACACAACCAGGGGTAGATTCCTTAAAACACCTACAGATATTCATATGCCAAAAGTGAAGAAATATCTGGCATCTGCCCACTGCTGTTGCAATAATGCTCAAAGACACCTTATTTAACATAAAATAAAATGAAAACAAGAGCAATTATTAAAGCGATCATACCACAGAACCAGATACACAAATGCATCATTGTGTTTAGTATAGACACTGTTTAAAACAAGCAGATAAAGAATGACAGCTCCTAGCTTCAAGGCATCGGCTTTCACAGCCCTGCCGATTATACTACAGTTGCATAAATGAAAGTGGAGGGGGTTGTGAAAGAATAGCCTCATTAATCTAGGAACTGTTTTTTTTTACCAGCTGGTGCTGAACTCAGAGAGTCCACACTAAATAAACTTAAGCACTCCCATATAGAATTATGAGGTTGGCTATATAGGGAACTGTTTCAATTACTAGATAAATGATGTACATTTAAGCATTAGAGTTTCAGCAGTCTGCAGATGCAGATGCCAGCTACCGTATCAATTCACCTCTGTAAAGTTACCAAGTAGGTAAAGGGATCTTCCACATCCTACATTACCTTGTTGGGCTGCAGTTACATTCAGTTTTCTGGTTTATCTGCCTTGGCTGTATTTGTACTGAAATCACCTGGGTCTGATTCCTGGATGAATGTTGCCAGCGGGTTACGGCAGCCGCCCTCTTGGAATAGGGTGCAGTTGCTGCCGTAACCCGCACTTGTGCCATGGCATTGTGGGCTGCACTGTAGTGGGTGGCATAACCCATGGTTGTCATAACCCACAGCCATCATGGTGCAAGGCACCTCTTGTAATTGGGGCTTGCCTACTGCTTGGTGTATGTCGTGAGATATGCCACAGGGTTTGGTGTATCTCGACTTCCACCAGTGTACCCGGTCTTGGAATTGGGACCCATATTTTCATGCATATGTTCAGATGCAGGGGAATTGAATCAGACTGTAACTGATATAGTACCTTTCCTCCCCCCCCCCAACACACACACACACACACACACACACACACACACACACACACACACACTGGCAAGATTGGTGAACACATGCAGTCTAAAAGAGCTCTAGACCTCTTTTCTTCCACACAGAATAAAAGAGATACTGTGCATGTATGTTTTATTACAATAGTTCTCATGACAATAGGCATAACTAAATGTAAAGGTCCTCCCCCATGCACACGTTATGCTTTCTGACGATCTTGAGGATTAATGAATATTGCCTTCCACAAGCTGGATGGCATCCTTGTGTCTTTGTTCCTGACAGAAAATCAGACAGTAATATGAATTTGTAACCTCTGTGTTAGAATGTGTTACACAGTACAGAAACAACTATGTGGTTTTCTCTTAAGTGGCATTTCTATCTGCTGGATATCATGAAAGACACATTTGCTTTACAGTGGCCATCAGAAACAAGTCCTTCTAGTAAATGTGTTATATAAAATCATGGCTTGAGTGATTTGTGGCATGATTATGACATATTCATTTTATCAATTCTCTGTGCACTGAACTATGACATTGTACACATAGGCAATATTTTTTGTATCATATTATACAAATGAAATTGCAACCAAAACTTGACACATACTGTATATCATCAGTTTACGTTGTAATTTATGACATGTTGAAAGTAAAAGTTGAGCTTTAGTGTGCAAGTAAATCATAAATACTGTACATCATCTGTCAGTGTCCAAATAAACTAGCATTGGTGTTTGATGTCTGTGGGAGTACACCAGGCTTGAGGGAATATGCTACTGGGAAAAATGTGCACAATAAAGGAATACAAGCGTACATGTCCCCTTGATGGGAATTTTAAGCATTCACTGTGAAATAAATCTTATCCTCATTTCTAAATTCTCCCTGTCTGCATCTGGTTCAGTGTTTTTTTTCTTAAAGGGGACATGAAATGGCTTTGATGTGTCAATATGTCTGGCAATATAACAATAAATCAAGATATACATTTATGTATTAAAAATAAGAGTATTACTCAAGCCCCTAATTGTGACTGTATTGGCTAACTATCATGGGATGAGCCCAAACTGTTGAATGAGATACTGCGAGGATGTTTGCTTTATGTCTACATCATAACCAATTAGACTCACAATAATGAAAGCGCTTTGTTATCCCCATTACAACTTTGATATGTTCAGTCTATTTTTTCTTTTTGTTTAATGCCTACATCTGATTGGCTTACTCAGACTCTGCACAAACTCATAGCATGGGATGTTTCATTTATTCATTTTGTATCAGCCATTCTTCAAAGTGTACTATTCCAGTACTGCTCTACCACAGTTCTTGTAGCCATTATGCAAGCTACGGTCATCGCTTATCACACAAATTATATTTCCACCGGGATTTGAAGGTCTTCTGTACTGGGTACATGCAGTGAAGTGATAAGAAGGTTATGTTGAACATTTGGGGTGAAAATGATTTAAGATGGCACAGTTATGACTATTTGCTGCAATTTTGCTATGCCTGCTCGTAACTTTATGTGTGCAAGCACAGGGGCCAGAGACCCCTGTATTTCCACAGCTAGATACATATGTGCATCTGTGAAGGGATGGGAGTGCAGGGTCCAAAGGATACTATGCTCCCACTGTGATATACGGATATTGTTGTACTTTCTGGATGAAGGGATGCCCAGCACCCCCACAGCAAAATGATGATACTGTTATACTATCTGAAAAAGAAGGGAAATTCATTGCAAAAAGCTCCATTAATGAATCAGTTAGGGTGAATACTATAGTGAAAAAAACAGGGAAATGAGGCATTAGGGTTTCAACCTATTACCTCACCTCCAGGGTTCCCACCCCTACCACTTCACTCCCACACCTCCACCCTCCACACACCAACAGGCATCTTGGTGTGCGTTGGGGTCATCAGCCTAACTTTCACCCCATTCTCTTGTACTGTACCACCTCAGCTTGTTTACACATGGAATGGGGTGAGATTTAGGCTGTCAACCCCAACACACACCCCCAGATGCCTGTTTGTGTGTGGAGGGGTTGGGGTGGGAACCCTAGGGGTGGGGTGTTAGGGTTGGAAACCCTAATGCCTCATTTACCTGCTTTTGTCACTATATTATTCACCCTAACTGATGCAGTAGCTGATTTTTGTTTTTTTTTCAATATACACATATATATAGCCCCAACTCTCACCCCATTCCATGTGTAAGCAAGCTAACATGCTACAGCATAGGAGAATGGAATGAGAGTTAGAACTGACAACCCCATGGCATACCCCGACTTCTGTTGACGTGTGGAGGATGGGGGTGTGGGGGTGAGGTGATGAGGTGGTAACCCTAACATTGAATTTTCACACTTTTGTCACTGTGGAAACAACCCTAACTGATGCATTAACAATGTTTTTGCAAAGAATTTCCTTTCTTTTTGGAAAAAATGTAATATAAATAGTAAATGGTATGTGTTGCTGGGAGCACAGGGCCCTTTTGTGTATGATGATATGTGTCTCTGGGAGCGCTGCCCTATGTCCCCACTTACACATAGCTACAGAGCCATACAGCAGCCCTATAGGGAAGGAACCCTTGTAACACAAATTTGCCAATATCTCGGGAACCTTAGCACATGGGAAAAAAATTCAAGTGTCATCATAATCGTCACAGCGAGACGTCCATGCAACATAAATCAACTGAATCCATAGCTCACATCATTTCTGAGATATGGGCACTGAAAAGCTCTTTGAGTGCTAACTCTGAGGGCATAATATTGACCTACAGACATGAAAATGACCAGTTGGAACACTAATTTCCAAATATCTCAGTAACCATACAAGGTAGAAAAAAAAATAAAAAATTCATGGTATTAATGGTTTTCCAACCTACTGCTGTACTTAGTTCCCCTTTATGGGGACTAAGTATTTTTGTGATGAAAAATCCATATATCAAACCATATCTCACTTCATTTCCAAGATACGAGCACTGAAAAATGCTTTGAGTGCTAAGTCTGAGGGCACAATACTTCTGTAGGGGGACTAAAAAATTTTGCAATGAAAAATCCATATCTCGAATGATTTTTGAGATACAGGCACCAAAAGTCATCACGGGTGCTGCAATTTTCTCCTATGGGGACATTTTTCAACTTCAGAATGCTGTAACTATGCCTGTTCAATGTTTTCATGCCAAACAAACAAAAGGCACATCTGTGGAACTATGGCTTGCCACCCTGAAAATTTCAGACCAATAGCACAATCCACCTTGTCACAATGAAGTGACAAAGAAAACAACACATAACAAAATGTGTTCGAGCAGTTTTACCACGATTACTTTTAAAGTTTTCATGACACTTCTGTCTCTATAATGGGAATGTTGTCATGCAAGCAAAAAAATTATGCCACTGTTATTTTTTTTTTAATCGCGATTATGTTTGAGGCAACAAAGAATGTTGTCATGATCAGAAAACAGCAAAATGGTAGAAAAACTTTGAAAAACAAATTTCCAGGCCAGGTGGTGAAAAACTAATGCCAGGGTCATGTTCCTTAGGGCCTGATTAGGTAAACACAACTGTTGGTGTTTACCAAGGGGCATTATTTTTGGAGTTACAATGTTTTTTCTCTCTCACTACCTGAAAACAAGATGGCTGCAGCACAAAAACAATTTCAGGGAGCTGAACAACAAAAAATACAACTGTGAACATTTTCACAGTGCACATTTAAATTTTCTCATAGGCTATAATGGGACATGAAAAAATGGAATAACTTTTGAACAGAGCAATATTTTTGCACCAACTCTTCAAAAGGCACCAGTTCAATCCAGGACACATGTAGACAAATACATTTGAAGCCACTCAAATGCATTCTTCAGTCCATTGTGTCTTACTGAAAAATGCACAAAAACTGCAATCGTACATCTGACTGGAATGAAGCTTTCCAGATCCAGAGATCAATGGTAGGCAGTTGTGCATTCCAAATTTCAGGCAAATCATACAAATGGTTACAAAGTTATTAAAGTTCAAACTTTGAGGTTTAACATAGAAGTGACCATGCAACCCTAACTGTCTCTCTCTCTCTCTCTCTCTCTCTCTCTCTCTCTCTCTCTCTCTCTCTCTCTCTCTCTCTATATATATATATATATATATATATATATATACACACACACACACACACACACACATGGTATATATGTATAGATAAATACATGCACACAGTTATACAGTCCTCTACAGTGTCCCTTAGTACAGGGGGCATCCCTCTGTGTTCCTTTCACTATAGCCCTGACCTTCTGGAAACAGTGGTGCACACACAGATACTGTACTGTACATCCAGACTTTCAAGCAGGGAGTTATATTAATCTATGGTGCTACATAACGCTAACCCTGTGTGCATATGAAGGTAATGGTTTCCATTGTGTTCTAAGTTTGTGTCTCCATGTTTGTGGCTGTACCTCTCATTATGAGGATCAGTGTCTCTCTTTCTTCCACATTCAGAGTGTATGTGCCCCTCATTCCAAGTCTGACTGGGTGGGAGGTATGCACTGCGTATGCCTGCTGATATTCATTGCCTACAGCTAACAAACTGTTTCTCCAGGCTGGCATACAGGTGGAGCTATGTGCACACCATGGCCTGCAGCTTTTAGCCTGTACATCCAGTCTGACCTACAGGTGGAGCTGTGGGCACCATCCAGCCTGCAGTTTTTGACCTGTGGTTCCAGTCCGACTTACAGGTGGAGATGTGTGCACCATGGAATAGCACCAGGCAATCTTCTTGCTAAAGTATGCAAAGCAGGCCTTAATGAGATGCTAATGTGGCTGTTTGCACATGGATTGTCTAAGTAGGCTCATTTGCATAGGAGCTTTGAATATAGCAAACTTTTACCTCAGGCTAATGTGTTTGCACCGGGCTAATGTGCTAGCACTGTGCAGTCGGGTTAGCCCTGGGCAATCCTCTCAAATGCATTGGACAGTTCTGCAGTGTGTGGCCTGCATTATTGTTTGTAGTTGTTGTGCAACACTCCATTGCTATCACACACATTGTCCATCAACTTCAGCTCTGCCTTACTCCGCCTCTGTGTCCACTGAGCTGCTGTTGCATTTTGCACTTCCCTGTTGTTATATTCAGAGCTGTCTTATTTCCTGGGCTGTTTTAACAATGCACTCCCAGCCCTGTTTGCACTGCTGCCTTTGCATGCTATATTCAGCAGGTTTAGCCCCAGGGCTAATCCTTTGAATATAGCTTGCTGCTGGCTCAGGGCTGATTTAGCACACCATGCAGTGCTAATTGAATCTCTGGCCCCAGGTCCTGCATCACCATGTAGGGTGCTGACATCATCAGCAGTCTCACCAGTCATGCATTTCTAACCCACCAGTACACAGAGACTACAAGTCCTGCATTTCTACCCTTGGGATGCAGACACTTTCCAATCCAGAAGATGGGGAGTAGAAAATGCCCCTATAGGCTGCTCCAGGGCAGGGCCAGACAGAGCACATGTCTGGGTTAGTGATGCAGCAAATTTAGATGTTGCCTGTGGAGTGCTGGTGAAGTGGGAAAATTTGCATCGTGGAGCACTTCGCGAAATTTTCCCGCAGAAGGCGGAATTTTGCCTAGGTGAAATTTTGCCTTCCAAGGGCAAAATTTCACCTTCTGCAGTCAAGTTTTGCCTTCTCTCCATGGGTGAAATTTCACCTTAGACTAGGGTAGAAGTTATAATAAGTACATCCCTGGTGGCTAGTGGTCCCTCTCCCTACCTATCCCACATGTACAGAAAAATCCCTGGTGGCTAGCGGTCCCTCCCCCCACCTGTCCCACATGTAATTGTAAATAATTTAATTGTCCATGGTGGCTAGTGGTCCCTCCCCTCCACTTGGCAATAACCCACCCACTGCGGAAATGTACAGTAACCCCGCCACCCACTTCCCTCTGTATCTCCTCCTTTAATCCTTATCCAGTTAGAAAAAAATTTCTGGTGGTCTAGTGGGGTTTTTGAAAATTTAAACCCCCTCCCAAATCTGATCCCCAGTTCCTATAAATCCCTTTTGCTGGTGATCCAGTGCCCCCCACCCACACCTCCCCAGCAGTCAGATGTCCCTGCCACAACCCTGCTCCCACCCCCATCCTAAATCCCGTCAGTGGCAGACCAGCACAGCCCTTCTCTCTCCTCCACAGCCAGCCCACTAACTGAGCTGTCACTGAAGCTGTACATGTGGGACAGATTGGGGGAGGGACCGCTAGTCACCAGGGATTTTTCTCTACATGTGGGACAGGTGGGGGGAGGGACCGTTAGCCACCAGGTATTTGTCTCTACATGTGGGACAGGTGGGGGGAGGGACAGCTAGCCACCAGGGATCTACTTATTTTAACTTATACCCTCCTAAGGTGAAATTTCACCCGTGGATGGAAGGCGAAATTTCGTCACGGAATGTGACATTTCGCCTTTCTGCCAGGTGAAATTTCACCACTCTGCCAGGCAAAATTTCACATTTCACTACACAAAATGGGTGGAATTTTATGGATTTCTCCGCAAAACGAATTTCGCCCACTTCGCCCACCACTAGTCTGGGTAAAAATATGCTGTGCCCCTCAAATAATGCATAGCAGGTAACATAGTCTGTAACCTAGATCCACAGACACAAGACCCAACATTCACCCTGCATGTGTCTGCCACTGAATGTGGCTGCTATTTCAGACTGGCCTTATTACCTCCGCAGTATTCTGGCCATGGCCATGCCATGAAAGAATAATAAAGGCAAGAATCCATCCGGGTTGGCAGGCTTAATTTTGATTTGCCTGCTGTTTAGTTCCTGATAATGTAAGTCTGAAATGCACAAGATTCTTGGTTGTGCTGCCAGGGTATACATACAGTAAAATCCAAAACATGCTAAAACATTTTAAAAAAAATCTTCAAATATGGTTAGCGTGTAAAAAAAAAAAAACAGTTGTAAAAACTAAAATACAATCATCATTTGCCAACATGTGATGAGACTTGTGAAAGTGGCACCCGAATAGTCAGAGAATATAAATCATGAGTTGTAATTTGAAAACATTGTGCTGAAACTAGGACTACATGAAACTCTAGCACAGAGACATAATGTCAGTTTCAGTTGCTGTAATCTGTAATCCCTCTTTTTACTGTATAGGCACTGTAGCAAGACAAAAAACATCTCCACTCCATTATTAAGGAATGTCAAAGCATCAGAACCCAGAAAAGAGATACAAAATGACTTTGATCCCTTTGAAAATGTTACTTTACAAAGCTACACTGCTATCAAAAAGTAAAACAGTGTAGCAATGTGTAATATACCGCTACAATGTTGCAAAAAAGTAATACAGTGTTGCTGTGTGATATAAGCTTGGCTAAGAACTGTGCAGTCTTTGAGAGCTACTTGACCGAATAAGGGTTACAGTCACAATGCAAACATTTAGCCTTTGAAATGATTTTCCACTTTACCATTTTCAACTGTATACCACATATATTTTTGGGAGGGGTACTAAAAGCACTTGCAGTAATCAGCCTGGTAAACTGTATCTTACAGTAACCAGTACAGTTTATACAAACAGCCCCGAACAGCACCTGCTACCTGTGTGAGTTTCTAGAAAACACTCTGAAATGTACAGTGCATATGCAACCTACTGTATGCGACCTTCACTCCTCCAACTTTAATTTTTCCTCTATATATATTGTATGTGGCACTGTGAATGTGAGTGTGTGAAAAACATCCACAAATTACTACCACAAATACAATAACTGTAACTACATACTCCAGTGCACATCTGTACGTCACCAAGTTCAGACAACACATGCTGTTCAGTGAGAAAGTGATACCTGTCGTACACATTTATTGAGAAGCATGCCCCTCTGACAGCATTTCTAAACTAACTCCTGTTTGTTTTCTTTGCAATGATGTGTACACTTTTTATTAATATTTTTTTATTTTGTATTGTTCCCGTAGAACATTCATAGTTGACATGGCTCAATGGGGTAAACACATTGTGCCATACAGCTTTGAGCCACTCTACGATGACAATGAAATGAAACAAAGCACCACAGTCAACAGCAGTGACAACAGCTCTTCCAGTGATAGTGATGTTGAAAGTTTCCAACTTCCAAGACTGTATTTGGAGAAACTGGAGTGGTGTCTGTGCAATAATTGCACAATTATGAAAACAGCCTGAGGAGGTCGTGGAGTCAAGAACAGTGGGGGAATTCAAGAATGCATGGGACAGACATAAGGCAGTCCTAGTGGGTGGTAGGAGGAAGTAAGCTGTTGGTTAACTAGGATCTGCAGCTTATCTGTTAGGTAGGAAAATGGGCAGACTAGGTGGGCCAAGCGGTCCTTATCTGCCATCAAATTCTATGTTTCTATGTGCCACTGTTGTATGGAGTCTCCATGTTGCCATGCAAAATGTGTGAGTGGCGACAATGACCTTCAGTGTATGGCTCAACATGATGCTTTCTGCTACTTGTTTCTATATGATGAAAAATGAAAATTGCTATGTTACCTACTGCTGCATTTCTCTGGACAGGAAGAATGCTTAAGGTGGACAAACAGGTAAATCAAAATGCAATATATGCTATTTGTCAGCTTGCCTCACTTGAAAATCAACTGCGTATCAACACATATTGGTTGGAATTTTGCATTTTACCAATGTGTTTCTCTTTATGTTCTTTCCTCAGAGGAACTGTACAATTTCCACACTACCACTGCGTTGTGGCTCACTCAGTGCACTCTGTCCATACATGTGGGACATACATACTGTCTCTGCTTGCTGTCATGCCACTCATAGTGCTAAGGTAATTGCATCTATGTCGTGCCCCAGTGATTCACCATTATGTTCCCTGCCAATCATGTTGGTTGCCTTGCTATCTATTTCCTTTACAGGAGATATGTCCTTGCTGAAGTACAATTGCCACACCTTGACACAGGACTCCATTTCATGGCATGCCAAAGCCTAACAGTGGCAGCAATGCAGACCGCACACTCCAGTGCATTTTTCTCCATTGCACACACACATTACACAGGTCATCACACATTATTGGCTCCTTGATGTATCTACATGAAAACTCCAGGTCTTCCCACTGCACAGTAAACATCAATTACTGGACCTCAACCTGCACACTATGCAAGAGAGGCGTGTAAAGGGGATATGATGGCGACCTTTATATACATGACAGGGGTAAACAAGGCATATGAGGGAAGCATTCAAAAAATTGTTCCAGAACAAGTGTGCATGATATGAAGCTGGAAGTGTGTGGTGGAAATGAAGCCTGCGGTGTGGCTGAAGAAGGCCTGGGATGGGCATAAGAGCTGCAGAGATTGCAAGATCTGTACTGAAAATATAAGATGGAAAACAATAAAGGCACACTGGGTGGTCCAAGTGTCCCTTATCTGCAATCAGAGTCTATGTTTTGGCATTTTTGTGCATAGTGCTTATACAGAAGCTTAGTAGGGCCACACTGTGACAATCAGAGCCATCAAATGGTACAAGTGGTTTAGCACCCAGGTGCATATCTATTATTCTTCCAGGATGTGCTAACTTACTGTTAAGAGTATGTGATAATTCGGCCTATTGAGTATTTTAGCTTTGTGACATAATGCACTGAGTGCCAATTAAAGCTCTTAAAGATGTAATTATGCCAATAGAGCTGTTGCACAGAAGTAGATTATAGGAGAAAATCAACACCTATGGCCCCTCATTCAAGAGTGATTCGGCTCCCATCTTCTGTAACTTCCAATCCCAGAATCCACTGCTGCAGAATGCAATAGCATGCAGTGCATGTAGTAACATAGAAACATAGACTTTGATGACAGATAAGGACCACTTGGCCCACCTAGTCTGCCCATTTCCCTACCTAATGGGTAAGCTGCAGATTCTAGTTAACCACAACCCAAGCAGACACTCTTGCTTGTCTGACAAAAAATGTTATTCTGGAAGGATCCCTTTATGGGTGACATCTTGACACATTGCACATTGCTCACTACAATTTTTACTGTGTCAAAAGAACAAGCATCAGCTTTGTCAAGCATTGTTTTTTCAGTGGTTGGTGTACGGTATTGTTAGAAAAACATTGCTCTGTCTTGTTCAGGTGATAGGTGCACCATTGCTGTGAACTCTGCATAACAGCTGCTGTACTTCTTGCTTCTTGGGAGGATGTGGTTTGATAGCAATGTTAGACAGAATCTCAGGAACCTCCATTGCTGGGAGCTCAATTTCTTGTCTCTTGACTTGCAGTACTTGTAGCAGCATGTTGAAAATCTATTTGTGTGATATCACCTCAAACAGCAGTTTGACAACCCATTCTTTCTTTGCTTTTGGGTACACCACTTTGTAGCATTTCTCCTCCTCCTTGTGATCCAATGTTGCCGTTGGATGGTAAACAACTGCTTGTTGGCAATGGACATTGGCATTGTGGTCTAAAATTGTCAAAATTATGTGGGCCTTCATGCCAGCATGGCTAACACATTCAAACTTTGGGAAGTATGTGCAGATTAGGTCATGAAATACCTCTATGCTCCCAGTGTGGCAGAATTTGGTCGCATGCTTGAAGTCATTGATTAAAGTGTGATTTTTGACAGTCTTGTTTAATGCACGTTGTGCCCGTTTGTCATCAACCAATGGGAGGGCTTATGCCCGAGGTTCAATGTAGGGAATAGTTCATTCCACAACCTCTACTTAAACCCTCCACTAACACACCTCCCTTGCTTAGAGAGTGTTTTTTTCCTAAGCTGCCTGCATGCCTTGTGTGTCTGTGCATCTTTTGTGCTTCTGCTGCTCTGTTGGTGTTTTCCTTGTTTGTGTGTCCCCCACTCCCTCTCATCATTGCTGTGTATTTGTACCTACCTGCTTTCCAGTGGCTGTTTGGTCTCCTCTCAGTGACTCCTGCCACTGCCCCACTCCTGTCCTTCACTCCCCACTGTTCCTGACTGTGCTTGAGTTCTCCCCTCTCTGTTTTCTTTTTGGGCTTCCATGACGCCCCTCCGACCAGTGCTTATGAGCATCCCCACTCCTTCCCCTCATTCCCCCTTTCTTGCCTCAGTCCCTTTCAGCCTCCTCACCTCCTCAATTTCACCAGCCTAGAGGGCTCACCTACATACCCAAGAACTACAGTTTTGTAGCACCTCGCTTCTCCATCTCATTCACGCCTCAGCCCTCTCTCAGCTTACGCCATAAGTACCTCTCCTTACACACTTTCAATGCTGACCCAAACCTCTCATTTCCATTATTCATCACTTGGTCATATGCTGCTGCCTGAAATGAATTAATGCTTGGGACAACTACTATACTGGCACCGCCAATTTTCAATTCGACTTTCCCAAATGGGGATAGTAGCAGCTAACAGTGTGTTGCAATTTATTACACCGCATCTGTTCTCCGCTATGCCGTCTCACGGGCCTACCTCTCTGGATATGACTTTACACATTGATGCACTCTAGCAGCAGCTAGAGTTCCACTCCATTACCACCTCTCAGTTTGCTCATGGGGGCGGGGGAAGTACTACTGACCAGCCATGTTATTTACTTTGCTCTTTGGCATGACATGTTGTGTTTGTCTCCTCCTACTCCATGCTTTTATTTCAGCATCTCCTATTATCATTTCATGTGCCTAGGTCCTCCTAAGGATTGTCTCTCCAGGGCTAGTTGCACCTTCTTTCAGGACATTGGGGGAAAGAGTACCCTCATGTTTCAGCTCCCCGAATCTACATATCCCACTTACTCCACTTCCACCTACAACCTCAGTTGTCACAGTTCCCATTACCTTCCTTCATTCCTGCCTAGTTCTGTGAGTTTTCCTTTCTCCATCATCATCCTCCAACTCCTTTCCCCTATGCTTCATGTTCTGATTTTGTGTATACCATGCCTACCACTTTATGTCTCTTTTACCATGTCAAGTACTGATTCATCATCCTACCTCTGTTTAATTTCCTAAATGTACTCTTTCCTTCCAGCAGCATTTTGCGCTTTCTGCCAGCCCATACCAACAGTACTCTGGACTCCATCCCTAACTCGCACCTTCTGAGGTGCTGAGCGAAGGTAGGCTTCCCCTGCCTATGGGGCATGGGATTCCATTACATCCGCTACCACCTACTACTCATCAGCTTGATATCTTCCATCCCTAACTCTGCTGGACAGCATCGAGTGAAGGTTAGCTCACCCAACTACCAGGGATGGGGGCAATGTCTACAATCTACAGAATCATATCATGCCTTATCTACCTCATACCAATTGCCTCTTCTCTTCAGGAATGGAACTTCTTCGCCCCATATGCCCTCATCATTCTACCTATGCCTAGGTGCCTCACGTCATGATCATCCCACCTCAACCATCACCAATGAGTGTCTGAGTCTCCATTCTACTGGTTCAACTTACGCATTCTCAGCCAGATATCTGGACGCTGCTTCTGTTCAGGAACTTGATTTTGTCCGACTTGTTTTCTCCATCTTTCCTAGTCTGCAGCCTCAATTTGCGGTCCTATCCCACTAACTTCCATGGCTGGGAGCCTCAATCTGTATTCCACAGTTTCCACTGTCTGCATTCTATTCTTGATGTGGGTTGCTGCTTCCCTTCGGGAACAGAACTTCTTCAACTATGTACTCTCATTGTCCTACCTCTCCTCACTGCATCCAGTCAAGATCATCTCGCCTCGACTGTCACGGATGGATGCCTGAGTTTGTAGTTCACTGCTTCTCATGTGTCCATTCATGACCTGCTATCAGATGCTGCAACCCTTCTGGAACTGGACCTCATCCTGCTAGCATTCTCCATTCTTCCTGGCCTGTGGCCTCCCTTCAGGTCTTATCACACTGGCTTCCCTGTCCAGGAACCTGAGCTTGCTTCACTGTTTCCATTTTCTGCATCCTCTGCCTGATAAAGATCACTGCTTCCTTTCAGAATGGGACCATTACATGCCAACTGCCTTCCACCTTTTGGCACTGCCTGAGGACAGCGACTGTAGGTCATCTCACTGACAACAAGGTGTGGTAGCCCATTTATGGATCCGCTAGGTCAATGTATCCTCTGTCTCATGCCCGGTTACCATTTTTTATCTGAAACGGTACCTTATTAACTTGTTTGCCTCCATCCTCCTACCTCAGCTGAGTGGTATGGGATAATAGTGCTATCTTCTCGATTACCAAGCCTGGAAGCTCGTTTCTTCAATTAACTGTTTTCATAGAAACACAGAACATAAAAACATAGAATTTGATGGCAGATAAGGACTGCTTGGCCCACCTAGTCTGCCCATTTCCCTACCTAATGGATAAGCTGCAGATCCTAGTTAACCAACAGCCTTCTTCCTCCTCCCACCCACTAGAATTACCATATGTCTGTACTATGCATGCTTGAATTCCACCACTGTTTTTGACTCCACTACCTCCTCAGGAAGGCTGTTCCATACATCCACAGCCCTCTCCATGAAAAAAATACTTCCTCACATTACCTCTGAGCCGTCCCCCCTTTATCTTCAAATTATGCCCCCTTGTTCTTGTACATCTCTTTTTCTGAAAGATGCTACCCTCTTGGACTTTGTTGATTCCCTTGAGGTACTTGAAAGTTTCAATCGTGTCCCCACTCTCCCTCCTCTCCTCAAGGGTATACATATTAAGC
This sequence comes from Neoceratodus forsteri, assembly GCA_016271365.2. Taxonomy (NCBI): domain Eukaryota; kingdom Metazoa; phylum Chordata; order Ceratodontiformes; family Ceratodontidae; genus Neoceratodus; species Neoceratodus forsteri. Next base: position 822,100,993 of record CM057453.1, on the reverse strand, counting down.
TCCTTTAATCTCTCTTCATATGTCTTCTGGTGCAGACCCTGCACCATTTTAGTTGCCCTCCTCTGGACAGCCTCCATTCTATCTATGTCCTTGCAGAGATGGGGTCTCCAGAACTGCACACAGTACTCCAGATGGGGTCTCACCAACTGTCTGTACAGAGGGATAACAACTTCCTGTTTTCTACTGGTGATGCCTCTCCTTATGCATCCCAGTATCCCACCAGCCCTCCTTACTGCCTTCTCACATTACTTGCCCACCTTAAGGTCATCTGATATGATGACCCCAGGTCCCTTTCCATTTTTGTTGTTGTTAGTATCTCACCCCCCATTGTGTACTCTTCCCCTCAGTTTTTGTTTCCCAGGTGCATTACTTTGCAGTTCTTTTCACTGAATCTAAGCTGCCATACATTTGACCATTCCTCCAACCTTGCCAAGTTCCCTTGCATCCTTTCCACCCCACCTTCTGTATTGACCCTGTTTCAGATTTTTGTGTCATCTGCAAAGAGACATACTTTTCCTTCCAGTCCCTCTGCAATGTCACTTATAAAGACATTAAAGAGAACCAGTCCCAATACTAAACCCTGCAGCACTCCACTAATAACCCCCCTTTCTTCAGAGTGAACTCCATTTACTATTACCCTTTGCGTCCTATTGTCCAGCTAATGTTTTACCCAGGCTACCAGTTTGCGACCCACTCCAAGGCTAGCTAACTTGTATATTAATCTTTTGTGTGGGACTGTGTCAAGTGCCTTGCTAAAGTCTAGGTAGGCCATGTCCACAGTCCCTCCCAGGTCTACTACTTTGGTCACCCAGTCAAAGAAATGTATTAGGTTCATCTGACACAACCTTACTGCTGTGAATCCATGCTGTCTTGGGTCCTCTGCCCCACTGGCCTCTAGAAATTCAACAATTCTTTTTTTCTGAAGTGATTCCATCATTTTCCCTACCACTGAGGTTAAACTGGCAGGTCTGTGGTTTCCTGCCTCTGTCTTACTCCTACTTTTGTGGAGGGGAATCACATCCACCCTCCTCCAGTCCTCTGGTACCACACCATACTCCCATGATTTGTTAAAAATCGTAGTCAGTGGTGTCACTAGTTCTACCCTTAGTGCTTTTAGAATTCCTGGGTGAATTCCGTCAGGCCCCATTGCTTTGTCCACTTTCAGTTTTAAGAGTTCTTTCAGAAGTCTTTCTTCTGTGAATGGACTGGTATCAACCTCCCGATCCAGAGTGCCTCTATTCTTTGATTTAGGTACCTCCCCCTCCTCTTCTTTTGTGAATACTGAGCAGACGTATTCGTTCAGTATCCCTGCTTTTTCACTGTCCCCCTGTGCCCACCCTCCCTTCACTTTATTTAGCCTCACTATCCCTTCCTTAGTCTTTCTTCGCTCCCTAATGTACCTATAAAAAGTTTTATCCCCCTTCTTAACTGAGCTGGCTATCTTTTCCTCAGTTTGGGCCTTTGCTATTCTGAGTGCCTTCCCCACTTCCTTCTGTTTTAAATTGTAAAGTTCTCTGTCCTGCTCCTTCTGTGTTTCCTTATACTTCCTGAATGCTACCTTTTTCTCCTTAACTTTCCCTGCCACCTCTTTTGAGAACCATAGTGTTTTTTTCCTTCATTTTGCTTTGTTGATTTGCTTTACACAAAGGATTGTTGCCTCTGTGATGGCTGTTTTGATTTTTACCCTTTGTTCCTCCACCCCTCCTTCTTGCCTGTTTGCTTGTTCTTTTCTGAGGCACTCTCTCATTTTCCCAAAGTCAGCCCTCCTAAAGTCCAATACTCGTGCTTTTGTATGGCTTGACTCTATGGCTGTGTTTATTGTGAACCACACTGTTTGGTGGTTAATCTTATTTGCTCTCCACTGGACTGAGGCTTGCTGCTCCCTCCTGGACCTGAGCCATGTGCCAATTGTGCCTTCACCCTCAGCCATTATCTGAAGCATCATTTGTTTTGTTTTGTTTTATTCATTTTTATTCTGTATAACCAGTGAGCAACAATCTGCCCATTTTCACTGGCACCCAGTCACAACAACAAACATATAACAATTACATTTACAAACATACAATAATACAATATCACTTAAAACAACAGCACTTTGATTCATCTAACAAAATTTTTTTTAAAACCCTCTTAAATACGGAATTATAATACATTGTACAATATGACAAGGTAAATCATTATACAATTTTACTGCATAATATATTAAAGAATTCTGAGCAAATGTACTTTTACATAGGGAATCCTATACTTAAAATTATCCTGTGACCTTGTCCCAATTTCATTTACCATCTTTGGAAACATTTCACAAATAATACTATTTAAAATTCTAGATTAATTTTTGTAAAAAACTAATATCGTAATCTAAATCTATCAATTAATGATTGACACCTAGAAAGCTATAAAGTAAACAATGATGAGTTCTCCTATTCTGACCTGTCACGAACCGAAAAATATTATGATAAGTTATTGTAAGCTTATAACGCATTCTTTCTGATGTAAAAAATATATTACTAAACCATAATCAATAACTGAAAACAGCAAACTATTAACCAAAATTACCCTAACTTCATATGTTAAATACATCATGAACTGGTTATCTCACCTCACCTACCTTGGATGGAGCCTGCGTCTGCATCTGCAGGTCCCTTCTTATGCATTTTCCATAGCCTACCAGATTGCCATGTCCCTCCTGACTCAGGACCTCTCTACTCTGACTAACTTGCATCTTTCTTTATCACTCACCATCCTGCTCTTCCATGGACCATCATACTTGACCCCTTGGCCTCATTTCCTTCATGATTTGATTTGACTGCCTCTGTGACTTCCTTGCTACAGGTCACCCCTTCCAGTTGTTGTATAAGTTTATTTTCTCCTTCGGATGTGGGAACTCATCCTTCTTCTCTCCAGCACCTTCTGTCCTTTCCATTCGTCATTTGAAGCCTTCATCAGATGTAAGACTTACGTACCTCAACCCACTTGCTCTTGGTACTTGGCTTCACTCTTTGGCCTTCCATGGATCATCTTTTAGTGACTTGCTATAGCCTTCCCACATTCCACTGCCATTCGCTGCAGAGCTGACATGGGCCTGGTACTTTATACACTGTATGCCATCCGGCGTTGCCTAGCCTGGCACCTTCCCAGATCAGACCTCCAGTCCATCAGGATTCACTCTGGACTTTCCTTCCATCTTTGGATACTAGCTTTTGCATCTTCAGCTTGCAGGCTCAGGGCTTTGTCCTGTTTGCTGTGGCTGTCTTGGGCATAATACCATATCTATAGCCAGTATTCCTACTTAGTCAACTACTCCTCCCATTTATCCATCTTATACTCCCATTCTGGCAATTCTAATAGCTCCCATGCACTGCTCAATGGATCACTGTTCATTTCATCTGCGGAAACTAATGTCAGCACACACCCCTTGAATAACATGCCTCATAAACTCTTACGTTATCATGGAGTTTTCTATACTGCCCAATCAGCTCCCCTCGATCATTCTGAAATCTCATTCAACTGGACACTAGAAAGATTCCCATCTCTCTATTGGATACTCCCTACAAATCTGGTCTATTCAGTCAATGGGGACTTCCCTGTCTACTATGCCTCACAGGCTATCCTCCTACACAGAAAGGACTAACATTTTTCTCCTGTGCTCTTACTTGGTGACCATTATCGCTGCTATGGATACTGGGACTCACAAGATACCTCATGCCACCACGGGCATTATCCATTTTACCTTCTGCAGTCTATCCTACCAGCACTGACTCTGTTGACCATGTTACTAGACTCCTATTTCCTCAACAGGCATTGCTTATCCTAAGACCTTCTCAGCTGCCTTCTCAGAACATTTAGCATTGGCACTCCAGTGCCTAGCAGCCTATTAGTGTCATGCCATTCAAAGCACTGTTTTCTAGCTCCTGGACATCACCACACCACATACAATTATCTGCATTTCTTCATCTATTACCATCAGTCGAGTTAACCGCCCATCCAGCAGACCCTCCAGCCTATCCTTCATGAATTATCTCCATTAATCTCTCTGGAAAAGACTGTCACTGAGAACAGGCTCTTATGATTTTCTATCTGGAAATCTGCAACTGTTAAAGCAAATTTACTATCTTAGTCTTGCCACCCCAACAGGTTTCAATCAGCCATAACTCTAAGATCCTCTTGCATTCCACACTACTTGACCTCTCTACCAATCCAGTCTACAGACTCTTTCATATATCCACCTCCAAGCTTCTCTCATGTATTTTGGCATTGGATTACTTGTAAACCTAACCAACTATAAGACACCACATTGGACCTCGTGGACAATCATGCCACAGAAATACCCATAATTACTTCAGCCAGCATACCAGCAGAGCATATACAAGTATAGTTATGACATTATGCCCAAATAAGCCATTCAATTCCTTATACCAAACTTCCAATCATTCTCTATATAAATTTTCAGTTCCCTTCTGGACTGTATCTTCAAATCTTCCTCTATTCGTCTACTAATCACTTATGACATTACTCTCTTCAGGCACTCAGAAACTCTCCTCTACTCATTTTCTACTTCATGGATACTTGCTTAGCAACTCATAGCTCACTACTGAATTCTTTGCCTCAGACTTTACCTTGAAAGTCAGACCTTACACAAGTTGGATCATTCACCTATGACTTCACAAATCATTGCATTTCCCACCGTTCACTGTCTGGTAACATATCAATCAAATCATGCTCTCCCTACTTATTAAGCCCACACAATCCCTTTGGACAAGCATCCTTAATCACCTTGGAAATCTGGACTTCATTTGCCCTTTTTTAACTGAATCTGCTTCACACTTAGGATTCTACCGCTCTTTCAAAAAAGATCTACTCTTCAGCCTCAGGATCATCATTCAATCTGCATTCTCCATGGATCAAGGATGGACCATCATCTCTCCAAAAATCTCACCTTCCTCAAATTAGCTATAGTTACTAGAACCAAGGTCCTTTTCCTCTTAGTTTGCCTATAGGATGCGCAGACCAATGGCCATGGGTCCTCAGAGGTTTCCTCCACTGGGGGGGTCCTCTCCTGAGTGCCAGGTGTCATGCTCTCCATGAGCTGGAGTAGGTATCTTTTGGAGCCTTTTATTCCCTACAAATTCCTACCTACATACCTACTACTCAAAGGTGGGAACAGAGTAAAGCCACAAAACATACTACAAGTTACACAAGCACTAATACCCCATCCCTATTCCCCAAACATTGAATAGGAGGGCTTAATCCTGAGTTTCAATGTGGGGAATAGCTCCTCCCACAGCCTCTACTAAAACCCTCCAATAATGCACCTTCCTTGCTTAGGGATTGTTTTTTGTCCACCACCATCCCCCTCCTCCTCCTTCTCTGGCGCTCGTGTCCTCCTTGTTCATGGGCCTTCTATTCCCTACAAATTCCTACCTACATACCTACTACTCAAGGGTGGGAATAGAGTAAAGCCACAAAATGTACTACAAATTACACAAGTGCTAAATACTCTATCGCTATTCCCCAAACATTGAACCACTTTTTTTCTGTCCGCATTTTCAAGAGGTACTGGGTGATCACAGTGCTGAAACTGTTGAACTCATGGTCAGCTGTGAGTACTGATGACATGATGAAGCAATGATTACTTTTCTTAAAGCAAAGTTTCATCACCATGACATGTTTCTGATGCCCACCATATGTAACCCCTAGGTGGTGCTATCTCAAGGACTACTACCCCTGCCTGCTTGGCTAATAGCAGGTTAATGGACCTGAGTTCTGAAATGGGTGCCTCCAGCTGGAGGTCAGGATTTGTAGTGGTCAAGCTAACCTGGGCACAGCCCTCTGAGACACTGTAATCCCTCTCATTCCCCTCTAGTGGCCTGAACACTGTACAATAATCACTTTCACAATACCCCTGGTGCACCACACAAGTACCCACACTGTTTGCACTTACCACCAGGGCTGGTTCCTCTGGCTTGACCCTGGGGACCCCCTGTAAAACAAGGTTATGCACAGCAAATAGCAACAGTACAGTACTTTGAGCACAAACTGGAACCACAGTCAGATTACATGCAGAAAAAGTTAGATCTGATTTATTCAGGGGGCTTGAACAAGGAAGAGGCAAAATCAGGTTAATTAGTTTAAAGGCTATATAAATAAAGCAGTTATGCATGTGCTTTGAGTTCTCCCACACAGTCACACCTCTGGATACCCAGGTGGAGAAGAGATGGGCTAGCCAGGACTGTTGCCTGGGGTTGCAGCTGGTTGGGGCCCTGTGATGGAAAACACAACATGCACAGTACACAATATTTGTTTGTAAAGGGAACAAAACAACAAGACAATCAGATGACACACTCAGATTAAGCTGTTGAAGCAGGGAGCTACCCTGGTATTTACTCATGATACCCAAGAATGGACACAGGCTGGACAAAAATTGAGACTGCAGGTGGTTGATCTGGAATGCCAGGAAAATCTGGGCCCACATGAGTCACAGAGGCTTCATTCCTGTTCAAGCGTGGAGCAGGGGTCTGATCCCCAGGCAGGTCTCATGTCGATGGCTTCTCTATGCAGTGGGTAATCTGGCTGGGCCTGTCTGGCAAGGCCCAGACTGCATGGAGACAAATTCAGATGCAGTCTGTTTTGGGCTGGATACAGTTTCCAGCAAGCAGAACACAGTTCACACAGTGGGGAACTAAATCACAATCCACTAGTAGCTCATAGCACATTTACATGTATGGGAATTCTACTGTACCAGGCAAAGCTCTCCCTGGTCACAATCGCAAAGTATCTGCACAGACCGGGAGCTTAAGGGTAGCTGGAACTCCTGACAGGCCGATCGCATTCAGCAAAATCTTTGGTCTTCTCCAGGTTGAGCTTGGTCCACTTCAGTAGCTTACTTTAGTCACACAAACTTGGATTTAGTCCAAAATAATTCTCTTCTCTCCTCTCCCTCTCAGAAGCAGCTGGAAGACATACAAGCCAAAAACTCAGCCCTTTCAGACTTTTCCCATGTGAATCCACTCAGGATTGCTGCCAAAAATACACTTGAGCTCTTCTCATTTCACTTCCCAGCTCAGAACTAACTGAAAACTACAAGCAACCCGGGACTTCCCCAAGATCCAAAAGGTTTGGTTGGCTGATTTGGTTGTCAGTCAAAGCAAGAACTCCCCCTTCAGTTGCAAAAAAGGCGCAAAAAGTTCAAAACTACAATTCCTACAGATTTTGACTTCGGACAGCTCCTGTAGTCCGGCTACATTTTAGGTCCCACAAGAACTGGTTGGTCCAATTTGCAGTCCAGGACCAAGATAGTAGAGACAAACAAAACAGTCTTTGCTGCAAAGAAAGCAGGTTAGACAAACTACATTATCATTATCACTCTAAATGATTTTCTGCAAATAGTTACATTTTTCAACAGAGTTCCTGCTCAGATTACTTAGGCTGCAATCAGGCAGCTCTTAAAGAGACAGTACACAGAGACTATACAGGCTCTGGTAATCACATTTAAACTGCTAAAATGCAGGACACCAGCCTGGCAGTGAGCATTTAGGCAAGCTCAAGGAAGACTTTTTGGGAACCCCCATTTGTAGGAGGGTTATACATAGATGATTCAAAATACCGTGGCACCAATCCTTGAGTTTCTCATTACCTCTGGTCTTTGCCTGTATCAAAATATTTTTGCATACAGTCTTGGATAGGTGCCACATGTCATACTGATGTGAAATCAGTGGGTACTGCTGTCACATCAAGACACCAATTCCCTAATGACAGTCTGTGGCAATGACTACAATTTGAGCATTGTGCCCCAGCAATTTATGAACACAATTATCAAATACTTTTTTTTCCAAACCCACTGACGAAATGTTAGGCTGCACCTGCTCCAGAGAAAATCCAACTATTGTATTTGTGTCCAAGTCCATCAATGTGTAGCTGCAGTACTTTGCAGAAAAGCCAGGGCTGTTGCAGCGGCCATCACCTGCAAGATGTACTGTGTGTGTCTATAGCTCTTGAATAATATTCTGTTCCTCCATTTGCCATGATCTTTGAACCACAGAGAAAATATACTTTCTCCAAAACTTGAAAAAGGTTGTAGACAAAATTATTTGTAGTCCCACGTACTCTGCAAATTTAGCTATTCTGGTGTACATATTTCCGCTAAATAATTATGGCTGCTGCAGACAGAAAGTTGCCTGTAGGTATTTTTTCAATGAATGGCTGAGACTGCCAGCACACTATGTCATGTCCATTGATGCAGATGACTGTCACAGACTGCACTGAGCCTATTACACTGGTCTTCTCCACCTTGTCTGCATGACAGTTACATTCTTTGCATACTAACTTGACAAACACTGTATCAAGGCAAGACTCAAAGATGCACAATGCTGTTGTCACTTTCACTGTCATCAATGCTTATTTCACTGCTTATGTCACTATTGGATACAGTGTCATTGTCTGGTATGTAATAATTACCAGAATCATCCATTTCTGACTCTATGACTGCTTCATCATCGATTACACTGTTTGTCCAATGATCATTATCAAAGAAATTCTGTGTATGGTCTGGTGCCACCCAGGGTTCAAAGTTGTAAGATACAATGTTTGGAAGTGGTGAAGATGTGTTTTGATACTGTGTGTTCATGAAGCTGGAATTGAAAACAGGCGAGCTAGATGGTTGAGCAAAATACTGATGAACTTTGAGTGACATTTGCACAGGAATAACCTCTTCTGGAAAATGGGTTGCAATTTTAGCTATGCAGGGTACAGTTTGAGGGTACTGGGTCTAAAGAGTACCGACAACAATAGCAATGACTGCAGTTGCGTGGTAAAAATGGCACTTTTTTTTTTACAGAGGGCTCCACCCCCTGCACTCCCCCGACATGGGGGCTCTGCCCCTGCAACCCCATCATTAGGATTATCACTCCAAGGGGGAGAGTATCCCAGGGAAGGCTAAATTTTGCAGGCCCATTATGGTTCCATGTAAAAAAAAAGCCCTGAGGTGTCCCAAAAGCTCAGAGACAAGAATTATAACCCTGGTCTCCACTGCTGCTGGCTGAGCTGCTCAATGCCCCAGCCCTCCACACCACAGGAGCAGCTTGGCCAGCCTCCTGGCTCCTGGTGTTCTTGTCCTGACTACAGGACCATGGACAGTGACCAGGAGAGCACTTACAGCAAGTGCTGTTAATCCCCAGTCACTATCCATGTGAGCGCTTACCAGACTAGCACCATATAATGCAAAGCTATTCTGGTAGTGCTCAATTGATGGGGTACCCAGTTGGCATGCTAGCAAAACACACATCAGGTGGGTCTGTCTGTGTGGCAACAGTGCTGCAAATAGGCGCAGTTATGAATGAACAGATCTGTGTACACAATAAACATGAGAAACTAGGGTTGTCATTCCATCTTGGGATATGCATGGCACGATGAAACAAGTTCAGGTTTTCTCTTATTGAGGTCACCAGAATCACTCAATGGAATTACAACCTTGTAGTGATGGATTAACGATATCATATTACATTGCTTGTGATGTTCCAGCATCCAGGAGCACCAGAAAGCAGCACATGTTGGAATAGGGGTGGAACATGGTAGTCCAAAGTTCATTTCCAGAGGAGATGTGTGGGAACAAGATGCACACAAGTGCCTTTCTAGATGAGTCTAATGAAAGGACTAGCAAATCTCATGGTGGGAGACAGCTTAGAGATGAGGGACTCTGCAAAACACAGAGTCACATGCAAGCATTAGACTTGTATTCTAAAAGTTTGGCAGCCAAAAGTCATCATCAGAGTACAATGGGATGCATCTGGTAACTGGCACACCAGTAAAGAGTACGGCATTGGTATGCCTAGACATCATATTATGTTGGGGGACCTGGATACAAGGGTTGTCAATGCTGAGTCATCAAACAAGGAAACCAGTGCAAGACGGCCAACGTGAAAGAAATTTGGCTGCTGCAATGCATCAGAAGGGGCATAGACAGCAGACAAAATTAGGTAATAGTACATCTTTCTTGAGTCTTGCTGATGACATTACAGAAGTTGTGTTCCAAGCTACGTAGTCCACACCACCTGAAAAATAACTACAGGCCATGGATAGTACTACTAACCATGGAAACACACATTCAGGACCCTCAGTGAATGCCTTACTAGGATTGCATTAAGGCAATGAATATGCAGTTGCTGATGACCAAACTGTGCCAGTGGAAAAGGACAATGAGCATACATTTCCAGACAGGAGTAAACCAGATGAAGTGCAGTAATGAAGTTAACAATTTACAGTCATGTGTTTCTCAGTATAAACACTCAGCTGAGAGTTTAAAAAGGAATATGAGACAGTGTATCAACACTGCCACTAGCTCAGACAGTGAAGCATGACAGGACTAAATGAATGATTATTTCAATGGCCTATACAGCCAGTAGAATGTTATGCTTGTGCAACTGTGTTAGTTTGGTTTTGGCCATTCACACTCTATATTCCTGAGGAATTACCACCCTATAGGGGTACCAAAGGCATGGAACACTCAAAGAGGTTTCCACCCCTAGAGGTGTCATAGGATGATTTCCATGGCTAAAGGTACCTTAGGAAGGATCCCAAGGACAGAAGTGCTGCCGCTGGAGGAGGAGGGGAGGATGGTTGGGCAAAGAAAAAGTGCTTCAGAAGAAGGCTGAGAGAAGCTGCTTATATAGTTCAGGAAGTGGGAGTGGCTGGCTGCTTGTCCATTGAAATACAGGCCAAGCCTTCCAATTCATTGGCCTATGCAGCCAGTATAGTGTTATGCTTGTGCAACTGTGTTAGCTTGGCTTTGGATGTTTGCACTCTCTATTCCTGAGGAATTACCACCTTGTAGGGGCACCAAAGGAAAGGAACCCTCGAAGAGGTTCCACCCCAAGAGGTGCCACAGGATGATTCCTGTGGCTAAAGGTAAGTTAGAAAGGATCCCCAAAAAGAAATGTAGCACAAAACATATAAGCAAGCAGGAGCTGTAAGGTAGTAGTGGAATAAAGCATCAGGCAGCTTGATAATGTAATGATATGCTCAGGTTTGCGTGCCATGATTTGATGTTGCATTGAGAATGAGGGGACCTTCTAAGGAGAGAGGGAATGGCAGGGATGCCATCCACCTCCATCCAACAGCGGAACCTACTTAAAGAAACTAGGGAACTCTACTATGCTAACTAGCAGTTATGACCTAAGGCATGGAGGACAGAAAAAAAAACCCTATGAGGAGGAAATCTCTGGGGATCCAAGGCCTAGGCTGCCTTCCCTCCAGGCTTGGGATATTTTATTTAGTGATAGTTCTGCTGCTGCAATTTGGAAACCCAATTAAGGGAGGTGGAAAACATTCCAATTTGGAGGAAAGCTCTCACTCAATCCCTCTAGTGGGAATGCCATGGAAGGTTGCGAGAGTGCTCTGCAACATTGGGGGCAACCAAGGCAGAGGAGGAGAGCAATGATTGCTGAGGCACTCACCTGGCCTACTCGCCCTAAACACAAACCAGGTGAACCAGAGGCAGTCATAGGGAGAATGTGGTGAGGGTGTCTTTCTAGTGGAAACCACTAAAGCCAATTGATAACCTTTATAATGGAACCACTAGAGCCAAAGGAGATCAGAGTAACCACCCTTCACAGCTAGTCTTAAATTCTACACCAGGAGCTGCTGTCATGTAGCAAACAGCTAAAGTCAAGCCCAGAGCAATGACATTCCCAGCTATGGGCCAGGTGGAGAAGGACCCCACCCCAAGCCAGGCACACTCAAGATACAGACTTAGAATGCAGAGCAAGACTGTTGGCTGAAGAGAACCCTGCACCAGAATGGTATGGCTGGCATGCCCCAAAAATTGACAGGGATACTGAAAAACTGGTGAGCAGCTGAATGAACACTGGTGTGCTGAGATCTTAATGAGCATTAAGTGCTGAGACCTTGCAGTAATGAGCGCAGCAGACATCCCAGAGTCTAAAGCTGAGGGGATGGTGGTAGGCATGAAGCAATGATTGTGTAAGCAAGAGTGGACCTGCACATAAGTCTGCAAACGTAGTAGCAAAAGAGCAGCACTGGAATTAGTGGGGCAAGCCAGCCAGACATGGAAAGTCAATGAAGATGACAAATACTCTGACTAATTTTTCGGTGGTGGAGACAGGATTTAGAACATAATAATTAGCCACATGGGGCCACAACTCCCCAAACACCTCCAAGTCCCTGCTATAGGAAAAACAGGAAAGTGATGGAAGAGCTGAGACCCACATACAGGTATTGAAATTAATTTACAGCATCAGCTGTAGCTTTAGCTGACCTCATTGTATGACAGGGTATACAAACATAGAAGCAGCATATGTATTGAGTACACTGAGTTGTAAATGGCAATAAACATAAAATAAAAAGAGGCACAATGCTCTGAAAACAGCTGTTACAGACAGTGCAGTGAAACTGCAGCGATGAGGTAAGAGAATGAGATGAGAGCGTATAGCTAGGGTTAAGAGTGAGTCTGAATCAGGTGAAAACAATAAAGTATGCAACATGAAGACCAACTATAGTTGAGTTGAAACACACAGATTTTGTTTGCAGTTGCATTGCAAGTAATTTGAGAGCTGTGAGTAACTGAAAGCAAGTAGTATGAGCTCTGGAGTAGCAGTATGTTAGGCGCTTAGGAACAAAGCCCCAAAAGACAAAACCAAAAACACATGAACACAGAAAACAGGGAACAAAGCCCAAAACAAAAAACAAAGACACACAAAAACACAGAAGCAAGGACAGAAAGAAGCACACAGCCGGAGGCAAGATAAAAACCAGAAGCAGGAAAACAAACACTGAAGTCCAGCAGAGACAAACAGAAACAGCAGGTGGGGGGAGGGAGGATAGGCCCCAGCCAGATCAGAGGACAGACAGACAGAGCCTCCGGCCAGCAAAGAAAAAATGCTTCAGAAGGAGGCTGAGAGGAACTGCTTATATAGCTCAGGAAGTAGGAGTGGCTGACTGCTTGTCCACTGAAATACAAACCAAGCCTTCCAATTGTTTTATACCATCATTTTCTGGGTTTTCATTTTTCTGTTTGTAGCACAGGCATTAAGTGCAATAAATGTAATGGTATAAAAAACAATGAAACTTCAAAACGCGGAAGAATCTAAAGACTGACACCACCAGCTTAGTACTGTGGTTGCATGATTCAGTTGCTCTTGTAGAATCTTCTGTGGTCTCCATGAGCAACCTGCTGCAACACTTGACACCTGTGAAAAACCGAAGAATATAAGTTATGGCCCAATACAATGTAAGATAAACAATGACTGTCAATGACCTCACTGACTGTCTTACTAACTGGAATTGTATGTGCTGGAATAGCTGACCAACAACAGATGCAAGATGGATGGTAGTGCGTTGTCTATGACTGCATTCTAGGACCATAGAATCAGTTGAATACAGGTACAGCCAATACAAAAGAATTTTACATTGGCACCTTTTGACAATACCACAGAGACCACTATTGTCATAGACTAGATTCCATTGGATGTTCAGAATAACCTTGTGTGCAGTTTTCACAGCTTGTACCTTGTGAATGCAACATCCATGTCCTTGTTATATGACAAAGCTAAGTGACGACAATGGAACTTAGGTGGATGTGCACCTTGCTGAGGCACTCTATAGTTCCACTGGGAGACTGCACTGGATAGAAGGGATCTGGTCAATCGCCCGACACATGACTGCCCGTCAATCTTTCTCCCGACTCGGTCTCCCCATCACACGCATCAGCCCGTTCTTTAGATGCCCATCTACAGTAATATTGACAGTAATGACGAGACACAATAAATTGCAACCCCTTCTACAGTAATGCCGAGACACAGGTAATTACAAAATGACTGACGTTTTTTAAATGAGGACTTGACATACCTGTGCATGTTCCAAGGTTCCAGGGGATTCCACTAAGTGTGTCTACAGGGTTTCTACTGGGTTTTCAATGTTCATTTTACAGTGCTTCCACCAAGAGAATCCACGATTTATAATTCAGCTTTATTAAAGTAATATTTAAAAGTAATTCACGTAATTATCCTTGCTATAGGAGAGGGCTACAGCAAGATACAGCACAGTACATGCTCCTTCACAAGGGTCAAAGGTTAAAAGTCCGAGCATTCTTAAAGGTACATGCCTGCCTTAAAGCACCAAGTTGTGTGTGATCCCACGAACATAATCCTTTGCTGGCTGATGTATGTCTGCAACAATGTTGCTGATCTGCTTCTCTTATTGGGTTGGGTGCATGTTGGTGCTCGGTGGTCCCTGGTAGATGATGTTTCCCTCCCACCAGCACAGTGGAAGCTCTGCCATGGCATCCCTCCGACTTGTGGTGCTGACAGCACCAATAATACAAATCCCTCCTGTTTCTCTCCTTCACATAGAGATATCCACCCATGCTCAGCTTGCTCTGCCCTCGCTGAGACTGCACAACATCACAGACATGGAGCACATGGGACATACATTAGCAGTGCAAGGGAAAAAGCAAGTCCACCAACAACAATAAACACTGCAACTAGAAAAGGTAATGTTGGGTATTTAATTCGTTGGTATGACTGTATTGTGGGGGCTTAACAAAATGGGGAATTGGAGTTGGGCTATAGTGTGATGGGGGAGATAAGAGACAGGGAAATGTACTAGGCCCAGATAGAAGTAATAACATTTATTTACTACAATGACATACATAAAGAAAATGGTTTATGTTGGAACACTTATTCTTTTTTCTGGACATTGATTTTTTGACAGCCAATGAATGTATAAGCTCTGCAGCGACACTGGAACACTTATTCTCTTTTCTAGACATTGTTTTTTTGACAGCCGATGAATGCATAAGCTTTCCAGCAAGCTGGAATAAGAAGGAACAAGGTGAGCATGAGAACATGTTTTTTTCTATATATATATTTTATCCTCACTGTCACATCACAGGCACCTGTTTAGCCTGTCCCTGCCTCCCTCTCCCAACAACTGTTCCCTGGCTCACTGAGCCCCATAGATCCCCCATGGATTGCCCCCCTGTAGTAGGGCCAGGAAGAGGAGTGCTGTCATCAACCTCACCCACAGATCCTGTGGCTAGAATTGGTTAGTTGGTGAGCAAGCAACAGTGCGGGGCAAGGGCAAGCAGGCAAGGCTTAATATAACCTGCAACCACCATTTTCCACTATTTTCTCCTGTCTCCCCTTTTCCGGGCGGCAGACCACATGCATGTGTATATGGAGGCACACACACACACACACACACACACACTCACGTACCACAGCCCTTACTTACATGCTTCTTTGTTCTGGCATGGCCTCCTGGCCTCCACCAGGTGGCAGACAAGGAGTGAGATGGAATCCATCCCCACCCCATGAGAGGAGAGCAGTCTATCAGATGCTCAATCCTCTCCCCCTGGCTAACCACTGGCAACCTGAGCTCATTCCCGACCCGGGATCACCAGCATGGTGAGAGGTAAGGCATGTGGCGCCTCAGCCCTCTGCACCACTGGGCCAGTCCACCATCGAAATGAGGCAATGATATACATGTATGCATGAATGCTTGCAGTACCCTTTTATGGTCTTGTAGTTCAATTCAATTTCTTGAACTTTATTGTGCTGTGGATTTGATGGTGGGAAAAAGTGTTGTCAATGCTCCAGGCTTTAGCCAGTGAGTGAATCATCTATGGTGTCTTTCTGGGGATAACAACTGAAGCCGAAAGTTTGATTCAAATATGCTGTCTTCAAAGTCTAGAGGACACAGACTGCATTTCTTTCTGTTTTCCTTGAGTTCTTTGTTGACAAAGGTTTTAGTGTTGCCTACATCCATGCAACATTATTGGACCCAGATCTCTGCTAACTTGCTGTCATCAGGAAAAAGACAGATCTCCCTGCGTGTGTTTTGCAACCAAAGGCAAACAATGTGGCATCTTGACGGACGAACTAGTATTTATCTGAAAAACAGTGAAGAAAAGTAAACATTACCAGCAGGTCCATAACACGTTGCCAGTACCCTGACATTACTATACTTTAGCAACTGACACCACGTACACGGACACAAAAAGTGGATTGATACACAAATATATTGAAAGTGAACATGGACATGGAACACACATGGGAAGCATGGTTGGAAACGTGAACTTATTGTAGGGATAGTGTTGCAAGTGACGTGCTAATAAATGCACATGCAATGCAGGTATTATTTTTCCTTCAAAAAAAGTACCGTGAAGAAATTGTAACATAAAGTCCACACTTTTGTATAATGTGACAGTATCTGTTGTGATTGTTTACAGTGCATGTCTCAATGTTATTGTATGTAACATGTTTTAACATGTGGATGATGTGTACACTGTTAGTGTTAGTATCCAGCTCAGTAATGTCTTTTAGACAGTACAGTATCCACGCACTCCTTCTCCCTTCAAGCACATAAAATACAAAGATGGTCTGGCAACCCATACTCAGGAACATGCATGGGTTTCAGAGGGTCAGAGGGGTGGGACAGTACTGAGCATACCTCAGAGCAGTCTACTCCTAAGAGGGGGATGGCCAGCCAACTGGGTCCCTTGACTGCCATTGGGTGGAGGCTCAGTGGCAGTACAGGCTCTAGGGAGTGTAGGGAGGGGCCACGATGCCGCAGAATGTACACGCTATCATGTGCACTTGCTGACATGTGGTCACAGCAGAGGAACCATAAAAAAGAAAAGTAAAGAGGACACAATGGTGGATTACAATTAAGTGTTCTTTCCTGGGTCAGCGCCACCATACTGACACCTAGAGTGACTCTGGATGTGGACTGAGGGCGATGGCACTCCCTCCCCATCCCCACCATAGAGGGACAATCTGTGGGGTGGTGGTGGTGGGGATGGAATTGTGATCACTGAAGGAGTATAAAGAATTACGAAAGCTGTACAAAAAGAAAGAAAATGCAAAGATCCCCTTGCAGCTCCAGACTCACAGACAGGCGATCCTGTGTGCATGAGGATAGTGCACCCAGTATGAATGCCGCTGGGGTCCATCAGACCAACGTTGCACAGCATTCCAAAGTGGGATTGCTTATGCAACTCCATGCAAGTAACCTGCAGTTTTGTGCATAGAGCACAGTATGAGAGTGTAAACATTCTTGAACATACGTGTTTACTCACATCCAGTTCAATAGTGTTGGAGTAATTATAATGGCATGGTGGCACCATTATAGTGTGAACTGGATTAGTTAAATGATAATGGAGATTTAAAGATCAGGTGACGCATTTAGGAAAACTTTGGAACACATGATATTAAGACAGAATTCAACTTGTATTTCATATATCTTCTATAGATTTCTCCTCTCCATTATTTATTACTGAAGAAATTCCCACAGAAAGGTTTTTTTCCGTTAAAGTTCATTGTCCTCTATAGCTTATTCTCTATTTGAAGTTATAATGCTCTGTTGTGACATCACAGTCTGTTGCCATGGGAATAGCTGTGATGTCGCAAGTAGAGTATTATGATATCAAGTTGGGAGAAAGCAATAGGAGCTTATGAACCTTCAAGGAACAACAGTCCTGTTTTCAAGCAGATCATCCCAGTAATAAATAATGGGGATAAGAAATACAGAATGAATGAGAAATATAAATTGTTCTGTGTCTAAATATTACATTTTTCAAAGTTCTTCTTAAGGTGACTGTCAGTGGCTCTTTAAGGCTTAGTGGTCTTGGCCCTGAAACACATTAGTTTTTACAAACTGTATCATTAATAATACCATGAATATCTTAGGCATTTGATAGCAGAGAGGACTGTGGGAGAAGACTCATGTGAAAATGATAAATTGCTAGTCTAGGATGTTATTAGCTGTAGGCTGCTGTCATAGCCACAGAATAAGAATATGCTCAGGCCTTGCTTCATGCATTGATAGCCTGTCATGGAACATTTTTGTAGTCAAAACTGTAGGGGTCAGATATTCAAAACTTAGCCCTGGAGTTAAATTAGCACTGCACAACATGCTAAAATAGCCCTGAACAAGTAGTAAGCTATACCAGTCAGTGTCAGTGGCTCAGTAGGTAGCACACTTGCCTCTGAGGCCGGGAGATCAGAGGGCTGTGGGTTCAGTTCCCACATCTGGCACTTGGGTTAATATCCTAGTACTGACACTGCAGTGCAGCATGAGAGGGGTGCTGCACTTCTGAGGTGCCGTCTTTCGGATGAGACGTTAAACCGAGGTCCCATCTGCCTGGATTGGTGGTAGTTCAGGTGGATGTTAAAGATCCCATAGCACTTATCGAAAGAGTAGGAATTTCGGTGTCCTGGCCAAATTTCCCTCATTCACTAAAAATACCACCAACAGCTTAATCTGGTTCAAGGTCAGTTGGCATTCATCTGTATCCCCCTCCCTCGGGTCGTGCCTGAAAATAGGCAGGATTTATCTAGTGCACTTACCCGGTCAACAAAAACTAGATAAAATAAATATTCAAAGGAATAGCCCTGGGGCTAAACCTGCTGAATATAGCATGCAAAGGAAACAGTGCAAACAGAGCTAGGAGTGCAGTGTTTAAAATAGCCTGGGAAATAAGACAGCTCTGAATATAGCAACAATGAAGTGCAAAATGCAACAGCAGCTCAGTAGACAATGAGGTGGAGTAAGGCAGAACTGAAGTTGATGGACAATGTGTGTCATAGCAATGAAGTGTTGCACAACTGCAAACAATAATGCAGGCCACACACTGCAGAACTGTGCTATGCATTTGAGAGGACTGCCCAGGGTTAACCTGATTACACAGTGCTAACACATTAGCCTGGTACAGTCACATTAGCCTGTGGCAAACGTTTGCTATATTAAAAGCTCCTATGCAAATTAACCTACTTAGGCAATCTGTGTGCAAACAGCCACATTAGCATCTCATTAAGGTCTGCTTAGCATGCATTAGCATGAAAATTGCCCAGTGCTATTCCATGGCACACAACAGCTCCACCTGTAAATCAGAGTGGAACTATAGGTCAAACAGAGCCACCTGCAGGTTAGATTGAATGTACAGGCTAAACATCGCAGGCCGGGATGTGCATACAGCTCCACCTGTATGCCAACAGTTTGTTAGCGCAGGCCACGAATGTCAATAGGCATATGCAGTGCATACCTCCCATACAGTCAGCAATGGAATGAGGGACACAGACACTCTGAATGTGGAAGAAAGAGGGACACTGACCCCCCTAATGAGAGGCACATCTGCAAACATGGAGACACAAACTCAGGACACAATGGAAACCATTACCTTCGTACATACACAGGGTATGAGTTATGTAGCACCATAGAATAATATAACTCCCTGCTTGAAAGTCTGGATGTACAGTACAGTCTCTGTGTGTGCACAACTGTTCCCAGGAGGAATGAATGCAGGTCAGGGCTATAGTGAGGGGAACATAGAAGGATGTCCCCTGTACTGAGGGACACTGTAGAGGACTGTATAACTGTGTGTATGTATCTATCTATACATATACACACAGCATATGCATATGTGTGTGTGTATATATATATATATATATATATATATATATATATATATATATATACTTTGCAAAAACTCCGTTAGTGCATCAGTTAGGATGAATGATACAGTGACAAAAGTAGGGAAATGAAGCATTATGGTTTCCAACCCTAACACTCCACCCCCAGGGTTCCCACCCCTACCACACCACCCCCACCCCTCCACACACCAACAGGTGTCAGGGTGTGTTGGGGTTGATGGCCTAACTCTCACCCCATTCCATATGTAAACAAGCTGGGGTGGTGCAGTATTAGATAATGGGGTAAAAGTTAGGCTGATGACCACAAATGCACACCCAGACACCTGTTGGTGTGGAAGGAGGGGTGAGTGAAGGGTGGGGACTCTGGGTGGGGGCATTAGGGTGGAAACCCACACCTAATTCTCTGCTTTTACACTATAGTATCTACGCAACTGATGCATTAATGGAGTTTTGCAATAAATCTCTTCTTTTTCAGGTAATATAATTATATCCTCATTTTGCTGTGGGAGCACAGTGTCCAAACCATCAGATAGTACAACAGTATCAATATATGCACAGTAGGGTAAAAGCCTTTTGGACCTAATATCTATCCTTCACAGATGCATATATATATGTAGTTGCTTGGAAACACAGGGTCTGTAGCCCCTGCACTTCTACACATAAAGTTACGAGCAGGCATAGCGAAATCGCAACAAATAGTCACAACTGTGCCATCTTAAATAATGTTCACCCCAAATGTACAGCATAACCATCTTATCCCTCACCACATGTACCCAGTACAGAAAACCTTCAAATCCCTGTGGAAATATAATTCTGCATAATTGTAACGCTGTTTTGAGCCACAGGTTCAGAAAAACATTTTTGGCAGGATTTGACAAATTACAGCTGTACTTTTCATGAGGTGGTGTGAAAAATGGTAATGTTGAAAATCTGGAGTGAAAACATGAAAAACTGGCGAGTTGACAAGCGTGCGTTGAAACTGCACAACGCACGCTCGTGACTCTGTCATTTTGGGGAATTTTTGGAACATCCGTAATACGACACTTACCTTTGATTCTTCATTTTGCAGTTCAGCTTTGAAGAGTGCAAACATGTCCTGGTCTTTAGAAGATGACAACACTGATCTCCAGAGGTAAGTATGGGGTAATGGGGGATGCGGGGTGCTAGGTGCTCAGTGGGAGGATGGGGATGAGGGACTGGGAAGATGACGAGGGACTGCTTTCTTTTTTCCAGGTTAAAAAAACAACACATTGGGGGATGGTTTTCTTTATTTACAGGAACAAACAAATGTGGGCACACTGGGGTAGGCTCCCAGTATGCCACATGAGTTGGGGGGATACATGCTGCCGACAGGGGGATTGGGCACCCCCGTTGGCAAGGCAATGAATAAAAAAATTAAATAACTTTTGGGCACACTTGTGTGGGCTCCCAGTGTGGCACATGAGTTGGGGGGGTGGAAGACATGATGCTGACACAGGGATTGGGCACCCCAATGTTAGTGGATTTGCTGGCCAGACTACAGAAGTCTGATGCAGGATCCTGCATCAAAAATATCGATGCAGGACCCTGCATTGAAGTAAAAAGACGTCGGGGGTCGGGGGGATGGTTTTCTTTATTTACAGGTATAGAAATTAAAAAATACATGTGTTCACACTAGGGTGGGCTCCCAGTGTGCTACATGAGTTGGGGGGGATCATGATGCTGATAGGGGGTTTGGACAGCCCCATCATCAATAAATATGGGCTGTGGGGGAAGGGAACAGTAGACCACCAGGATTGGACATGGACATAATTAGAAGTTACACTTCAAATTACTATGGTAGTAATTTGAAGTGTCACTTCCAATTACTTTGGGTTCCACCACAACTTACCACATACTTTTTGCAGGTGGTATTTAGCACCCGCGCTACCGATAGCACAGCAACCTGTAGCATGGAGCTACTATTTTGAATATGCCTTCTTGGCATTCATAGCCACTCCCCTACCTCCCTTCCTTGCATACATTAACTTTTGGCATTGGCACTATCACAGAGCACCAGTGCTAAAAGGGCTTTTGAATACTGCAGTCTGGTGCAAATTCAGCACTATTCCAGCACTACGGATTTGGTCTGGGTGCAAGGCTTTGAGTATCTAGCCCCAGATCAGTAAGCCTACTGCTTTAGGGGGTAACTGTTTTATACTATGAATGGTAATGTTACTGTACAGTTTATTTATGTTAGTTTGCATGTTTGCTTTGTAACTTACATTAGAGGTACAGCCTGCAGGCCCATACAAATGCTGGCCATATGACATATTAATTTTGTAAGAATGGGTTTGCTGAGATAAGAAATAATAGCTTTTGTTGTATGATTTTTGTACATAGTTCTGATCTGAGACTGTGAATGTGCACTATGCTCCAGTTCAGTGAGAACCTGAAGTACACCAATACACCCAAGGGTCACGATATTGGAATATCAGCAAAAGCAGAGTGGGAAGGTTGGAGCTGCACTTGCTCATGGACAAGACCTTGAGTATGCCATATTCTGTGATATAGCACACCCACAATATCCTACTGAATATAGGGGCATGTTGAAACAGTGCTAAATCAAGTAGCGCAGGCCCAACATGGGTCTGGGAAATGCAGGGAACAGTGCAACCAAAGCCGATAGTGCAGGGAGCTCCCCACAGGATATTCAGCTGGCGCCATGGAAATGAAACCATTGGGCATGCAAGGCTCTAAGAGCCCATAGGAACAGCCATTATGGGCTCATTTAGATGCGAAGCAGTGGCAGATTTGAGCCCTGTGACCGTCACACCTACTGCGTTCACCTGTCTCCATACAACTTTACAATATTCCCTGTTGTCCAGTGGCAACTATGCACTCCGATTCCCATCCACATTGAAGTTTACATATTCACTGGTGTCTGCTGGCATCCTTTTCCCTCTGATCCCAGTCTACATAGACGCTGACGTATCCCTTGGTGTCTAGGGGCACCCACTGCTCTCCGATCCCCATCGCTATAGGTTTCACAATACTCTTTTGTGTCTACTGGTGCACCCCATCTTCAGATCACTCACCTCATAATTTGAAGGATAGTCACTGGTTTCTATTGGCACCCCCACACCCTCCATTCACTTTCCAATATTCATTAAACTAAATCACTGGTGTCTCTTGGCACCCACTGACCTGCCCTCAGTGGGTACAACAACCTGTCACCCACCCCTTGTAATAGTTGCTGGTGCAGCAGGCATCCCATATAGTGACAGACAAAGGCCTCCTCTGACCACCTTGGCTGGCCGTCATATCTGATAGCAGGGAGTGCTCAACCTGCATACTGTTCAGATAGCACTCATAGTGTGTACTGTAAGTGTACTCAGTGTATGTGGTTGGGGGGCACTAGATTACAGGGACATCTTTAAATACATTTGAGGAAGTGATTGAAGAGTGTAGTGTGGCATCAGGCACTAGGGATTAATGAAGTCATTATGGGGATGGGTATCAGAGGATGGTGGATGCCAGTGGACCACAGGGAATATGTCAACTTCTCCAGGGATGGCGGTCAGGGGTGGGGGTAGTGGTAGACACCAGTGAAAATTTAAACTTCAGTGTGGATTAGTATGGGGGACACTGGACATGATGGAATATGTCAACTTCCACAGGAGCAGGGATAGGGAGGGCCACTACACACCAGGGGATATTTAAACTGCCGCGGGGACCAGATGTGGATCATAAGGTGGGATGTGCCACTGGACACCATGGACTTCATTTGTTCAAGGGTACAGGCATGTGGCTGCAGTAACTGTCCCAACCACCAGGTCCTTGTACCCTGTTAAGTCAGGGTTGGCAGACTCAGTAATATGCTCATATTTGGTTTGCCTTTAACACTTGTGCAAACCTCTCACTATATTGCTGCACCCATACGCAGGTATACACCCCCTCATTTGCATGGATGTAGCAGTAACTTAGTGATATGGGCACTAATGGATTTTGCATGCATTGTGGTGATGTATGACTACAGACACCACCCTAAAAAAGAATGCAATAACCAGTCTACACAGGCAAACACCCTTGAGCTCACAGGCTACTTTTGAAATATTGAGCCACATGTATCTTCTATGCATATCAAATACAGTATACATTCTCTGCTATTTGAACCCGTGACATCCAGACACACTTGGGTGCTGAGTGTTGGCGCTATTGTGGTGTGAGGTGGAGAGTACGGACACTCAAAGCTCTGTGCCATAGGGCCAGTTGCTCATATGCTAGTTGACATGAACATGTATTCTACACCATAGCAAATTGACTTTTGACAACAAAAAGGCATACCATGTGCTCTTCGAAGGTCTCTACTACTGTAGCCCCACCCCCTTTGTCCTTCCAAGGACCATCAGCCCTGTTGGAGTAATATATCAGCTGCATAACTGGCCAGTGAATATTCAATAGGGAAAGTTATTAGAAAACAGGTATCAAAGGTACAGATCACTGTGGATGAGTGTAGCAATGTACGTATGTTAGGCATTGTGTTTGTGGCTACTATATATAAAGAAAGAAAGCATGTAAAAACCATTTGGTTTCATAGTCTGACTATGACTGGATTAAAATGTTATAATCCATAGAATGGTAAAGAATTTTCGTAATAAGATGATAGAGTGTGGTTTCCTAAGGTCTTCCATCAATGATGACTGGTCAGTGTTGGATTTGTGTTTAAATGAAGTGTGAAATGTTGGCTGGGTTCCTCTTGGTACCTGTAAATACATTTTAAAAACAGTTATAAAAATGGGCCGAGAGTTTTCTGCATCCTGATTGGCTAAGAGGTACCTTTGGCTATGTCCTTATCAGGGCATAATGTGCCCATCAGTACTTTTTAGCCAACCAGAACACAGTGCAGTGAAAAAGAAATGCCTGTCAGTGTTTTTCCATTCAAGTTGATACACAGATAGACTGTTCCAGATGGTAACACCCCCGTCCACATGCATGGTAGCACAGTACCGAAGTGCTGAAATAAATTAATACAGCCCCGATTTCATGTTCCAGACAGTAAAAATTATTTGACTTTTTTCCCATTTCTGTTCAACAAAGTTTGCTAAATGTGGCTGATCCATGGCACTCCCACTGAAAGGCACACACTGCAGGTCCACACCACACCTAGTCCTCGCTGCACTGCTGCTTGTTCCTTTGGTGTGCAGTCTGCGGTCCACACTCTGTTTCTCACCCCTCATGCTGACTGCAACTCATAATCTCACTGCACTGCAGTCTACGCCATTCCTCATCCCCTCAAAACCTGTGTGCTGAACATAATCAGGTGTTTTCCTTAACAGTGGCTTCTCCCATTTGAAACACATGCTCTGAAGCCAGATGAACTGCATTTAGCAACAGCTTCCCTTTGAAAGACACTGAGATGCATTGAAAGGGAAAGCCACACAGCATATTTTAAAACAAATAAACAAATAGAAACCGCATCTCACAGCAAGTCGCTTCACGGCACCATGAAACAACAGTGACTTGGAAGCCATTCTTCGGGAGCGCAAAGCAGAAACCACTCATTATGGTGGCTGGTAATGGACACACTCACTCCACATTTAACTGGCCGCTCACTTGCAGTCACAGAGGATGGTCACCCTTGCAGACACTAGAAGTAAAACAAGCCCGAAACAACATCCACAAAAAACACATAAAAGTAAACCAAACTGACTGTGTCTTTGGTGGGGCAGGAAGAGGAACATGCTCAGTGAAACCAGCCACTTTGCTGTGCATCACAGTCCTGCATTGAGGGGCCTAACTTCTCACTGGCTTTTGAGTTAGGGCCCCAATGCTGAGACTGTGATCTGCATGGCACATCAAAGTGGCCATGGGGCAGCTGTGTGAAGTTAGGCCCCCTCCAATGAACCCTCCAGTGTCCTGTACTCTTTTGCTGCCTTGTGGCTTGTACTGCCTGCTCCCTGTATTGTTCTGTCCTGCAATGTTTTTATCACACTTTATTTTATTCCCCAATGTTTTGTCTGCAATATTTTGTCCCGCAATATTTTGTACCATGATATTTACACACGGAATCAACTTCTACAGGTCTTCCTACTGTAACTTTAACCAGACGGGATTGCTTTGGCACACTAATGCCCTGCGGCTATATTTACTTATGTATTTTGTCAGAAGGTGTAAATTCAGCATCTGGTTTTCAAGGGGGGGCCTCCTGATTGTATAACGGATATGTGCTCATACCAACTCCATGCACCCTTTCTCACAGTCCTAGCACTTCTGCAGACCCCATACATAGCTCCTTCCTTCTGGTGGCAACCATTCCTACACTTTAGCCCCTGCATATCCTCCTATATAGCACATTCCCACTGAGGAAGGAGGATCAGGAAAGTCTGGAGAGGAGGTCGACGGTGTGGAGGCTGAAATTTAATGTGAAAAAGTTCAAGGTAATGCACATAGGGACCAAGAACCCATGATCAGAGTACAGGATTGGTGGGGTTACAGTGGAGAGCACAATAGAAGGAAGGGACCAAGGGGGGGGTTGATACTATAAGAGAACTTGAAAGTACCAACGTAGTGTAACACACCTGTGGGAAAGGCAAATCAGATGCTGGGATGCACTGGGACAGGTTTACTTGCAGAAAGAGGGATGTACTACTGCCCCTATATAAAATATAGGATAAAGTATGGGGTGGTGTGTGTAATGAGAATTGTGCACACACCCAAGGTATTGGATGGTATGGTATGGTAAAATATTATTCATATTACAACATGAACAGGATTATACTCCACTGAGTAACAAGATTAATTTACAAGGAGGTCCATAGTGCAAAACAAGTTACACGTACAATAAACATTCAAACAGTTTACATAGACATGTAATATAAATCAATATTAACTTATCAAAGACACATACTGTTTCATTTCACATCTTAAATTATTAAAAAAAAAACCGCGTAAGCACTTCAGTATACATTCAGACTAAAGATTCCTTTCTCATTTTATCCCAGCATACGATTCAATAAAGTGCATATTATGTTATACCTAAGATGCAACATATTTTTATTTTTAAGTCATACAATGACACTGAATTTCTTTAATGTAATATACTAATGTAAACAACATATTCTTGGTTCATACATCAAATTCATAAACCATTTTTTTATTGAAAACAAATGTGCAAGGGCACCTACCTCAAATCCAGGGGCAAGGAATTCCAAGCTTTGGAACCCCTACAAAGGGGTGATGCCCTTCCCAACTCCAAGTTACATCTTGGTGCAACATATTCTATGCCACTGGAAGATCTTAACCCCTTCCTGTGTTCCCTAACCTCAAAATCTCTTAAAGTGCAAGTAGGAAATTGTTGTCTTCTAAGTTTACTCATAAATGTTACAAGGTGCCAACTCCTCCTATCATCCAAACACCACCAATTTATGGCTGTATATAAATCACAATGGTGTATGCTTCTGGGGGCATTGAGGATGAAGTGGGCAAACCTATTATAAACATCTAATTTTGCCAGCTCCGTCCCCAAGTCCGCCCCTCTCCCATATACCAAGTCCTCATAATCCAAAATGGGTAAGATCATAGTTTCCACAATCCTCCGCCTCACTTCCAGAGTTGTAAAGGGCTTTAATCTATAAAGCATACCCAACTTTCCGCTAAGATTACCCATCAGATGTTCCAGGTGCTTGTCCGATCTCAATCTTTGATCTAACCACACTCCTAAATATTTAAAATGAGTTACCTGTTTAATTTTCTGTCCCCCCTTTGTCCTAATATTCAATAACTGATGTTCCTTTGTAGGACCATAAAAGTATACCTTATAAACCCCGAGAGCGAAGCTCGAGGAGTTTATCTTGGCATCCAACACCGAGAGTGTGTGTAAAATTCGAGTTTACACATCACCCCATAGTTTATTTTGTATAATTGCTGGGTTCTGTTTTTTCACCACAGCGATTATATAAAATAAAGAGGACGCCACCATCCGAGACCTCAAGCTCAGACTCTACAAGTTGAAAGTTGAGTTCCAGCTCTCCAAGGGCTCCCTGCCCCACAGACGCAGGCTCTTGGACACTGGGCGGCCGGCGCTTCCACAGCCGCCGCCCGAGACCTCAAGCCCAGACTGTACAAGCTGAAAGGTATGGCAAAAGCCGCTAACCAATCGGAAAGCAAGTGCTCTCTGGCACTGGTCTCCGATTGGCTCCTGCAGTCTGCTTCTGTTTTTTTCTTTAAAATACAGCCAAAATTGAACTTGCTCACTGAACTGTTCTCAAAAAAGCTGTATTTACTTGTTTCCTGTTGTTTAAAGTTTAATTTTAACAATGTTTAGAGTATAAAGGGTTAAGATTTAAATGATTCAGCTCCTCTCTGAAGCTTGTATGTGTGCCAGACTTTAGGCACCAAGGGAATAAACATCCCTTTGTCCTGCAAATTCAACTCTCCTGCTGATGCAGAAAGTATTTTGTCCATGGCCAGCTCTTAAACTTGTGCTTCTCCCTCTCTTCCCAGCCGAGTTCCAGCTCTCCAAGGGCTCCCTGCCCCCCAGGCACAGACTCTCAGACACCGGGCGGCCGGCACTTCCACAGCCGCCACCCGAGACCTCAAGCCCTCAAGCCCAGACTCTACAAGCTGAAAGGTATGGCAAAAGCTGCTAACCAATCAGAAAGCTAGCCCTCTTGGGCGCTGGTCTCCAATTGGCTCCTGCAGTCTGCTTCTGTTTTTTCTTCAAAATCCTGCCAAAATTGAACTTGCTCACTGAACTATTCTCAAAAAAGCTGTATTTACTTGTTTCCTGTTGTTCAAAGTTTAATTTTACCAATGTTTAGAGTGTAAAGAGCTAAGATTTAAGTGATTCAGCTCCTCTCTGAAACTTGTATGTGTGCCAGACTTTAGGCACCAAGGGAATACACATCCATTTGTCCTGCAAATTCAGCTCTCCTGCTGGTGCAGACAGTCTTTTGCTCACGGTCAGCTCTAAACTTGTGCTTCTTCTTCTCTCCCCAGCTGAGTTCCAGCTCTCCAAGGGCTCCCTGCCCCACAGGTGCAGGCTCTCGGACACCAGGCCCGGACTCTAAAAGCTAAAAGGTGCACCACCCACCCATCCCCACCCCTCCACTTATTAAGTACACCATTTCCCCGCCCCTTCTAAAACACACCTATGAAGGTCTTCATCGTCCTCTCCAATTCTTTGGTTCTCCATTTAGGAACGCCCCTAAGTTAGCTGGCCGATATCACAGACGCCTTCTCTTGAGGCTCCTTTGCCCTAATCTGTATTGTACATTCCTCCTATTGTGTACAGAATGGGAGGCCTGGATAGCACCCTTACGAAGGGCTCCTCGCTAATATCGTCACTGATCATCTTCTGTTGTGCACAGGTGGCAATTTATCCTCAGAGCCTGTGCATGCAGAGTCTGACCCCTCAAAAATTTGCTCCCCATATACTGATCTACTCACTAGCTATTTATGTACCGTGCAGTTAGTACTACTGTCAGAGCACAACCTGGAAACCTATTGTGTTGGTACCTGTACTGAGCAGCTTCCTCAAGTTAGTCCTTCTGTACCATACTGTATTAGTCACCCTCTGTACATCTCGGTCAGGGTATCGCTTCACCTAGCACTAGGGCAGTACACCCTTGGGGGTGGTGATGGGCTCTCACATCAAGTTAAGAATCTTAAGCGTACCAGGGCCAATCTCTCAAACTAACATTAGCTGCCTTAACGAAGATGCTTCTTCTTTTACTGATATGCTCGGGTAACATTGAATTAAACCCTGGTCCCATCTCTCCCCTCACTTCTCCATCAGATATGGCCACTCTCAAAGGAATGAGCTTCTGACATGTCAATGTTTGCAGCCTCCTATAAAAGTTCACTATGGTACAGGCATGAGTCAGCCATACCCAACCTGGTGACCTGGCAATTTCTGAATCCTGGCTTAGGCCAGCTTCTCAGGACAGTAAGATTAGCATCCCATCCTACCAGCTATTCAGAACTGATAGACCCACTAGGGGAGGTGGAGTGGCTATATATGTAAAGGAAAGATTTGCAACATCCTGTATGGATTCAAGCTCTGTTAAAAACAAGTTTGAATGTCTGACACTAAAGACTGAATTATCCTCTTCTCTAGCAATTAGAGTGATCGAATGCTATAAACCCCCATCTGTGGGAACTCCACTCCTATCTCTCCTTGGTAACATCATTGAGAGAGAATCTCGAAACTGTCATACTTGGGCACTGTAACTTTGACTGGCTGTCCAAGGCTGCTTCACCCCTAAACACCTTTTGTGATGCTTGTGGGTTAGCACAGTTAATCCAAGACCCTACACATCCTAATAAAAAGAACCCGTGTAATAGCTCATTGTTGGATGTCATGTTAGGTGATAAGCCACATCTTTACATGCATGCTGGAACTTTCTTCGCCGATGTCAGTCAGGGGTGTAGCCAGGAATTTCTGAACTGCACTCCAAGTGTGCAGTCACAGCTACCCCCTCTTAGGGTGAGCTACCCCCCTTAGGGTGAGCTGCCCCCTTAGGGTGAGCTACCCCTCCCCATCCATACCCTCTCACCCAATGCATTATTTTCTGATTATATGCCAGCACACCACTAGCCACACCACCAAAAAGGTGTAACAGACTGGTTTTTGGTTACAATATTGCATTGTGACAAGCCTCTGCACCACATCAAGGTAGCCAGTCCCACAGTGGTCCATTCCAACTACATCAGACATACCACACCAACAGGTTCCAGACACACAGACTGGTTTTTGGTTACAATATTGCATTGTGACAAGCCTCTGTACCACATCAAGGTAGCCAGTCCCACAGAGGTCCATTCCCACCATGCCAGACATACCACAACAGGTTTCAGACACACAGACTGGCTTTTGGTTACAATATTGCATTGTGATAAGCCTCTGTACCACATCAAGGTAGCCAGTCCCACAGAGGTCCATTCCATCCATTCCAACCACACCAGACATACCACACCAACAGGTTCCAGACAGGCTGGCTTTTGGTTACAATATTGCATTGTAACAAGCCTCTGTACCATAACAAGGTAGCCAGTCCCACAGAGGTCCACACACACACACACACACACACACACACATACACACACTAAAAGAGGGATAGGGTAACCTCAGTGGTACTCGGGTTTTGCTTCCTGTACTGTAACCATCACCTAAACCATTCACACCAGACAGCCCATACCTCTGGGTTTGGTTCTGGACCAATTTTAAACTGTTACGCCCCAAAGAGCCCCATATCACAAAAGCATAGCATGTTCACTACTCCACTGAAAACCACACAAGCAGACACACACACACACACACACACACCAGAGAGCCAAGCTCCCAATCCAATCAAAATGTAGTCTTGTACTGCTGCAGCCCAGGAATAGCCACAGCTAAGTCAGCAACTGAAACATAACAGGCAGTAGATTACAGTAAAAGAGGGATAGGGTAACCTCAGTGGTGCTCGGGTTTTGCTTCTGGTCACATACATAGAATGCTGTCTCTTGTGCATTGCGACATAAATCCACAATGCTTGTATGGGACATTTCTTCCCACTCTTCTTTCCCTTCAGCCTTCCAGAAACCACACCAGATGTTCAGTTCTTGATCCACACCACACCACTCCAGCTGTTACCCTAGTTCTTGATCCCCATGCAAGATTGCCAGTTGTTACCGTGGCACAGCTCAATTGCTGAATTCCATTATGTGCTTGAAAATCTTCTGTCTTTGTACGGATCAAAGTCTTTGAGCACACGATCTACATCAATGTCAATATCCTGATGTATATGCAGAAGAGCAAGTCCTGTAAGGCGTTCTTCGCTCATTCTGCTTCTGAGCCAGGTCTTGATCCTCCGCAAGGCACTGAATGATCATTCTGCACTCGCCACACTGACTGGCATGGTGGCCAAGACCAATAAGGCAGCATTTATGTTCGGATAAATATCTGGATTTAGTTGTTGCAAGGTAGTCAGAATCGAATCTGGTCTATCTGCCAAAAGTACACCACACCACTTTGTGTTCCATAATTCCAACTCCACTTCAAGGTACTCCAAGCTGCTTAGGTCTGTTTGGTAAGCAGCAAACAAATCTGCCATCTGTGCCTCCTGCAGAAACCCAAGTTTTTTTGGCACAAGGTGCTGGGCAAGGAAACGAGGGTGGCAGTCAATTAGCTGCTCTTGCAGTTCAGAAATCACATGGTCTAAAAGCGGAATAAATATATTACACCTGTAGTATTCTTCAGCAGTGGCAGCATCGATATTATTGCATTGCGTTTGCCTTCCGCATGTCCAGGGCAGCGACTCTTCGATACACGCAGCATCTGCCAAAGCCATGATCTTGCGATACAGCTCCCCAAATGTCTTCTCTGAACTGTCCCTCACGTCCTTCAGTCTTTCAATAACTGTGGAGGTTTCTTCAGAGGCCTGAATTAGATCAATGCTGACCCGTTGCAGGTAAAGATGGAGCGGTTTTGTTGTGGTCAAAACAAAATCCACACTACACAGTGTCACAAGGAAATCAAATCTCAGTATTGCAGCCAACAGTCTGTCCCCTTCGCTGTCATATTCAGCTATCTTTTCTAGAGTGCTGGCTACCACCAAAAACTTGTCTTTGAATCTTGGCAGAGAATCAGTTTGGCTCATCCATCTGGTGTTTCCAGCTACAGGAATTGATGATATACGGTCTGCTGGCTCATCATCATAGTCAGATGGGAGATTGCGGAATTCTCTGAACTCTGACAGAAAGGCATTATGGCACTTATATGATGATTTCAGTGTCGAGATTATTTTTTTAGTAGTATCAAACATATTTGCTATTTGCCTTGTGGAACATGAGTGGACAATTGCAGTGTTCAGGCTGTGAGCCTTGCAAACAGTGTACATTGCTTCTGGGGCCACTGCCTTGATCTTTGCTTGCACACCATTGAATCTACCACTCATGTTGCTGCCTTTGTCATAGCCTTGTCCTCTCATCAGCATTGGATCCATGCCCCAAGCTGTTAACCGCCGTAGAAACAGTTCTGCGAGACCCTGGCTGGTGCTGTCAAATCTTTCCGTGAATTCCACAAAATCTTCATGGATTTCGATGTTCCCAGAAGTGTCACGGTGCACATAGCGCATAGATAAAGATATCTGTTCCTTTGTGGAAATGTCCGTAGTACCATCTGCTATGAAGCTGTACCACTTTGCTTCCTTTGCATTGTGCAATATTTGTCTCTGCACCTGTTGTCCCATTACCCTTATCAATTCATTTTGAATTTGCGGTGACATGTACAGTATGTGGCATTCCTTGGAGCTGCTGTGATGTGTTCTTGTAGCTCTGGATCCATTGCTGCAGTGTACTGTACCATAGCATTAAAGTTGCCAAGCACACTAGATTTTCCTCTTAGGGCAATGTTTTGCCTTCCACAAAAGAGAATAATCACACTCGTGTGACGTAGGGCATGCATGGTCCTCTCTGTTGTTTTGTTGGCGCACTGCAGAAGTGATTGGCTTGCTGTTCTTAACTTCCCAGCACAAACTGAAAGAAATGCATCTGCTCTAGCAAAAGCATTCCCATGGTCCTTTGCTTTGCTGTGCCTTTCCAGAGTCTTTTAACCATTGGACCAATCCCTCATTGGTGTAGATACCAAAATCATGCAACTGGAACTGAATACAAATCATGGAGCGCAGAATACACCATCCAATGTCTTTGAATACCTTGCAAATCTGTAATCATTCAACAGCTGTGCATTAAAATGCCTGAAATGCTGACTTGAGCCTTCAGGACCCATCAGATGCCCTGGAAAGTGAAAGTCTGGTGGTGGTAGCCACTGTGTTTCCAGAATTTGCTTCTTTTCAGCATCTGTTAGATGTGCCCGATTAAAACAGCCAAGGTCTTCAGTGCTACAGGGATTCTGATCCAGTTCCTGGGGGATGCTCTTAGTTGGGGCGTCCGCAGTGACCACTACTTCCAGTGGACAGCTGGTTGTCTGGAAAGCATCAATTGTGGGTTCTTCCTGGGAACTGCTCTGATTATGGACAGTTTCCATCAAGGTAGGTTCAGCCAGGGAACAGCTGTCAAGGGCAAGTTCTTCAGAGGTGTCCAATAAATGACAGGTGACATTAGCTTCCTTGATAACAGCATGCAATGTTGAATCTTCAACTTCTCTGTCATCTCTCATGAGCGGTGCACAGTTATCCAATGTGTTCTCTGTGGCACTCCTGGGCTATGGCTCCTTGTTGTCAACCCTGAAACACACAAATGCTCCAACTTTAAATGTACTGCACCAAACAACTGCCAGTGCTCTTTATAACACAATGCATTGTCAAGTATGCATTTCTTACCCAGAGGTTGATGAACCTCAAGTGAGGAAGAACTGCATCACCCTACACATCTTTGCAGTTTCCTCCATTCTGGCATGTTTTGCCTTTCGGACATGTGCTCCAGATGGCTGCTTGCGTTTTCCAGCCTCCATCTTGTCAATGAAGAGATTATCCTTAGAAATGCAAGAATAGGACTGTTGGAAAGACATGCAAATACAGCAGATGCTTGAAAGGGAGACTGAAGGACCGTACTGTACCATGATATAGTGGACAGATTGTTCACTGACGTGGAGCTTCTGACCGCTAAGTATTCAATGCTGCTCCTGTGTAACCTCAGCTGACCCCTGCCTTTAATAAGGCAAAATAAAAAAATAATTAATAGCCTGACTAGTACAAATCAAGAATGTCTGACAAGAGATGCGAAAAGGTGAACCAGATGTAGTGGGATCAAGCCGATTGGCTGGCGCCAATGTGAGTAATGGTAGCTAGCCAATTCCAATTTTAGCTAACCACTGTAATGTAGATTAATCCAAAGGGGGTACTGTGCCCCAATTAAACAGCATGTTTTTGAAATGATGGTGGCAACACAATGACTAATTGTGAGTTTATAATACACAGGTGGTACAGGGAGCCCTTATTACCAACTGCATTCCAAAGTTTTACAATGTTATACGATAGGATGACGTTGGTTTTTAATGCTTCGTGAATGTCAATGGCATAACAAATCAGTACAATCAGGATTCCTTTTTCAGAGGTCAAAATGCTGGTGTATTCTGAATCAGGCCAGTGAGTTTGTTAGCCTTGTGCGCTTTGTACTGCAGAACACATTTCAGTAAATACACCAGCTTGGCTGATGGAAATGTATATCGGGCTACTGGGTTTTCCCTAGTCAGTAGCCCTGTTTGCTAGTGGCTAAAAAACTATTTTGACCAGTTTTTCTGAGAACGCTTTTCACAAGTCCCTACAGACTCCTCCAATGAGTATGCAAAATGAACAGTTCTGCATGATTGAAATTAGTTCTCTTACAGTGTCTACAATGGCTGCTATCTGCTGGACATGCCTGTGCCAACTGAAATCCATGGATGCCTGTGCAGTGCTGTTGCCCACGAAACTCCTACCAGTCAACCCATGACCAGCCAGCACCAGACTGCTTAATATGTTGCATTTACAATTGTTATCATTGCAGGATGATGTTTGTGTGACTGTTGTAATGCTATAAAAGTTCCCATCACATTAAAGACTGAATATTTGTTTATAGTATTAGCCCATGACAGAATAAACATTAACGCACTCTTGTGTTTCAGTATTCAACTGCCTGGGCCCTGTGCAACTTATTTTACAATAAAATGACTGAGGTTCCATGGCAACAGTAAGTAATGGTTAACAGCATAGCAGAAGCAGGCACTGTAAGCAAGAGAATGCATTGCTTAGGTAAGGTTAATGGAAACCATTCTGGCCTTTGGGAACAAAAGTAAGTGAACAATGGCAGATGCAATGCATTATGCAAACTCTTCCTTTGCATTATCTAGCAGCACTTCAGGCTTGTGCTGGTCTCCTGGAAAAGGTAAAATTTCAAGCACAACTGGTCAGCTAGTGCAAAAGTGTGGGGGCTAGTCTATTTCCCAGTCAGGTTAAGGGCACTGAACATGTACTCCCTAAAGAGATGCAATAGCGATGAGAAAGAGGACATGATTTGACCTCAAGTACCTGAGAGGGATAAATAAGGTGGACGAGGAGTCTTTATGCTGCATGATTGACAACCATAACACAGGGGTGCAGTCTTAAGCAGATGGACGGGAGGCTTAAGTTGGGGAGAAGTTAGGAAGCACTTCAGAGTGAGTGGTGGACACTTCAAAAGCACAGCCAGAACAGAAGAGGTAATCCTGTTGAAGACAGTGGTCAGCTTTAGCTGTAGGAGAGGCTGGGGATAGGCATGGGGAGGGCAAGGATTGTGTTTAGGGAGGATTTGAGGTTGGGCCATTAACAGTTGCTCAAGCTGTGTCCCATGCAATACGAGCATGTGTGATTCACCAAATGGCCTGCTGGCATCTGCAGGGTCGTAAAATTAAGAACCTCATTAGCACTGACATAACCTTTATTGCTGGCCTGGGTGCTCAAAAATGAGTCAGCAGAGAAACATCTCACGCTAGCAATGCTCAAAACCACAGCCACTTGAGTCATCTAGCTCCTCCTTTTAAAATATAGGATTATAAACATGCCTTACCAGGAGGCATGTTAAATAATGTGCCAAAAAATGCGTTTCCTAAATGACTCAACCATTTTTCCTTTGAGCTTAGCAATCCTGGCATTTGTCATTTAGGTGTTAAACTTGATAGAACATCCAGAGTACCCTGTCTTTACTGACATAAACGTTAGATTTTGTTTCAACTTTAAAAGACTTAGCTCGTCATAACAAGTAATATGCCCACTGGAAGGAAGTTAATTAACTTGTTCCCCTTGTCAGTTTAATTACCTCCTGTGGTTTCAGCTGCTGACCTTGTAATTCAAAGCCAAATCTCATAGACTGACATTTCATACATTGACAATTGATTCATAATACCAATATCATACAATAATCATAACCAGCTGGCCAAGCATCACACCCCTTGCCTCAAAATAAAGGGCATGCATACAGTCCAGCTGTTCCATGTCACTTGTCAGCAGGAGTATACAGGGTAGATGTTCTTTTCATCACCTGGACAGCAGCCAAGTCCCTTCCCCAGAATAATGTGGGGAAAATGCACACTTCTGCAACAGATCTTTACACCACTTCCCGGACCCCAATCACCTCAGTGACACAACCACCAGCATCAGAGCCGGAGTTAATGCAGAGAAAAATACATTACATTTTACCAAGCCAACTACTAGGACTCCTCAGAACCTACAGTGCATTACACTAATGACCTGCCTTTATAATTATTCTTAAACATACTACCCTCAGGCATCAGCACTTAAGTTACATCCTGACCTGCCACCATAGAATCAAACTGATGACCTGACCTTTATTAAGCAACACTAACCTGCAAGGCATAACACTGCTGACCTGCCTTAATTACTACCATCATTTTAAACAAATTTACCTAGAGGTTACTGCAGTCATACCATGGTTACAGATCGCAGATCTCCCAGCAGTGTTCCAGGTGGTTGATAGAGAAAAAAAATAGAGCAGCCATTTACCACAAACATTCCATGGGATTCCACATGCCACTGTACTAGATGTGCAAAACTATATTTTATTTTGTGGGATGCAATTACCATTACCATAAGGCTTTACCGTACCATTTTACTTATGCAAGAATGAACTGCTAGAGACAATCAGTAATATACAGTAAGCTGGCATATATGTTAACATTCAAGAAATATGCATCAATATTGCTCATAACAGCTACCCTTACCTGTATCAGGCTAAGAGCTCGGGTAGGCACACACAAGCACAGCACTGTTTCTGTACACCACCTGCTATAAGCAAGCCACTTAACCTTGCCAGTGCTCCCAGGTTGCCCCTTAAAACAGGCTGGATTTACATGGTCATGGGCCCCCTATGCACATCAACCTTAGGCCACACACACACACTCACACACGGGGTCATGCAACCAACATATGATTTCTAGCATCTCTAACAGTGGACGGATGCATAGCACATGGCACAACAATTAAATCAGCAAGTTTTACAATCACAAATGCAGGGCCCTTCTGACCAAAGGGCAGATGAGAGAGACCCAATCCTATCAGAGCTTTAATCCATCTTTGTGTTAAGTTGTCACAAATATAATTACTGCATACAAATACTGAGTTTAACTGTACTATATCAATAAACACAGAAAATGCCACTTCCCACATATAATCTCACTAAATTCTCAATATATACTCCCACAACAGTACATATATGATAGGCATGTTACCAGTGTATTCACTGTTTTATTTACTTTCTTCACATACTCTATGCCACTGGCCGCAGCTCAACAACATACGCAATCAAAAAGAAACCCAGGCACAAATTTAACAAAAAATAGACATGTGCCATGCACCTTCAAGCCTGCATTATTTCACTCCCTCCTTTTCCTCTAACCAATAACATTCCTTCCATAAATTCCTAAAATCATACAGAAGCAAATGTTATGCTCTTTTTCATATGCTTTCTATAAGGCTCTATGAATCATCTCCACCACAACATGTGGGGCAATATATTTCTGCTGTAATGTGACAGTGCATCTAGTCTGCCACAGATAGTGTTTACAGCTTGAGAAATACAACTGCACAGTGGTCTTATGAAACTGTCCATAAGGGCCGTGAAACAGTCCCAAGACTACCACCTGGTAATTAACCTGTTGAAACGGAGGCTCTTTGTAAGACTGACAACATATTCTAAAAACCTTGGCATATGGGCAGTCAAAAAGGAAGTGCTATTGGTTCTCTGGTACCCCTCTGCATGTAGTTCGAGGACAGTATCTTCTCTCTATTTTTTATGCTTCAGGGAATCTTTGACTGCTGTTCACCCATGAACTCCCACCCAGGTAATATCCCACATCCAGTTGGGGATTCATTTATTACCAACTGGCTAATTGCCACTCTATAACCCCCTACTAGGCAAAAACTTTAGTTCTAAAGGTGGAGAAAAGCAGATCACCAAGATGTGGGTGTACATCTGTTTCCTGGTACCAGACTTCACTGCCTCAGGTGACAATTTATTTTGCTCTAGTTTACCTTAAACAGTCTGAATATACTGTGGCATTGCATGTATGTTCCCTTTAAATGGGCTCACCCATTTCCCACTCTGCAATTCCATAAACCATGGAAGAAGGCAAACTTCTACCGGCAGGGTCTAGGGTTTCACTGCTCCTGCTAGGACTGGGGTGATATTATAATTTAAAAATATTGTTAAAAGACTGCTGGGTTTACCATCTTAACCCCAACATCTTTCTTGTCCCTATAAGTAATATCCCTCTTAACAGGGTTGAGCCTGCTTTCCCAAAGTACCCCCTGGGAAAAAGGCCATATAGTTTTGTTTCTAACTCCACTGGAAGTGGGTACACTGATGTAACATAAAGAAACATGGAATCAGATGGGTACATATCAGGAAGGCTCTCTTTTGTTTTGAGAGTGCCTATTTTTCCACAAAAGTAACTTAACTTCACATTTTTTTAATGCACTCTTGCTAGTTCTCTAATACTGGAGTACCAGGGACAGACTTGATTGGACGCTGTCACATCACATCACATCATTTCGTTCTAATAGTGTGGTATTTAATTTGTATGGGTTATCTCTAAGGGGCAGGGCTGTTCTGGTATAACATGGCAAAGTACTGCCGAGTGATCTGAGATTTCACTCTATTGTGATTGTCCTTGCTGTAGTCACATGTAATACTGCAGTAGCAAAAGAAGATCACTTGTAGTATGCATATTTTCTTTTGTGACAGTTGCAGGATTACCTGCAAACAAAATAGCAAGGCCTTCATGCAGGCCTGCAGTTCTAATCATATGTCTTACTGTACCACTATAGACCTTTTGGGATTCTTACCACTCATTGAGAAATAACCTACCATTAAAATCCCCTCTTAACACTACTAGCTTACTGATGTTTGGGTAGGGATGTGGTAACTTCTGACACAAAGCGATCCTCACTGCCTTTGTCTGTGGGGCGTATATGTTACAAAGACAGAGGTTCCTTCTTCCATGATCTAAATCTAGTATACAGCCCTGCCTGGCTAAATCTCCATTTGTTTGTGACATGGCATACTTGAACAAAATACCCACCCCAACACACCTCTCAAGTCCTTGGGACCAGAAGGAGGCCCCCACATGCCCATAATTTGTTCTGTGGCTAAGTTATAACTTAAACTACAATTATACTTTTAAGATGGGGAGTGCAGCAGGCACCCCCACCCAATGATATAATTTAAAAATGATGTAATGAAACACATAAATAAGAACTCACTACACATCATCTCTGTCATATTGTGGAGGGGTTTGCTGTACACCACTCCATCTCATCCACTCACCTGTAGGGAACAGAGATCCACACCATCCCATCACAAGTGCCCAGCACTAGTAATATGCACAGGTCCCAATATTTGGATCCAGATCTGAGACCCTCAAGTGTGGGAATATTGGGATTTGTATTCAGATTCAGATATCACCATGTCGGGTGACTAGGTCTCCAGGACTTGTCCACGCTCTCCCCATTACAACAGTCCCCCTACACTTCATAAAAGCCCCCAACACTGTTAACTGATTCAAAAATGTTACCTTGACATCTTTGGGGGCACAACACTGTGTGCCCCATCTATTGTGCCCTAGCTACCCTTGCTGCAGTGCACTGCAACTATATGGAGGGGCACAGTTTGACTTTATGCTCCAGGCTGCAAGAGGAAGGACTACTGTCTTGCTATGGCCACTGGGGAGGTATAGAAGGTTTTTATTTTTTTCTAACCAAATACTTGAGAAACACATAATGAGAACCCAGCTATCTCTGGGTGCCAAATAGACTACTCATTCAAGTATTTGAAAAAAGGTACTTGCACACCCTCAATACATATCATGCACTTTTTGATTACGCAGAGTAGAATAACCACTTCAATAAGAATATGCACCAAATATCTTATGTCTTCTAGCTTAGTAACCAGGCAAATAACTCATTATACAAGACTTTGTGGTAGCAGCTCTGTTATTAACTAATAAAAGGCCTGGGCAACCAATTGGAGACATGACTGCTAACATATCTTTGATGGGTCACGTGAGACACAGTAGCTGACAGTCTGGACTTTTAGAACTTTTCATCTGAAATGAAAACTGCCTTAATCACACATGCCAGTGGCTGCATATTGATACAGCTCTGGGCCAAGTAAGAAGAAGAAAAAGAAGAAGGGAAGAACCTTAACACATTTGGAGATTGAGCAGAGAACAAGTAAATTAAATTGAATGTGGAAAACTGCAATGCATATGTTCACTAACAAACCAACAGATTAGCCTGGTTCCATAGCAATTGGTTTGTATTAGGGCTTGTAAAAAATGTTAATTCTGTACAAGTAATTTGATTTGATTTGACCATTTCTGTAAAATGCAGCAGTCAAGCAAGGATTGCATACAAACACATGCAAACATAATTTTCACACAGAAATGACAGGTTTTCATTTAAACATTGACATTTTCATGAAATGTTTTGCCGTCAAAATAAGCAATTTGTGCAGAAATAATTCCATGAAAATGCATAAGATAATTCTGCTCAGCTGTAGTTTACATCTGTATTCTGCACCCCCCCCCACCCCCCACTAGACAAGGCTGAAAATGGGAAAATATTTCCTGGGCCTCCCTTTCTGATCACTAAAAATAAATTGTTTCTCTAGAATAGGATGAGAGGGAGCTGCAAACCATTTTGGAAAAGTAAGCAGACTGGAGATAATTTGAGCCTATATTCTGAAGTCATACAAAATGCATTAAAGAAATCAGATTAAATCTAGGGTATTATTTAAACAATACCCAAAGGCTGGGGACAGTGAGTGGAATTTCGGGAAGAAAATATACCAGAACCTGTCACTGTAATGAAGCAACATTTGTACTGTGTTGTGAAACATTGATGGATACTGGCAGGTCCGGTTAGACAGTTCTCTTCCAAATAAAAAAAAAGTCTTTTTAATCTGGCTGAGTTGATCCAGTAATCTAATTGTGTTGCTACTATTGGTAGAATCTTGTTGGTGAAGATAATCCCGGCTCTCGAGAGTTTGGGCCCTTCTGGAAACTAAGTATTTGTTCCTATCCTAAAACATCAGGAAAATAAAAAATAACTTACTCAGCCTCAGTACCCTCGGAGTCGCTCTCACCGCCACTCGCTCTCCAGATCTTGCACTGTGCACACACCACGCTGTGGCCACACTGCAGTGCAGCACTCCTCTCTGACCTCGGCAGGCTCAGCTCGGTGGTGTCCAAGTAGATTATCGACCAGCTCTGAGTCCTAGACAAAGCTGCAGCACAGAACAGCACTGCTGCACTAATCCTCCACTCGAGTCAGGCTCCGCTCGCTCCGGCACTCCCGAGTCCCGAAGTTTCTCCTCCCGCTCTTCCACAGTCCAACAATCGCCCCACCAAACTCCATCTGAGACCACAACAGCCGTGACAACTCTGTAGCACAGCCAGCAGAAATTACAGCCTTCAGTAGCAGCCAAGTTAGCAACGCCACGCCAACAAGTTCCAAAGCGACTGCTGCAGACTAGTGACTGTGCACAGATTTCTGCTTGGAATTTAAGCAGCCCGCTCGACCCCGCTCCGCCCTTTTCTATCCTTGTGCCATGCCTCCATTCTGTACGTGGACCTGATTGAGGTGGGCAACATATTCCACAATCAGGTCCGATGAGTCACGGGACCCTGGCCCCCCAACATCAAAAAAGCCTCCGAGTGTCGGGAAAAGCCTACGGAAAAAAAAAGAAATAAAAAAAAAAGAAACAAAAGAATGCGGGTAGGACATCTGGCTTCTGTTACCCCCCGGCTTTACTGCTACACGCCATGGCGTGTCTGGAGTATCGGTAGTTACGCCCTTGATGTCAGTGACCATTGCTTTATTGCCACAGTTAGGTCACTACATCACACAGGCCCTTCAACTAAATTCATCAGTAAAAGGACACTGTGCAACTTTGATGCGGCCGCCTATGCATACAAACTAGGACATTCACCATGCTGGCAAGACTTCTACCTAGCCACCGAGGTCAACATGGCATATGATATCTTTAACAAGATTTTAGTAGGAGCCCTAGATGCACACACCCTGATCGTAAAAATCAGAGTAAAAAGCAAAACTTGTCTCTGGTTCACACCTGAACTGATAGCTGTCCTGCTAGGCAGGGACAAGTTGTGGAAAAAGGCGCGACAGACAAAACTGGACTCAGACTGGTGCCAATTTAGGAAGACATG
The DNA here is from genome assembly GCA_016271365.2 of Neoceratodus forsteri. NCBI lineage: Eukaryota > Metazoa > Chordata > Ceratodontiformes > Ceratodontidae > Neoceratodus > Neoceratodus forsteri. Next base: position 822,058,384 of record CM057453.1, on the reverse strand, counting down.
TAAAGCATGCACAAAAATGATCAGAGACACCAAAGCATCATTCTACCTTAAGGAGCTGGACTCTGCTGCAAAGTGCTCCTCTAAATTCTGGAGGATAATTAAGGATATGTCCAGTCATACACCAGGTAACTTCTTGCCATCAAAAATCACATCTGAAGGGAAAACTATATGTGATAAACAGGGGATTTTAGAAGCTTTCAGCAATCATTTTGCCACTGCTGGACTGGCCTTTGACAATTCTCCTGCAGCCCTGGCTCACTCTAAACTAAGTGTCCCTTGTGTAGACACCATTGCCATGGTACCTGGCTTCTCTTTCTAACCTATACTATTGAAGGAGGTCGAAGATCTGATACTTTGGTTGGATGTAAAAAAGAGTGCTGGAGCTGACTCCCTGGATCCCTACTTTATAAAAATCCCATATCATGTCCTTGCTGTCCCTATCACACATCTATTTAATTTATCATTGTCCCAAGGGTCCCTTCCCATCATTTGGAAAACTGCCCATGTTATCCCATTGTTCAAATCTGGGGATACCTGCAACCTAAATAACTATAGGCCAATCACCCTACTGCCAATCTCTAAGCTCTTGGAAAAAGTTGTCAGCAATCAGCTTAAAGCATACCTGGAGGTTAACAACTTACTAAACCCCATGCAATCGGGTTTTAGGTCTAAGCACAGCACTATCTCAGCCCTTGCCAAGGTAACTAACGACTGGTACAGTGACCTTGACAGCAGAAACTTTGTCTGTGCAGTATTCCTAGACCTTAGCAAGGCTTTTGATACTGTGGACCATAGCCTGCTACTCTCCACACTGAAGAGCATCGGTCTTGACCCAGCATTCTTGCACTAGCTCACGGAGTACCTGGTAGGATGGCAGCACAAATCAAAGCCCTGGTGGAGCTCTCCCCTCTCAAACCTCTGCTCAGGGGAGTGCCACAAGGATCCATTCTTGGTCCATTGCTCTTTGCAATCTATATCGACAATATTGATGTGGGCATCAACAAGGCAAAAATACATCTGTTTGCTGACAACACAGTGGTTTATATAAGTTGTCCGACTGCCGAAGCTGCCTGTGCAGACCCACAGAAAGAATTTGGCCTGCTTCAGAGTCAGCTACTCCATAAAAAGCTTCTCTTAAATGTGGAAAAGATGAAGGCAATGTTGTTCACACCCTATAGCCGTATGACAAATCCTGCCAGCTCTGGGTCGCTGCCTCTGATCACCACAATTCTAGGAGAGAAATTGGATTTTATCCCAAGTTTAAATACTTAGGAGTATGGCTAGACCAGAACCTTACATTCTGTGAGCATGTTGAAGATCTGGGAAATAAACTAAGGCAGAGGTTGGGTCTATTCTACAGAATTAGCCAGTTCCTCACTCGTGATGCCAAACAGAGATTAGTCCAATCTACTTTTCTCTCCCTAATCGACTATGGAGATGTTCTATACAGCCACAGTCCTAAGGCCTTGCTTATCAAGCTGGACACACTGTTTCACAGACCCATCAGGTACATTACCGGTCTTCCCCTCTCTACCCATCACTGCCTATTATACAAAACTGTAGGATGGTCATCGCTCACATTCAGGCGTGAAAGAAATGCAGTCCTTTGGACCTACAGAGCTTTCTTAAAAAGGCTCCCACATTACATTTCTGAATGTCCTTCCATAAGCGAGCTGGGATCATACGGCCTAAGGAGTTCAACATATATCTCTATATGCATCCCTAAAGCTACCACCTGCTATGGCAGAATGGCATTTAGCTTCCCATTGATGACCATGTGGAACAAAATGCAAAAACTACTGAAACTAAGTTACCTCCGCAGTGTTAACGCTTTCAAGGCACTATATGCCCAAGGTGTGTGTAAACTCTGCAACTATCACCCGGCTCCTAATCATTAACTACTGTTAGCTTGCTCCCTAGAGTTTGGCCTTAAATATGACCAGCCACACCCCAGGTCATTTTGTGCATGTTTTATTATTCCGCATGTAGTTATTACTTCCAGTCCCTGTACCCCTCTTGTGTGTTACAGGTAAGTCTTTCTGAGACATCTGAACCCAAAGCATAGAATCTCTACCCCCTGGGTGGTTGCACCTTTGCAAGCCACCATCTGAGATCACGCGCTCTGACTCTTCTCCAACAAATTACCGCTAAGGCTGCCAAAAAATTGGATTGCGAATGCCTTCCAGCCCACGCTTCCTGATTGGCTCCTGCAGTTCTTTTCGGCTATCCTTCCAATGCCGGCAAAAAATCGAATGGTCTGTCGTACTCTGCTAATACAGCCATAACCGCTTCATCCCTGACCAATGAAATCCTTCCACCGGCTAAAGTGTTTTTATTGGAAATATGAGTGATTAAGCTCCCTTTTGAATCACTGACCATAACTGGCCACAGGAGCCTCAGTGTATCCATTCCGTCCCTGTCCTGTGACCTTCCCATGGCCTGACGGTATTTTGAACCTGGACAACTAGCTAGCACCTAGCCCTGGATTAAATATGTGCTAGGTGCTGTTCCACCCATGCCCAGTACCTCACCCACACCTTCCTCTCTTTCTCCAGTTCACCGCGGTACGCTGCGGTACAGCCACCCACAGCCCCAATGTAAGCACTCCCTTGGGGATGCTATGTTAGCACCTAGGAGGCTGCCTGCATCCTGCTTCCTCCAAGCATAACTACACATGCTTTACTCATTTGTGAACTGGTCAAGAAAAAAGCTGCATCACTTACTTCTGTCTGTCTGTCTTGTTAGTGATACCTGGGTTCAGCCTGTCTTTTTTCCTATGAAAATTACTGTATCAATATCCATCTCTGTATCTCTGTGGATGTGCCTGTTCCCACTGATCACTGGCCTTATTGATGCTCTAGAATCAACTGTTATGTTATGTACATGTGTTTCCTGATTTGCACTTCGACTATGTTTTTATTCCCACTGTAAATTTTGATGCTTGTTTTGTAATATAATCTGGACTTAACCAGGTCCATCTTGCAAATGAGCTTGCTCAATTATGTTTGCCTGGATAAATAAAGATTGATTGATTGATTAATTGTCTCCATGCAGGCATGGTCCAACTGGGTTTCAGCAGGGTCAGCGGTTGGATGCTGCTGCAGGAAGAAAGGCTTGTTTTTTTTCTCTTTTTCAGTCATTAGGAGGGAGTCTAAAATAGTTTTAGTGCAGCCATTTGTTGTTGTTTTTTAGTTTTACTTACTGCCAAGTCAGAGAGGTGGTCTGGTCTGTGGCGATGTGGAAAAGCGTTGGCTGGTACTGGCGCATGCACATGTGCAGCAGAAGGGAAACCCAGCACATGTTTGCTATAATAAACACTCCTTTATTATGGCAAATTACCCTACGGGTTTCCTACAGGAAAAAATGAAATCCATTAATTATTCCTAGGTTAGACAACACCTAGAGTACCGAATGCAATTTTGAAATTCACACTGGATGGACAGGAATAGGCTGGAAGTGGCACTGCCTGGCCAATGGTAGCATGGTACTGCTGCCAGGGCAATGCCTGGTCAGCTGGCTCTCAGTGGTGGTCTAGTAGCAGTGACTGGCCAGTTGGATGTGGGTGTTACTGTTACATGAGGTTCCTGCACCCTTATTGGTACCCCCCAGAGGTACACTGTAGACAGCTAGTGCTTAGGCATAAGTTATACTAACATATAGGGCTAAGGGCATCTACTGTACAAGAGTAGATGTCAGGATATGTATGCATATTATTGTTATACACTTTACTTTCTAATACATATACATTTTCTATGTATTTCTTACTCATAAGATGTTAGGACATCTGTGTCCTTATAATGACTATGATATAAGTCGGCATTGCCACATTTTGGTGATTTGTACTACTACACTGATGTGTATAAGAACTGTAAGAACTGTACTCATTTGTTTCACAAAGTGATGACTACTACAAAATTGTATAATGTTATCTTGGACCGTGGAGTCTCCTCTAATTTAGCCAATAGGGCTCATCTCTGTAACTAGAAATCTTTCTATCTTACAGTAACCATAGTAATTATCATAGGTATATAATGTGAGACACTGTGTCTTATACCTCAGAGACCCCAAGAGACATGAAGAAACCTCGAGGCATAGGGAACGCTTAGCATTGGCTCCCAGTTCGTATTGTTAAGAACTGCTTAGGGCAACTGTGACTTATCCTTTTGGTAGTAATAAACAAGTTAATTACTCTTATGCAACGTGTCTGTGATTTCTTGCATTCCCAATATTGCTAAGAACCTGAGAGTGAGGTTTAGACTTCCTGACAATTGACGACCACGTGCAGGCAATATTTGGTGTTTGTAAGCTTTCACTTGTTGCTTAAAGCCTTTCCTTTCCCAATGGGGACTGTGGGTGTGCATTTCTGCATCACCTCTCCTGTTTTCAGACCACTTTGTAGTCACTTGCAAAGTCTGGCTGCTTTTCTTGGGTGTGGTCGATGCCGACTTGACCCACTCCACAGCAACTTTGAATTGCAATCCTACAGAGTATACAGTAGCCCGACTGTGTGTAAAGTGTTCCTGCTGTGGATCGATACACAGCACGGTGCCTTTTTCACAGTTTGATTTTTCGTTCCCTCTCACACAATGGCCGCCATATCAAATATCTGTGCAGAACTGAAACTTGATGTCTCAAACTTCCTTGCCTCCCATGGAAGATGGGCTGACTTTGCGTGGGACACAAGTCAATCTGAAAACCCTGTACTCAGGATCTCAACCCAGTACTGTGAGACGAGACAAACAGCCAATAAGTGTCATGCCAAAGGGCTATTGGTCGCGGCTCTCTATGCTGCTCTGGAAGCCTCTGAAACGAGGTTTTGAGCTCTTGACCTGCAGATTTCATCTCTTAATCAAGAGATGGGTTTACAGGAAACAGAACGTGTTAGACTGCAGCAGAATTTGGAGTCTGAACTCCAAACACCACGAAATGAAAATGATTCACTTTTGCATCATTCTACACAGGCTGGAGAGCAAGAAATTTGTATGTTGAAGCAGGAGTGTGAAAGTTTGAGACAGGATAAGGGGCAGGCTTTAAATATGAATGACTTGTTAAGTAAAGTGAATGAACAGTTGAGTGAGGATATGGGAGAGCTACAGGATGAGATAAACCAGGTACGTAATGACTTAGAAGTGGCTAATAGGGACAATCGTGACTTGAGCAGCACGTATAAAGTGTTGCAGAAAACAAATGCAAGATGAGGTTGATGTGAATGTTGCAAATGTGAGCCATGTAGAATGTGAATCCAAGATGGTGAAACTGTGCCATCAGTGAGAGGTTCTGTCTGGACATGTTAAGACGATGGGAGGCATAGCCCCTGCCTTAACCATGTCATCTGAAGGGGAGGTCTCAGATGATGACATCTCACAGTACAATGCCCAGTCACACCCCTACTATGGCTCAGAAACCCCACCCAGCCATCCACCACATGGTGGGTCCACACTCCACCCACACCTTGTCATAAGTCGTCGATGTCATGATGCACATCATGGGTGACACCAACATGGAAGCCCCCATGATAGGGGGAGCAGGCCCAAGGCTAGCCCCAACAGCACCACCAGTGGCCGTTACTAATGTGGAAGACAGGCAGGCGATAGAAACAATGATTGAGAATGCAATAGGTAACGTGCCTATCTCTGAGAGAAGTAAGCGGGTCCTTAAAACCCAGATTAGACAGCTTCTGCATGAGGCTGGTACTCAGGAAAGCATGGTTCATACCGCAGCTGAGGCCACAGCATGAGCAGCCCTAGATGGCTCCCGAGGCAATCTACCCCACCCTGATCCATCCAATAATCCCTTACAAATGGCCTACTCTGTTTAGCAAATAGCTGACAGTATTGGTCTGATGAACCCATCCGACAACCTCAGCTGCCACTTGGAAAAGGTGTGTTCCAAATGTGAGATGCTTAGCCTCACTGCAGACTATCAGGTCCAGATAGTACGCCAGACTATCGAGCCTGGATTGTGGGCCAAACTCCCCGATGCCATCCGCCAGGCTGGCAATACCACTTTTGACGAGGTTGCAGCTGAACTCATTTCTGCACACAGCCCAGGTGTAGTAGGAGTGATGCTTGCATACCCTGTGAAACAGAATGCAAAGGAAAGTCCAACAACTTACCACAAGAGACTCTGGATAGCCTACCAAGCAGGAAAACAACTCACACAAGAAGCTGCAGATGTCGATCTTATTGAATATAAGACCCTGTTCCTTAGGAACATGATCCCTGCAGTGAGAGAGAAGGCAGAGCCAACCACCTATCCCACCATGGAAAGGTTTGCCGACATCCTTCAGAAAACAGAGAGTTTACCAACTCTACAACTGTGATCTGGGCTCTGGTTCCAAGAAAGTAGCTGCCGTGGAGCCTGCTCAAGAGGCTGCGATGCACTACATGGTGGAATGGCAGGCCCAACACAAACAACCCCTCCCCGCAGACGGCCAACACCCTCAACAGGCCTAACAACAACAACAGCAACAACAACAATGTGGTTGGAACCAGAACTATCATAAAAATAAGAAGCACAAGAATCATAATGGTAAACAACAACAAACACCAGGTCCTTTGTATAGGGAGATAGCCAAAGAGAATCAGAAGTTTAGAGAACTTCTGGGGCAAGTGCACTCTGTAGTGGATGCTGTTCCTGCTCAATCTCTTGCAGCTATACAACTGGGAAACCAGGCCTCAATGGGCCATGGCAACAACGGAAGAACAGGCTCTCAGGCCCATACAGGTCTGAACCCAGAAGCACCTCCCTATATAGCATCACTGCAGCATGGTGAAATGGTTCAAAGGAGCCAGGCCCAACCTCTCCAGACTTCCTCCAGTACATATTGACAATTACAAGCCCCAGTCTGGATTGTAAACAAGCTGGTCTTGGATACAAACGGAAGGCTCTGCACTGAGGCCGAGGTCAGGGGCCACCTACTTACAGTGTTATTGGATACAGGCGTGACTGTGTCTGTATTACATGATGACGACCCAGATACATCTCCTTGGTCCACCAGACAGAGGGCCAACATGTCAGGAGTAGATGGTACTAGGTTACCTGTATACAGCTCTCTACCACTACCGGTAGAGTTGGGACACCTGAAGACCTCACACACCTTCTAACTGATGGCATTGCATGATCATCCTAGCATCATTGGGATTGACTTTCTTGCCCCACACGGCTGTGTGATGGATCTAGCTAATGTGTTACTGATACAGATTTAGGGCCAATATCATGCTGTCTTGATCCCTGATTCACATGTTGTGGCAACAATATCTGCCAACAATAAAGAGTATGACATCATAGATTTGTTCAGGAACCATGAGCTTTTCCCAAAGCTTCTTCCCATCCTACAAAGACATTTTGAAGCATTTGCTATCAGCAAGCATGACTATGGCAGAATGCACATTGTCATCGAAGTGCCAGGCCCAGCACACGAGAGGCAAAGGGAATATCCTTTCCCACCTGAGGCCTTTCCTTCTCTTAGGGAAACAATAAAATCACTCCTCAACCAAGGGGTGATCAGAACATGTGTTTCTACTGCCAACTCCCCAGTGTGACCTGTGAAGAAGCCCACAGGTGTCTGGAAACTGAATATTGACTACAAGAAACTGAACAAGGTCACCCCCAGTTGTGCTCCAACTGTGGCCTCTGCACCTGATGTGCTGTGACTCTTGACCCCTGACCTGAAATGGCTCAGTGCCCTGGATATTTCCAATGGTTTCTAGTCACTGCCATTGGCCCCTAAAAGTCAATACAAGTTTGCCTTCACCTTTGAAGGTAGACAGTACACATGGACCTGCTTACCACAGAGATTCCATAACAGCCCTTCCCTGTTCCATCTGCACATGATGGATGCCCTTGAGGGTTTCTCTACTCCCCAGTGTCTCTTGCAGTATGTAGATAACCTGTTGTTGGCAACAGCCATGCAGGAACAACACTTGGATCTCTTGGATGAACTATTGACTCTCATCCAGAGAGCAGGCCTCAAATGCAATCCAGTAAAAGCACAGCTATGTCAGAAAGAGGTATGTGACTTATCCTTTTGGTAGTAATAAACAAGTTTATTGCTGTTATGCAACATGTCTGTGATTCCTTGCATACCCAATATTGCCAAGAACCTGAGAGTGAGGTTTAGACCTCCTGACACTACCCTGGGGCAGCACTTGCCAGTGGGCCCTGGGTACAATGCCCACATAAAGAAAGTACATAATAAGTGCACAGTGTAAGCATTGCCCATAAATATACATTATTAAACAAAACCAGATAAACAGTTAGAAACTGTGTATCTGACCGACTAACTACGAGCTTCCATGCTGTTTCCCTTTTTTAATCTCTTTATTTTCATGGTTTTAGTTTAAAGAAATCTGTAGCCCAATAGCATGTTAATCTTTTATGCCATTTTATTTTTTTCCTGTACTTCATGCTTCTCGCCCAGTTACCCCCTTCCAGTCGACCCCCAAGCTCCATCACCCAGCTCCTCTGGGACTTACCTTTTGGCAGCATCCTCTGCCACTGGACTTGTGGCATGTGCCCAGCCACTAGTGTGGAGCCCGCAGGAGGGGGAGGTCGTCGGTCTTCATCGTGCCTCTGTTTTTTTTTCTGCCAATTTTCTCTCTTACTTCCCTGGGGCCTTGGTCACCACTATTGTGCATGTGTGTGGAGGCATGCATGCATGCTGGCACAGACAACAGCCCCAATCCACCCACCCAGCCTAGTGCCAGGCCGTGCAGTGTCCGATGCTAACATCAAGCCTCCACTTGGTGGCAGCCAAGAACCAAGGAGGCCTACCTTCCCAATCTGGGACAGGAGAGCTGCCAGGCAGCTACTCTATCCACTCCCAGCCCCCCCGGCTGACCCCCTGCAATCCGTGCTCATTCCTGAACACAGGTCACCAGCGTGGTAAGGACTGAGGTATCGAGCACCTCAGTCCTCTGCGACACTGGGCTGGATGTGAAATTTTCTTTTAAAACTTGCAGTTTCACAGTGCAGATCTTTCAGTTGATACATGTAAACAGTATTCTGGAACTTGGTAGTACAATAGGAGAACCACTGCCATACACAGAACTGGGAGTACAGTTAGAATGGCAATGACCTCAGTGGGCCTGATGCAAGTACAGTGTAGCCCACTTGAGAACATGCATGCTGTTTTGATGAGGCATGTGGCACGGTGCATTGACATCAGTGCAAATGACACAGCATGGGGTGGCAATGCATGTGACACATTGTAGTGCACTGTTGGCAGTGCTCTTGGCACAGAACAGTGATGGTAGTGCAAGTGGCACAGTGCAGTGATAGTCATACACTGACAACTGACAGATAGTGCACATGGCATAGTGCAGTGTCAGCAGTGCACATGGCACAGTGCAGTGTTGGCAGTGAACATGGTACAGTGCTGGCTCGGCAGTACATGTGCCACAATGCTGTCAGCAGCACACCTGGCACAGTGAGGTCCATGCATGTAGCACAGTCCAGTGTTGTTAGTGAAGATGGTACAGTGCTGGCTTGGGAGTACATGTGCCAGAATGTTGTCAGCAGCTCACCTGGCACAGTGAGGTCCATGCAAGTAGCACAGTGCAGTGATGGCAGTGCATGTGGCACAGTGTAGTAACAGCCACACAAATGGTGTAGTGCACTGATGTCAGTGCTGTGTCAACAGGGCAGCTGAAGGAAGTACAAGTGGCACAATTTAGTATTTTTCAATGTAAGTGGCACAGTGTGGTGTGGGCAGCACACATGGCACTGTGCAGCAATGGTAGTGCACAAGGATCAATACAATGACAGCTGTATTCATGCTCTGCAGTGACTGGCAGTGCATAAGGCATAGTGCACAGAGTGGTGTCAGCAGTACATGTAGCACAGTGCAGTGATGACAAACCACATGACACTGTGTTGACAGTGAATGTGGCACAGCATTGGAATCATCAGTGAACATAGCACAGCAGAGTTGGCAGCACACATGGCACTGCACTAAGAGCAGTTCTTGTGGCATCATACAGTGATGGAAGAGCATGTGGTACTGTATGGTGTCAGAAGTACATGTGTGCTTACTTAGCATTGTACAGTGATGGTAGTGCATGTGGTAATGTACAGTGATAGCAGAGCATGTGGCTGTATGTATTGGCAGTGAACATGGCACAGGACAGAGTCAGCAGTGCATCTAGCACAATGCAGTTGCAGCATTGTGCAAGGTACAGGCACAATGGCAACAGTGTGTGTGGTACAGTAATGTGGCAGCAGTGCATGTGGCAGTGTTTGGTGTTGGCAGTGCATGTGGCACATCATGGAATCAGCAGTACATGCGGCACCACACAGTGATGGCCATGCACATGGCACGTACCCTCCACTCACCTCTGCTGCTGGCCACTGTCCCATGCAATCACAGTCATTTGTGTTATAATTTTGTTACTACAATTTCAACAAAGTTACATGTGAAAAACAAGTAACTCCTTGCCTGAGACTGAGGTTGCAGTGGAGGGTAAATTCTGGTTGCTGTCCTGGTAGGGCGTGTGGCTGTCTGACAGTGGTCAGTAGTTTTTTTGAGCTTGCCTGTATTATGCCCCCCCCCACCATTAACTTGGTCCATTTCATTAAAACAAATTCCCTGCTGCCAGTGTTCAGTTCCTATTTGCTTCTATTGTCCACCATCAAGAACCAGGAACAGCTTTCTCTCTCCCCAGCCAAACGCACACTATGCTAGTGGACAGTCCTTCACTGCCATGGAACAGCCTACCCATCCCCACCCCAGGACTACCCTTCTCAGTCCTACATACAGGTCTGCCCCCCCAAAGCTGAGCATGCTACATATTAGCTAAACCACCCTCCTCCCTTCCACCCATTGACCCCATACGCCCATGCACACTGTCACATACATGAACCGTATTACACCCATTGACCCATACCCATACCCCATGCAGTCTAATACACACATGCATGCACACACACACCATACACCCATGCATGCTGTCACACCCACTCACTGACTCCATACACCCATGCATGTTGTTACCCTACTGACCCCATACCCCATGCACACTGTCACATACATGAACCGTATCACACTCATTGACCCCATACCCCATGCACTCTGATACATGCATGCACACACTCCATACACCCATGTTTGCTGTTACACCCACCCACTGATTCAATACACTCATGCATGTTGTTACCCCACTGATCCCATACCCCATGCACACTGCCACTACATGAACCATATCACACCCATCGACCCCCTACCCCATGCATGCACTCCTATACACACATGCACACACACACACACATACACACACACACACGCCATACCCCCATGCATGCTGTCACACCCACCCACTGACCTCATACCCCATGCACACTGTCACACTCTCTGACTCCACACATGCATATCATCTGACCACACACCCATGCTTTATTAGCAAGAATCATAAATGCAATATTTAGTCAAGAACAAGAACATTTTTACTGAACAAAGGAAGAACACAATTAATGCACTGAGTGTACAAAAAACATTTTTATTGACTGAAGCAAGAGCACATATAAGACACTGGATAAGTTCACAACATCTTTACTAAACATTAGGTTTGTTTTATATAGAAAGAATTATATATAGACCATGACAAGTTGGTTATAAAATGTACACACACTGCCACACACCCCTCCCCTTGCCATAATCACAGCCATGCATATTGTACTACCATACACACACATGCATGCTCTCCCACTCACAGTCACCTTCATAACCAAGCACCATCCAGTGCATATATCCACACAAACACATGCATGCTCTGACACTCACCTCTCTTCCGCCCACACACATGCTTGCACCATGTCCCACCCACACAAACACCCTTGAACGGTATGCCATCCACTCACTGACCCCCATGCATTCTGTCAAGCCCACTGGCCCCATACCCCATGCATGCTGTCACACCCACCAAACCCATGCCCCCTGCAGGATGGTGCAGGCAGCAGTGGGGGGGGTTAAGTGGGTCCAGACCACAGGCATCCAATCAGATTACCATGCTGATCTGTGAGGGGGGGGCAGGGCATGTCTGGATACAGCAGTCCTCTGGCATTGCCATATCCCCAAAGGGAAATACATAATTATAGAACCAACACCACTGGTGCTGAAAATGCCCCCAGCCTGCTGCAGAGGCGTATATCTCTGGGGCTGGAGGTAACAGGGTCAGTTGGGCTTGTTGATGTGCCTTGTGTCTGGGCAGAGGGAGAGGGGTGTAGTCATTAGTGCTGTCTCTAGGCAGGAATAGCAGTACCTTCCTCCATTGACCACCCATCTCACTGCAAAGTTTGGTCTGTGGACTGGTGGATAACATCCTCTGCACCGTGAGCTGCACCAGTTCAGCCTGCCCATGTAGCAAGGCTTGCGGATGGAAATGGGCTCAAGAGGGCATGGATCCTCAATTATAGATGCCATGAGGTGTCCTGAGGGTGCACATCTCACATACAGTAGGCATTCCCACAGCTGTTTACATTCCTTTTGTATTTCTGCATTACAGGCTGAGCTCACAGCACCTTTTCCATGAGTGAATGGTTAGTTCAGAGAGGCACGCCATCCCCTCCAGCAGGTTCCCCCTCCTTTTGGAAGTGGATGATAGCACCTTCTCTTTGTGGCACCATCTTTTCCATGAGGAACATGGCAATTCTGAGGAGTAAAATGAGGGATGTCCCCCATAATGAGGAACAGTCAAGATGTAGGGGACCAACCTCACTCCTGCAGATGGACCCCCTATAAGTTGGACCCCTCCTACATTTGCTCTACTCCTGCATTTGGAGCCCCCTGTAAGAGAACATACTTCCTGTGTGTCCCCTTGATCCCTATCTGCAGCTAGCATACAGCTGGGGAGCAGAATATATGAGCGACTTTCCGCCACAAAGAACTGAAGGCTGCAATGCCATGAGTGCTCCATGGCCCTGATCTATAGTTTAATGGGGCAAAGAGAGCAGGAATTTGGACTGCATGTGGTTTTGGGGCAAGACAGTGTTACATGCAAACCTATCAGAACTGCATGCAGACCAGGTGGCAACCCCCTGGAGGCAGCACATATTGCCATCAAAAAGATAGGGACACACTTTATATGCCTCAAGAGGGGGCATTGCCATGCTAGTCTTTTTTCCCAGTTCTGTGGGTCCTCATATGAGTCAATTGGAACAGATGCAATTACTAAATAAAAATGTGTGCAGTAAAACCACTATGAAAGACTAGTCTGCATGATTTGAAAAGTGTGACATCCTGGTGCCCGATTGACCTCATATGAAAACTGCATCACTATAGGGAAAGTTTTTGTGTAAACAAAGATAAACCAACTAAAACGGCATAATCTGATCTCTTCTTAATTATTGTTCCTGGGTAAAAAGGGAGGCTCTAAACTAGGCAAAAAAA